>VZSC01008700.1:202803-227610 GCA_013398225.1 Steatornis caripensis | reverse complement strand
GGGGGGGGGGGGGGGAAGCCACACCTGCTTAGGTGATATTTGTAACTTTCTATAGTAGCAGAAATTAAGACAGAAAACTGCACTCCAGCTGGTAAAATCTTTTTATAAGGCTTTAAAAAAAAATACTGACAGCACAAGTTCTTGGCGTGAGCTGTGGTTACTGACAGGTCCAGTATCTGAGTCAGAACTTCAGGCAGAGATTCTTCCAACGTAGCAAATATGTTTGTTGGAAGCACTGCTATTAGTCTACTGCTGTCTCTTTATAGCAATGCCACTGTATTGTTTATCTGTTGCCTAAATGGCAAAATGCATGGAGTTGTATAGGGACGTGACTTTTCTCTTTTTGTTCTGGTGATTTTCCCCTACCTTCTCCCTGTTCCGCTTTTTTGAACTCCAGTAAAAAATGCCTGCACTGTTTAGTGGGGAATAAATGAAAGTGACTCATGATAAATTACACTTTCCTGTTTACACCCTGAACGTTCCTTTTTTTAATCTCATTTTTAAAGGTTTCCTATGCTCGTCCAAGTTCTGAAGTTATCAAGGATGCTAATTTATATATTAGTGGACTACCACGGTCAATGACACAAAAAGATGTAGAAGATATGTTTTCACGTTTTGGACGCATCATCAACTCACGTGTGCTTGTGGATCAAACTACAGGTGAGTTCTGTTGTAGTGGCTTCACAAAACTGTAGCGCACAGCGTGTTTGATGTTTTTCAGAGCCTGGTAGTTTGGAAACTAAATTAGACTTTCACAAGCTAACCATGACATCTGGTGTCAACCACTGAAGTAATTTCAATCAGATTTCCTTTTCTAATAATTTTTTTAAAACACAGAATGCCTCCTGCTGCCTCCTCTGCTAGCTTACAGTCTAAACCTCGTGTCGTATTTTATGCTTTTATTGTCAGTTTTACCAGGCTGAGCTGCTGGTTTGCCACATCTCCTCTTGCTAGGACACTTGGCATTACTGCAGCGCAGTGTGCTTCTGGGCAATGTTTGTAATCTGTAACGTCACCTGTACTTTACACAAATGCAAGTATTGTCCGCAGGTAAATCCCAGGCCATAGTTCTGTGTTAAAAAGCAAGACAGTAATGTGTTTTGTCTTTTATACCAACTGGGAACTCACTCACACAGTTTCTTCATATTCTAAAACATTTGGAGGTGTCTTACGGTCCTCTGTGGTTACTGCTAACCAAAAGAATGAACTTAATGCACTTAGTACTACCCTTCTGAATTATCTAAATGTATTTTGTTTATTAAAAAAGAGGAGGAAAGTTGAGAAGTTGCTTAGTTAAGCACTTAGCTTGTGAGAGACCAAAGTTAAGGATTTCCTTTATAATGTTGATTCTGACTCAGTGTTACAATGTGTTTTCACAGAGTTCTCTCACCAAAGTATTTCAGACTGTGTAACTGAAGAGTGTGGCTTATCCTGTAACCTTAGGTGTTCGGTGTTCTTTCCAGTAGCCCTTGTGTCATGTGAATTTGGAGAGAACTTCTACAAATACACTTTTTCATTGATGATGCATGTGCAGTATTAGAATAGAACATAATCTAATTCTAGCAATTCCACATTTAACGTTTATGTACACTAATATGTACATTTATATAGTAAAGTTAATATTAAGTTAATAATATAAATATAAGGGCATATAATAAATATAAAGTTAATAATAGTTAAGCAGCAACTTTCATGCTCTGTGAGGAACCTACTGTAATTTAGAGTAGGCCATCAGCAGCTTTTGGTGGGATTAATCTGACTAAATGCTAAAGTCTACAGTGTTCAGTATCTCCATCAGAGCTAGCTCCTTGTGTAGGCACCTGCTTTTAAGTGTTCCGGTTTGGTCAGACTGTGCTGTGAATGCCATTGTGCGTAAAAGCCATCTGAGGGGACCAGATGAGATCTGGATACTGGCATTGTAGACACTCCAGTGCTGGGCAAGGAAAATCCTATCTTTCCCTTCCTAGAGAGAAGGATTAATTTTGTCCACCTTTGGTACCTGTATGGCTCTGCCTCTAGAGCCAGTTGCCTAGGTGGCAGCTATAGGTAGAAGCAAGAAAAAAGACTTCTGGAGCACAGGAAACTTATTAATACAAGTGTCCACAGTAGTCATCCTTCTCTGGCTGCCAGTGGCGTCTAGAGAGCTAGCGTCTGTCTTTGGCAGAGCTGTAAAACGAGGTGACAGAAGTCATCCAACTAAAATCTCTCCAGAAATAATATAGTTTTCATTGAGTATGCCGAGGCATGATTCAGTGTCAGCTCAGAATATACCACTTACATGAAGAATGCGTTCTGTTTACATTATAAATGCTTGCATAGCCTAGGTTTATTTTCAAGAATGTAGCCATGCCTTGGCTTTAAAAACTGCGTTTCATGTCTTGATCTAGTCCCAGTAAGGACAAATTTGTGCTTTTAGACACACCTTCTCAGCAGAGGATGTTCCCTAGCTTTTGAGAATTAATCTGTTTAAAAGTACGCTTTCTACAATATTTATATTTTTAAATGAACACTATGATAGATCAGGTGAGAAGTGCTAAGGTGAACAGCATGGAAGTGGAGAAGTAACAGTACGTTGGGCTCCGGGGTAGTCCTTGCTGGCTTCTGGGCCGTGCTGCCGTTCTGTGCCTTTCCAGGCTGGGGTATAGGGCTCCTCCTGGCATGGAAGGGCTAATCTTAACGGTACTGGAGCATGTAGTGCCGTCAGCTCTAATTTGTGAGGCAGTCTGGTCCAGCCTCCTATTTCGGAAGTAGCCAGCAAGAAATCAAAACGTGGAATAACCTGGTCACAGGTTGACTGCTTTCCAGGTCACTCTAGAAACACCAGCTGCATGGTTGGTGCTGGCCGTCTCCTGCTGTTGTTCTGCAGTTCTTTTCTTCAAAAAGTGCAGTGAATTAGGAAATAGGCTTTCTCTGTGTGACTTTGCATACTTAACAACATGCGGTAAACAAGATGAGTGTTATTTATGGAAGTTCTCACAGTGCCCCGGATGAAAATACGCCTTTCGTAGAGACCGTTCTGTGCGCAGCTGTAGGGCCTGGGTTCCCTTTTGCTTGCTTGCCGTACACCCACGGTTTTGTCGTGATGCTTCTCCTTCTGTGAAATATAGAAATGGTGTTCGATTGTTATAAACAACTTTGTGATTTATGTTAAGCTTAAGCAACTTCTGAAACTGTCTCTGAAGATTGCCCCGTGTGAGTGTAGAGTAGAGACAACATGAAAGTATTGGATGTGGCCCTTTCTGAAACAAGAGTTGGTAAAGTCCTAGAATTAGTGTAGCCGTGGTACCTGCTTTGGAATGAAATTTAACCAAAACGTGCCCTTTTAGCTTCACTGCGATAAACAATATTTGCAGACTATGGTCAAGTCACGGATGGAAGCGGGAGGGAGAAGAAATCTCATAAGGCGTGACTTTTACCTCAGTCAGAAGGACAACAGCACCCAGTGGCTGGGGTCTGGAACTAGGGAAAGAGAGATGCAAAGGTTTAACGGCACTATGATTGTTTCAGTAGTTGCCGAGAGGTAATTTGTAATCGAGTTTTAATACATTAAAAATAAGGTATGTGACAGCTAGAAATGATGGCCGTGGTGTAGACGAAGTTGTGTTCCTTTCGTTTCAGAAGGTTAAACTGCTTTATCAGAGTTAGACTTTCACGCCCTCATCTACAAACTAGAGCGTGCTTTCAGCGTGGAAAACTGAAAACGTTTGGGAAAACGAGTGTCAGTTTTGTGTTTGCAGATGCTTTTTAGTGATAATCAAAGCCAAGGGGTTTTGTTTTGGTTTTAACCAAACAGAATTAAATTTTTGTGTGTGTGTGTGTGTAATTAATTTTAAATGTTGGGAGTTTTTGTTTCTTAATAGAAATGTCAGTTGGTAATGAATTTCACAGAATTCTACCAGATTGGATTTTTTTAACTGTTTTGGTCACTGTGGTTGTTATAACTGAAATGAATGTGTTAATTTTGTCTTTTGTTTCTTAATTTTGTACTTTATCCTCTAGCTGCTGGAAAAAATTAGTAAATGTAGAGAACTTGAAAGCAGTGACCACAGAAATATTTAAATTTTTTGTTTTTTGCTTTCAAAGTTATTTTGAGTTTATCCTGAACTTCAAAAAATTTATTTTTTTTTTTTCTTCCATTGGTTTGGTTAAAAGGTTTGTCCAGAGGGGTCGCATTTATCCGGTTTGACAAAAGGTCAGAAGCAGAAGAGGCAATTACAAATTTCAATGGTCACAAACCCCCAGGTTCCTCCGAACCCATTACAGTGAAGTTTGCAGCCAATCCTAACCAGAACAAAAATGTGGCACTGTTATCGCAGCTGTGTCATTCACCAGCTAGACGGTTTGGAGGGCCAGTGCATCACCAGGCGCAAAGATTCAGGTAGGTTAGGAAGAATAACGCGTTTAAGGCTGTACTGCTATTCCCGTGTCCGTCTGGGAAACTGTGCTCTTGCAGCTGTGCAGTGATATCTTCACTGCAGCATGTGTGAATGAATACATAGTCTACCATGTGTCCTACGGTGTTATGTAAATAAATTGTTGAATTAAAATATGATTAAAGTAAAAACTTACTTGTAAAATTTATATTGAAGTTAATTATGTAAAGGTACATACATTACGGTGTCTACTGCTACAGTTGAGTGTACAGTGAGATGATAGAGAGCAGCAGATTCCGGATGGGTATTGGTAGATGCCTGTCTCAACAGATCTCCATTCTGTAGTCCGTATATCTCAATGCAGATATAATTTGGCAACTTAAAGCTCTGAACCATTGGTTCCAGCAGGGAGGTGTCATAGTAAAACAGGAAAACCTTGTTTCTGATTAAGACGTTCTGTGGGATTTCTTCCTACATCTTGAGCTGTGCAGTGTTCTGCCTTTCCTTGAGTCTGGTGAAGTTCACTAAGATTCTTAAGTTATTGCAACACATTGTCTGCTTCTGGCGACATGGAAGATACTGTGAATTGCCTTAGTTGCTTTGAATATGGATTAACTTAAATTTGAATTGCCTTAGTTGGTTAAAGGAGGGTGTTGGTAGTTGGACTGTGCTCTGGAACATGCATTGTATTTACTGTCTTATGGATAAGTAATCGGCTTTGTTATGGGATGTGTTCATGAGTGTTTCTGACAGTAGTGTTTCCTTGCTGAGAATTTACTTCTTTTTTTTCTTCTTCTCCTCTGAGGTATCCGATTAGCTCAGCAAAATTGGACTAAAAACTCAAACAGCTTTTTGCAGTGCTACTGTTCCAGTATTGCTATGACCTTTCCAAATGCTTTAGTTTAGCATTTTAAGAACAGCTAGGTGTAACGTGTCTCCAATGAGAATTAGTACTTTATAGTCATCTGTTGTTTTACACTCGGGGTGATTGAACAGGTTGCCCAAAGAGCCTGAAGTGTTCATCCTTGGAGGTGCTCGAAACCTGGCTGGAACAGGCNACCTCAATGTCTTTCTTGTAGGGAGGGGCCCAAAACTGAACACAGTATTTGAGGTGTGGCCTCACCAGTGCTGAGTATGGGGGGGATGATCACTGCCTTGGTTCTGCTGGCCATGCTATGGCTGACACAAGCCAGGANGCTGGAACAGGCCTGAGCAACCTGCGCTAGGTGCCCCTGCTTCAGGCAGAGAGGTTTACTAGAGGATTTCCAGACATCCCTGCCAACCTCAGTCATTCTCTGATTCTCTTCAACTGTAGCTCAGGCAAGTTTAATGCAGGCAGCTCCTCAAACAAGATTTTGTTTCCCTGAAGCACTCGCCCAGGTCTCCACACCCAAGCCTTCTAAACCACTCCGAGGAATGAAGTTCTACATTGATGGCAGTTAGGTGAACTATTAAAAGACTTACACGTCTGTCTTTGGTGTCAGCCAGGGCTTCAGTGTGTCCTGGTCCTAGTAAAATCTTGAGGCTTACATCATGTGTTTTCGTTCTTAATGTAACTGGACATTTTCGTCATCATTCTTCCCCTTAAAATTTATAGCAGAATTAAGAGGCATCAGAATAAGCAGTACGAATAATATTTACATCCACAGTTAAGATACCAAATAACTTTAATTCTGTCCTGTAATGATCACTCAGTAGTAGTAAAAATGATTAATATATTTATGCTAGTAATTGTGGGTGAAACTAAATTTTAATAAGCAGTTAGAATGACAGAGTCATAGAATCATTGAGGTTGCAAAAGACCCTTAAGAACATTGAGTCCAACCGTTAACCTAAAACAACCAAGTCCACCACTAAACTGCGTCCTTAAATGCCACGTCTGCAGGTCTTTTAAATCCCTCCAGGGCTGGTGACTCCACCACTTCAGCCTGGGCAGCCTGGTCCAATGCTTGACGACTCTGTCCGTGAAGAAATGTTTCCTAATATTCAATTTAAACCTTCCCTGGCACAACTTGAGGCTGTTTCCTCTCATCCCATCCCTTGATACTTGGGAGAAGAGGCCAACACCCCCACTTCGCTACAGCCTCCTCTCAGGCACTTGTAGAGAGCGATGAGGTCTCCCCTCAGCCTCCTTTTCTCGGGGCTGAACGACCCCAGTTCCCTCAGCAGCTTCTCAGAGGACTTGTGCTCCAGACCCTTCCCAGCTTCGTTGCCTGTCTTTGGACACACTCCAGCACCTCAATGTCTTTCTTGTAGGGAGGGGCCCAAAACTGAACACAGTATTTGAGGTGTGGCCTCACCAGTGCTGAGTATGGGGGGGATGATCACTGCCTTGGTTCTGCTGGCCATGCTATGGCTGACACAAGCCAGGAAGGTAGACAACATCCACAGCCTTTCCCTCATCTACTAAGCAGGTCACCTTGTCATAGAAGATCAGGTTAGTCAAGCAGGACCTAAGTGTAGCAGGTCACTAACCATTTCCCCTTGGATTGTGAGGGCTTCATTCTACTCCCTGTCTTCCAGCACAGGGGGCTGGGAACCCTNAGAAATGTTTCCTAATATTCAATTTAAACCTTCCCTGGCACAACTTGAGGCTGTTTCCTCTCATCCCATCCCTTGATACTTGGGAGAAGAGGCCAACACCCCCACTTCGCTACAGCCTCCTCTCAGGCACTTGTAGAGAGCGATGAGGTCTCCCCTCAGCCTCCTTTTCTCGGGGCTGAACGACCCCAGTTCCCTCAGCAGCTTCTCAGAGGACTTGTGCTCCAGACCCTTCCCAGCTTCGTTGCCTGTCTTTGGACACACTCCAGCACCTCAATGTCTTTCTTGTAGGGAGGGGCCCAAAACTGAACACAGTATTTGAGGTGTGGCCTCACCAGTGCTGAGTATGGGGGGGATGATCACTGCCTTGGTTCTGCTGGCCATGCTATGGCTGACACAAGCCAGGAAGGTAGACAACATCCACAGCCTTTCCCTCATCTACTAAGCAGGTCACCTTGTCATAGAAGATCAGGTTAGTCAAGCAGGACCTAAGTGTAGCAGGTCACTAACCATTTCCCCTTGGATTGTGAGGGCTTCATTCTACTCCCTGTCTTCCAGCACAGGGGGCTGGGAACCCTTAGAACAACTGGTCTTACTACTAAAGACTGAGGCAAAGAGGGCATTAAGTACCTCGGCCTTTTCCTCATCCTTTGTCATTGTGTTTCCCCATGCATCCAGTAAAGGATGGGGATTCTCCTTAGGCCTCCTTTTGTATATATTTATAGAAACACTTTTTACTGTCTTTTATGACAGTAGCCGGAGTAAGTTCTAGTTGGGCTTTGGCCCTTCTAATTTTCTCCCTGCATAACCTCACAACATCCTTGGAGGCCTCCTGAGTTGCCTGCCTTTCTTCTGAAGGTCATAAACTCTCTTCTTTCCCCCTGAATTTCAACCAAAGGTCTCTGTTCCATTAGGCTGGTCTTCTTCCCCACCAGCTTGTCTTTCAGCACATGGGGATGGCCTGCTCCTGCGCATTTGAGATTTCCTTCTTGAAGAGCGTCCAGCCTTCCTGAGTTCCTTTGCCCTTCAGGACTGCCTCCCGAGGGACTCTGTCAAGCAGCGCCCTAAACAGGCCAAAGTCTGCCCTGTGGAAGCTTGAGCTGGCAGTTTTGCTGACCCCCCTCCTTACTTCTGAGAATCAAAAACTTTTCATGATTGTGGTGCCCAAGACAGCTTCCGGCTGTCACATCACCCACAAGTCCTTCCCTGTTCGCAAGCACCAGGTTCAGCGGGACGCCTTCCCTAGTTGGCACCCTCAGCAGCCGTGTCAGGAAGTTATCTTCCACCCAGGAACCTCCTTGACTACTGTTTCCTCTCCACTGTATTGTATTTCCAGCAGACATCTGGTAAGTTGAAGTCCTCCATGAGAACAAGGGCTAGCGATTCTGAGACTTCTCCCAGCTGCTTGTAGAATATTTCATCCACTTCTTCATCCTGGTTGGGCAGTCTGTAACACACTCCCACCACCATACCTGCATGTTGGCCTTCCTCCTGATTCTCACCCATAAACACTCAGCCCTACGTCACTGTCATCAAGCTCAAGATAGTCAAAACACTCCCTAACATACAGGGCTACCCCACCGCCTCTCCTTCCTTGCCAGTCCCTTCTGAAGAGTTTGTAGCCATCCATTGCAGGACTCCGGTTGTGCAAGTCATCGCACCATGATTGCAACTGTAGCCTATTTTACAGGCTGCACAGTGGCTTCCAGCTCTTCCTGTTTGTTGCCCATGCTGCGTGCATTGGTGTAGATGCACTTCAGCTGAGCCATTGCTCCCGCCACCTTTTTGGGGAGAGAAGCCCTAATTCCTGTGTGACTGTTCTCAGGAGCTTCCATGGTTTCTAACACATCGTAACCCTTGCATCTTTGCCACATTCATCTCCATCCCATCCCACAAACGTTGGCATGCTACCCCCAGGTTTATCTCTGGTGAGCCTGGTTTTATCCCTTTCCCACTTCAAATCTAGTTTAAAGCTCATTCAGTGAGCCCTGCTAACTCCTGTGCAAAGATCCTTTCCCCACTGTGAGACAGGCGTACCCCATCTGTTGCTAGCAGGCCTGCTGGTGCGTAGGCTGACCCATGATCAGAAAATCCAAAATTCTGCTGGTGACGCCAGGGTTGGAGCCAGGTATTGGTCTGCTGGCTCCTTGTGTTTCTTCTGCCTGCAACTGGAGGGCTAGAGGAGAACATTACTTGTGCTCCTGATCTGTCAACCAGTCACCCCAAGGTCCTGAAGTCTCTCTTGATTGCCTTCCGACTTCTTGTAGCAACTGCATCACTGCCTACCTGAAAAATCGATAATGGGCAATGATCTGAGGGCTGTACCAGGGTAGGGAGCTTTCTCTTCACATCTTTAACTCGAGCCCCAGGGAGGCAGCAGACTTCCCTAAGAAGCTGGGCCGGTCTGCACATTGGACCTTCTGTTTCCTTCAGGAGAGAGTGACCCATCTTTTTTTCTTTACGGAAGCAGTTCTGGCACAGTGTGTAGGCTGCCTTAACCTCCACGACACCTCTGAGCTAGATGAACCATCGTCCTCATTGTTCGTTCATTGTTCGTTCATTGTTCGTTCATTGTTCGTTCATTGTTCGTTCATTGTTCGTTCATTGTTCGTTCATTGTACCATTAAGAGCGGCATTAATGTTATTTGCATGCGTTTCCTTGGTTCCTACAGGAGTGAGTTTTCACAAGTGCAGATAAAAGAAAATGTTCTGTCTCTTTCTGTTCCGTTCCTGCTTTTGTGGTAACCGGGTCCACTCAAGTTGTCTGTGCCCAGTGCTTATTTGTCAACACGTTTTGGCCAACTCCTGTTTCTAGAGCTGAAGATTTTTAGGTACTACAGGTTGGCAGAGGTAGTAATGGAGCAGTTCTGGGTTTAAGCCATGCTGTTATGAATACGCTGTGGAGACAAGATTCACCAGTTAGCTTGAAGACAAGAACTGTCCACCTCTCTGTCTTGTCACAGACTTGCAAGAACTTTGAACACTTATTATAAAACTTCCTTCCCTCAATCGTACGTGCCTGTATGCACATATGTACGTGTATGCACAGCACATACACCATCCTACAGCCCTTCTAATTTTTCTTCCCACCTTTGGTGTTAACGGCAAGTTTTTCTACTGAGCCTTCCTTAAAGGATGCTGAACTTAATGACTTACAATTTTTCATACTGCGGTAAAGCTTAGGAACCTTAGCTTGGACTGAGCCTTGTTTGTTTTGTGTAGCGAACAAAACATGATGAAAGGATAAGCTGCTTCCAAAGAGCTCATGGTCTGCCTAAATTACGGTTGTGGTCTCTGCTGCGTAGAGGTTGAGTACTTAAAATGACATTTTGATTATGCTTCATCTCATTCCATCATATCCCTGTAAATCCAGGATTAAGCCTTTAGTATCTCTAATTTGTAATTATGAATTTCCTACAGATATCGCTCAGGCCCTTTGTTTAGTGTTCTGGTAATCCTTTGTAGTTTCTGTGGTATTTGTGGGTCACATCAGGAGCTGGTCTTAATGTCTTGCCCACTGGAGTGCTGGGTTGGCCTGCTAATTCTGAGGAATCATCCAAAGCGCGCTCTGTTTCCATCCAGAAGGAATGACGCTGCAGCATGGGATTGTGTTTGGAGGCTAGATAAAACATCTGGGGCAAGGGTTTCTTTCAGGTATAAGATTTGTTTGCCTAAATAGAATAGCAGATCTTTAGGTGTTGAACTGCGATGAAATTAAGGAGTTTGGCTCCTGAAGCTTGAGAAGGCTGGCCAAGGTCTTAGAAGTCCTGTGCTTTTATGGTTCGCCAGAGCTTTATGCTTGAGGAGTGTTTCTTCAATTCTCGAAAACATTCCCAGTTCAGCTGGTTTTGCTTTTAGACTTGTTCGGGGTTTGAGCCAGTTCCCACTTGTTTTCATGGGCATACTTGTTGATGTCAGAATCCGTGTGTTAGGTCTAAAATGTCTGAAGGGGAATTGTTATTTGCTGATAATTCTTTGATTGAGTGGAAATGTGAGAGGACTTTAGAGTGTTTAACCCTGTCGCTGACGTTATTGCCTGGATGGCATTCACGCATCTGTGTTGTTTCACTCCAGTGAAACTGTTTACGTTTTCAGCTTTTAAGCCGATGTGAAGCAAGTCGTCTGTGTTGAGAATGCCACAGAAGAAAACACTTTTGTCCAGAGTAGTATTTCATCAAAGTTCTAGAACAAGGTGGTACTGAAACCCCTTGTTTTGATTGCTGCTGCTCTCTGATACGTGGCTGTTTGATTTAATACCCTACGCTGTTATTTCAGGCTTAAAGCTTGTATCGCTGAATACTCAACAAAACTTGCTCTCTTCACAGTAGGTTGTTCCTATCCGTGTCAGAGTATAGGAGAAAAAGTTGCTTGTGGGAAGACAGTGGACATGACCAGTATCAGCATAGCTGAGCTCCTGCTCTTTGTGGAACTGTGCAAAACCAGAAAGGTGCCTGGCTCATGTGCGAAGGCAACATAGGCAAATATTAATGCTAATAAGCGGTAATACTATTTTTATGTAAGCTGTGGGATTGCTCGCACCTGTGATGCTGCATGTAGCTCTTCTCAGACTGCAGTGAAAAGAACTCGGGAACAGAATTTATAGGACTTTCATAGAACTAAAAATAAATTGTTTTCATTTAGGAATGTCACTGCTGAGATTATGTCCTCTAGTGTGTTAAAGCAATCCCAGAATCTATTAAATGGAGCAGCCTGTCTCATAACAGTAGAGCAAAAAAAACTCATTCATGTAAATGAGAAGCTTATAAAGTGAAAAAGATTACAATGAAAAAAACCCCTTCTACTGTGGTGCTACTTAGTGTCACAAAGTGTTGGAGTTTTGAGGTTAGCATGACTTAAAAGAACCATCCATAGATAACATCAGCTACAGATGCTTAGGGAGGATTGCAAAAGCAATGTAAAAATAGAAGCAACAAAAATGAGGGCACAAGCCATAAGTATTGTAAGACTGAGATCATTCAAATTACAGTATTAATGGAATTTAAAAAAAATTTCTCTGAAACGTCTTGGATTTCTGCGCTCTTCAGTGTCGTTTGCCCAAACCAGACAGTCTTTTGAACATCCTTAATAAGTGTAACTTCCTAAGAGTCATCTTAAATTTATGTGGTCAAAAAAATCTTTTCCTGTAGGACAAAGAGGTGTTACGTGTCGGCTGCTCTGCGCCTGGCTGCGTGCGGGCCGTTATCCCAAGCTAACCGAGAGATCTTGTCCCCCTCTTGGGCAGGCCTTCAGTCCAGGATAAGCACAGAGACTTACCAGGTCAGCTGGACTGCAGTAGGAGCCTGCGCTCCTCATGCTGCGAGTGCCCTCGCTCATGCTAGAAGCCCTGTGTGATGCTTCCAGGTGGATGCAAGTCTAAATGTAAATTTAGCCTTCCACATGGGTGTAATCCTATACCACTTTTACTGTCGCTTTTCCAAATTTCTGTTTCGGTGGTGGCTTTTTAACCAGCGAGAAACTCTTGTGAAAGGTTTCTTTTTCATCTAAACGTGCAAAGTTCAGCTCCAGTTTAGAGTCCTGGGAGATCTGGGTACGAAGGATATTGTGTGTGAGGTGATGTTTCCTATGGTTGTTTTCTGAAATGACTTCTCAAGTGTTTTAGGGATGTTTTTAGTTTTATAAACCTGTGATGTTTTTGTGAGTCAAAGCAGGAAGAGAGGAGAATGCTTGAAAATTAGCGTATCTGAAGAACAGAGATATTTGCTATTTTAAATTATTTTGCCTGTAATGTGCATTTAGATTTGTTGTCTTCCTGTGTTCAACACCCTCTGCTCTTCACAAGTGTTTCCAGTCCTTGATGTGCTGTTGATTCTGGGCTTGTGGGCAGAGCCTGAGGCTTTATAGCAAGCGGCTTCAGAGCTACACTGACTGCTGGAACCAACCTCATGCAATTCTGAGCTTAGTGATTTTCTGCTCCCCATACATGTGAGCAGGAACCCAAGACTGGTGATCTGTTGAGATGAAAATTTTCTGGATAATAAGATAAATACAACATACCACATCATTACTCAAATGAAAAGAAGCTACAGAGCTGAAGGTGTCTGTCAGAAAAAGTAAGCGTATGAAGCATGCAAACACAGGAAAAATTTTCTATAAAAGCAAAATAAGTAGTACATATGTCACATAATCATCAGAGCACAGGAATTAGTGCGTCTCATTCACATTCTGATACTCTTAACCACTTTTTCAGTTTTACTATAGTACAAGGATTCCCAAACTTGGATTTGCTTGGGGCTGGCCAACAGTGGCAGCGGCAGTGAGTATGTGCAGCATGAGCTCAGGTGTGTCCGCGCTGTGCTCCACAAACACCAGCCTCAGGTAGCCAGCTGGGCTGCAGCCTGGCTGACGGCAGGCAGTCAGCAGCAGCTAGGGTGCAGTGGAGGGGAAGGGGCCTGTGCCACCGAGGATCCCCCTGCTCCGGGGACAGGAGGGTCTGATAGCTCAGGTGCCCAAGGAAACGAGCTCTGAGCTCCAGAGAGCCTGGGGTGGGGGACATGGTGACTGAGCGGTTCTCTTGCGTGAGTGCATCAACCGAAGTGCCACACTGAACGCGAGCTGACTTCCCAGCGTGTATGCGTGTGCTGCTGCAGCTCGGCTCCCCTTCCTTCTGATGCACGTTGCCTTGAGCCCTCCCTTCGGAATAAAGACGGCAGCAGCTCCTGTCTTTATGCAGGGCAAGAAAAAGTCAGTGGGGAAGTGTTTGGCGCTTAATGCAGCGTTCACTGCCCAGACATCCGTTCCCTGTTTTCTCCAGGTCAGCAGAGAATCAGGAACTGCCACCGCCATGTTCTTGGCAGAGAGCAGCACGTGTACCACTTTTAAGTGGTTTGCATATCACCAGTGGTACACCACAGTTTGGGAACCCCTGGTATAGTATAATTATATTTCTACAATAACGTGACCTCACATTATTAAATAACATAGAAGCACAAGGGATCAAATTGAGTTTTTTACTCTTAACTTTCACTTTTCCTGGCCTTTGAGTGCTTAGCTGTGCAACTGTAATATTGCATTAAAATACTCTGAAGCTTTGCATTTCTAGGATGGAGACCAACAATAGAATAAAGGGGCGTTAGAGATGTGGATTATAGGAGAAAAGAAAATAATACAAAGTGAGACGTAAAAAGGCGAGGTTGTTTGCTTTTTGTTGTGCATAAATACTGCTGGGGTACTATGCAGGAGGCCCAGTTCAGGGAGAGTGGGTAGGTAATTTAAAAAATCCAGTTCAGTGAAGTCAGATAAGTTTTTGTAGTGTGAATTTGGTGTAAAATTAACATGAAGAAAACCGTATGTGCATACTGAAATTGTGAAACTGTGTACTTAAATGTGGTTTGCTATTCTGATGTTTGAAATCTCCTGCAGTTAGAATATCTGCATGACCAGTATTAAGGAATAAAAACCTGAAATTTAAATTCTGTACCTAGAAATGTGAGGCATCCCAGCTACGGAGAGTTGACCAAGGAAGGGCTAATATTCCCTTAGCCGCCTAATAGCTCCGCGTATGCATGACTGGCTTATTTAGTAGCCTGCTGATATTGGGAGCGTTTGCCTGCACTTGCTGCCTTATGGTGGAAAAGGGAGTATGTTTTGTTCTGATCCACACACACAAAAAAAAAAAAATTAAAATCAATACATACAATCTCTGCTCCTAAAACCAAAACACCCCCTTCCTCCCCCCACCCCTGAGCAAAACCCTTTGACCTAAGAGTTCCCAACCTGCTAGTTTAGAGGCAAGAAAAGTAGGATATGGGATGCAAAGTGCTTGAGCAAAATAAGTGGGAGATGCCTCCGGGTGGCTTGAAGCAAGCTGGGGCCTCTGGGGCGGTGTTGCCTGTTACCCGCACTCGAGCAGTTCTGCACTGATGCCACGGAGCGCTCGCAACAGGCTAGCTGAGTTTCCAAAATTGAGCCAGGTCTCCTGTGAAGGTGATCACGTAATGTTGCCTCGCAACTGTTCTGTTGCCTGCGTGTGTCTAAGGATCGTTCCCTATTGATAAAGTAGTCGGAATACTTAACTTTTTTTTCCTGGCAGCTGTCAATTTGATTGTCAATCTGAATGGGGAAACATTTCTTTCTGGCGGTTTTGATGTCCATGTAGAAAATATTCATTCTCAGTTGCTTCCCATTCAAGTTAATTTGCTTGATTGAATTGAACTTTTACATGAAATATTGTGCTTTTTATTTGCTAGGTTCTCTCCTATGGGTGTAGATCACATGAGTGGGCTTTCTGGTGTAAATGTTCCAGGAAACGCATCTTCTGGCTGGTGTATCTTCATCTACAACCTTGGTCAAGATGCTGATGAGGGAATCCTCTGGCAGATGTTTGGCCCCTTTGGTGCGGTTACCAATGTGAAAGTTATTCGAGATTTCAACACCAACAAGTGCAAAGGTTTTGGTTTTGTGACCATGACAAACTATGAAGAAGCTGCAATGGCCATAGCAAGTCTTAATGGCTACCGCCTGGGGGACAAAATCTTACAGGTTTCCTTCAAAACCAACAAGTCCCACAAATAACTTGCTCATGCTTTTTGTATGGAATAGATAATTGAGTGACAGAAGTTGAAACATTTTTGTTAGTGTAAAACTCATTTTGCGCCAATTTTCACAAGTGTTTGTCTTAGTCTAAATGAGAAGTGAAAAAGGTTTTATATTCTGGGATGCAACTGACATGTTCAAATGTTTGAAATCCCACAATGCTAGACCAATTTTAAGTTCCTTTAAGTTATTTCATTTAAAACATGTTAAAAATCCCCTGAAATCTTAAGTAGATTGCATTAACTAGACCCTCTGGATGGTGGTAAAATCGAAGCATGCTTTCACTTATGAGACTAACATTTGTTCCATTGAATGTTGTCTGCAAAAACTGGAATTTTTCTGAAAAGTATCAGGATGAATGAATTCATTTTCTTGTTTTTTTATGTTGTTGTTTTTCCTACCCGTTCCCCTGACCTCCTCCACCCCAGACTTGGTAGTATGGAAGAAACGTTGAGAAATACTAATGTTTTAGTTGACAGTAAATTGTTTGATCAATTAATACTCATTGCTACGTATATAGTTGAGGATTAGGCTTTTCGAAGTCAAGGTCTTGTAAGTAGTAGCATGCCAGCATAACTTTTAACACCATTGATGAGGTAAGTTGCACACTGAGCAGTGGCCAAGCTGTCAAATTCAAAGGTTTTAGAAACATTACTTTTAAAGCCCACTTCTAATAGGAATGGACCAAAGAGTTTCAAAGAAACTCCAGGAAGATTTCAGAGTCAAAATGAAACTCCAAAAAGAGAGTGTGAATATATGTTGCTACTTTATCAAACTGAATCTCTTCTGTCCAAATATTTAATGCATGGTGCACTACTTACTGGTACATTATAATGCAGCAAGATACTTACTTATTTTCAAAGATCATTATAGTTTGAATTCCTTTTGGTAGTTCTATTTTGTAAAGAAAAAAAGAGTTATAAACATTTGAGCATTGTATTTCTCGCATCCCTTCTAATGAGTGCTAGATTTTTCTATTTTAATAGGATTTTGTTTTGACAACTAGCTTTACTTATTGAACACTCAGCAGAAAAGTACTTACTACTTGCAAGTTAGATATTAACAAAACCCCCCTTTGATTTGTAGATTTGAAGATTAATCGCCCCAAGTTTTCTGCAGACTGCCTTGAAACTTTGAGTTGTTCTGTTTCTGTTAATTTTCTTTTGCTTTTTTGTGTTTTTTGTTTGTTTTTACTTTTGCATTTAAGAACATTAAATTTGATTTTGTTTTGCTCAAATTTTGTTTTGTTTTTTATTTTCTGTTATTTTTTTGCTAAGTATTGCACAAAGTGTCCAGCTTTCAAAGAGTGTTGTCTTAAAGAACTGTAGTTCCTCTTTAAAAGAGTTTTAAGTTGCTCCTGTGACAGATGAGTAGAAGAAAAAGGGTTGTGAAACGAGCGCTACAGTAAATCTGTCGCATAGAAGCTGTGTGCCACAGGCTGATGTGACCGCGCAGGTGTTCTGTGGTAGGCAACCTGGAAAGGATTACGCTGTCAGGTAAAGGCCGTGTGAGGGTACTGTGCACGACTGGAGACTTGGCCTGGGCCCTTTCGGCTCTGGTGTCCGTGGTCAGGTGCCAGAAGGTAGAACAAATACGAAAATGGGGAGAGTGGCAGTTTTATTGCAGTCTCCTTTTTTTGTGTGAACCTCTGCCAGTCCCAAAGTTTATTTTCAAATTCTGGTGGCAGTTCCATGCCGCCTGCTCATATCGCTCCATCCCGAGCTGACCTTGCCTTGTGTTCGCAATCGTTTCTCCTCTTCCTGCGATAGGATCCGCAGTCTTGCGCAGCCTGGAGAAGTCTGCATCAGCATCTCTGCACGCCACCGCTGAAGAGCGGCTGAATTAGCTGCCCATCACCATTAATTACCTTCAGCACTGTCTAGGAAATGCTGTTCCTGATATTTCTGGAACTGCCTGTGGCATACTTAAAGCCATATAGATAGGCCTTGGCTCGGTGAGCAGCCTCCCGCTGTTTTTGAGCTTGTGTGCAGGGAAAGTGAGTGGGGTTTTTACTATTAATGCGTTCAGCCTTGCCTTTGCTGGTCCTGCTTACTCCACCATCTTTTGAGAAGTACAGTGGGCTGTAAAACGGTGGCTGTGACGCAGCAGCGAGCCAGCTCCGACCCCCCCAAAGTGTGCTTTCTGGCTGGCTGTTCTGTATGCTTCCATCAACCTCTCAGTTATTTATCACTTCAACGAATAGTTCTTTTCTGTGTAGAAGGAGAGATTCGGAAGCAGTTGGGGGATTTCTCCCAAGTTAAAGCTGTGTGCTGTAGAGAAGTCCTCTTGCTGTGTCCCATTGCCTCTTAACCTCACGCTGCCTGTTCCACGGGAGTGGCTCTGCAGTCGTTCCTGATTTCCTGTCATGCTCTCTTACCTTACTTCATATAAGATTAATTTTCAAAGTAAATGAGGGCTGCTGTTTTATCACAGCATTTGGATGGGGGCTCAGACACCTCCAGTGAACGACACTGAATATGACTTTGCGTCTGTAACCGTTACGAGCATGCTGGCCACTGCAGCCGTGTCAGCGGCATGCTGCTGCGAGCTCACCAGCTGTCGCATTTTTTAAAGCTGCTCTTGGAGGCTTTTTGGCTTCGCTGTCATCTGACTGCTTCCCTATTTTTCCATCTCTCATTCTTTGCCAAATAAGAAGGAAATGCAGGATATTGTTTCAGCAGTGGTGTGAAAACATCCCTTTTAGGAAACATCTGATCCCAGCTTCCTTTGATAGTTGCTCTGAAAATAGTTACCGGGCAGTTAACTTGAGCAGAGCACTGCTGCTTGAGTCAGGAAGAGAGGAAAAGAAATTCCTGCGCAAATACCAAGAGCTGATACCAGAAGCGGTGTATGGTCTGCACCATTCTAACGGTCGGTAAATACTTGGCGTAAACAGCTGAAGTCAAGAAAAAATTGTGTGTGTATTCTTAATGCTTTTGGTCCTAAACAATAGCCTATGCATCCTACTAGTAAAGACCAGAAGGAAGCTTCTGGAAGTGGAAACTAATTTCTAACAAGTGGTAATCTGCCGGCAGCTTTTCTGCCCAAAGGGTACGAGCATCTGGTCTCCTTACCACACCATCCAGCATACCCTCCTTTGACGCTCTCCCTTGAACATACCTATGTCAAGAGAGGCTTTGGCCTCTCGGTCCTCAGGGAGTTTAGAACAACTACGGATACATTCTCCTTTTTCATCCCTTAATCTGATGAAACACAGATGTTTCTTTCAGGTGATGCTTCTGTCTCAATCAGTGCTTACGAGCCCTTTGTAAAGCCAAAGGCCTCTCTCAAACCAGAGGGCTCTTAGACTTCTCATGAGATGCGGTAGGCTCGATAAGGCTGAGAAAACTAGAAGGTCTCGGTTGCTGGATTAGGATGTGATTATTGGATTTTAAAGTCCTGGATCTGAAGGTCCGTACTGGAGATGTGCTACAGGGAACAGCTGCAATGGGAATGTTTTGGGGTCCTTCAGAATCGGTTAGAAGCCTCACAGGACGCCCCAGGCACCGGCTTCTGAAGGTTCAGGAATGATTCCTGGTGACAACACATAGTTATGGCCGTGCTGCTATTGCAGGGTCTTGTGTGTAGAAGTTGAAGAGAATTCTGATGTCGCAGGGGACAGGGCACCTTTTTTTTGTGGCGGCATTTCTGAAGGGATCCATTTGGCGTTCATGAACCTGCAGTTTGGGCGACACCGTTTCCTTTTTACACTTATTTGATGAGACGGACAAGTATGGTGTCAAAATGAGAAGTTCATGTGCCTGTGTTTACAAAGAAGAGGGGAGAGAAGGCTTTTTCATTGATCTCCTCACGGTCAGCGTAGCCAGCCTCGGAGCTGAAGATCTGCCGATTGGGAATACAAACGGCAAGACCGGTGGCACTGTTGTCAGGCTTCGGCTGGGCTGCATTTTCAAATGGGCCGGTTTGCGTTGGGTCCGGAACTCACTTGCTTTCACAAAGAACTTGTTTGTATGTGAATGCTTAGCACTCCGGCAGAAGCTGGCTGTCAGCTGCAGCTTGCTTCTGTAGCTCTTCCCCGCGGTGAGTCACCCTGGGCGTTCGCTCGGCTGGCCCTGAGCGGTCTCGTTTGGAAGGCGGCCCGCGAATCGGTCGCCTCCGAGCCTTGGCTTCTGTGGCAATGAAAAGGCGTACTGTGCGAGGGCAGGACCGTACGCCGGGACTTGGTCGGCCTTCAGGACTTTGAGTGTTAAGCCAGTTGTTGGTTTCAGGAAACTTTACCAGCTGTTGAATGTCTGGTGTTATTTTGATTATTCCTTTGTCACTTTGAGCTTTAGAATCGCTTTATTTTCTCTTGATATTTCTTCTGAAAGGGAAGCTCTGCTGCCCTTACTTGGTACCTGTGCTTTTCTCCTCTTTTTTCAAACACTTGTTGTATCTGGCACTCCAAGAAGGCTCTTACCAGGCCAAGGCATGGCTGCTAAACACTCTTGTTATGGGGCTGCTTCCAAATTTGCATGTGAGCAGTCTTCATCCTTTGCAAGACTGTGGAGATTCACTCTAAAAAATGAGACAATGCCTAGTTAAGAGCAAAACTGTCCTGATTGTGGTTGGAAACCCCCTGCAAACTTCTCTGAAGATGTTTTGGGCTTTAGTTGTGTTTTACAGAATTAAAAAAAAAAAAAAAAAATCAAGTTTCCTTAGTGGGTAAAAAATGTGAGTTTTGTCAAAATTCCTCGAAGGCTTTATTCAGACTTGGTCTTTCCAGTCTGTTGATTTATTAAGAAGTTTTTGCTCCTGCTCAGTAACTTTACGTTCTCTTCCCAGATTTCCTCTATGAATGGAATTCACCCCTGTGTGGAAAGGTAGCCACAAGCCTAATCACAGTTTAAACCTTCTGTTAAGCATTTGCAGATAGGGAAATTTCACACTAAATACAGAAAAGGAAACTGATGTTGCTGTGTGTGTTGTATAAGCTGGCAGAGACGAGGGCAGTTCCTTCAGACAAGGAGATCGCAGCGTCAGAGAAGCTATAAATGTGAGCAGGATCAAAGCAGCTTAGTGTGTTTAGTTCTCCTGTGATTCCCATTTAGGCGGTGTCTGTATACTGAAGTGTTGAATTTATTTTGTTCTTCAAGCTACATCATCATAAAGTTCGGTTTACTTGAGATGCTGTGCTCCACTCTTCTGTGTAGAGGGAGAGGAACCGAGCCAATGCAGTTAACGTTGCCTCCTGTGCCTCCTCCCTTCGCTTCTGCTCTAGATCCGGGACTGAGAAGGACTGGAGGATCCGTCTTTTAGGGGGGAAGGAGAAGTCAGGAAACACCACTGCCCAGAACAGCGTCCCCATAGTGGTGTGCATCCGCACATCTTTTTTTCCTTCCCTTTGCTTGGTTATGTTTTTTCGGTACGCCTCTATCACGATAGTGTGAGAGGCACTGAAAACCGAGAGATACACGAGTCACTGAAGTAGGAGAAATGTCTCACGCAGCGAGTACTAGTTGGTCAGCCCGTGGTCGCTTACGTTTGTGGGATGACCAAAGGGTGTCGGTACGGGGAGGACACCTCTGTTTGTAGGGGCACTGAACGTTGTGGTAATGTCGTTTATACAAAGCAGTTAAAAGCCTTTAAAAAAAAAAAAGGAATTGGCCTAGGTACATTTATAGAAAGAATGTTCAGCAGTTAAAGCCAAAATGATGACATAACTGTAAAGGTGATCCTTTCTTTTGAATGTTACGTTTTGGAAATGAATAGTCTTTAAGGTCCTTAAACATTTATCATAATTTTATGTTGCTTTAATGTTCTGGGTACGGTCAATAAAGTAGAGATTCTTCAGCTATTTCAGGAGAGATTTTTTTCAGTGTATTCTAAACCGTAATGACGACAGTTGCTCTTTGGATAGTTTATAGTTACATACGTGCTTTAAAAAAAAAAAAAAACCAAACCAAAACAAACAACTTGGAGAACATCCCCACGCTTACTTTAACGAAATAAACAGATCTTGTAATAAATGCAACTGTTTATTGAAAGTAGGTCCTCTGAGATACCTACCTGCGAAATGTTAGGGCTTGCGGGAGGATTTTTGACATCCAGCTTTTTGTGAACTACTGACGGTGATCTCATGGCTCAATCACAAAAGTCAAATACAGAGCAATCTGTCCTAGCGCTACCTCTGTCATAAGGCTACCGTGGTTTTGACCTCCTTAAGGAGGAGATTGTCCTTTGTAACGCTGTCAGTGAAGCACCTTACTGTAACATTTCTACTTTTGGGCTCCTAAGACTAGCTTTAAGGGAAGCGACCAAATTCACGTTTAGCTTAAGAAAACACCGCTCCCTCTGAGCTGCCTTAGTGGAGCTGCTCTTGGGTTTTTTCCAGAACTGAATTTGCCACCCTAGGTACTTTAATCTATATTGGGAAGCAGAAGAGTCTGTGCCGAGGGCAAGTTCCTCTGACGTAGCTCTGCGCTTCTCAGCGTTGGATACTCGGCACAGGAGAACTGATAAATGAGGATCAAAAGGGTAGCGTTTATTTCCTATCTTATTATACCTTACTGGTTTTCTACTCACTAATTTTAAAAACACGGAGTTGATGAAAAGCGTTGCAGTTACCTCCCTCTTGCTTGTAAGAGGTGGCACCTGCGTGTTGTGCGACTTCTCCGTGACACGGCTGGCAGAATTGAAAATTGCAGTTAATTTCTGAAAGCGTCTGCTCTTAGATTAATCGGGTACAGCATCATTTTTGTGATTGCTTTTTTTGTGGTAGTCTTACGTGGTAAAGCTAAACAAAACTTCTAAGTGTTGCGTTCTCCTTCTGCATGATTTAAAAACCAGTTGACGCCTTTATGATCTCTAAAGCAAAACACAACACCCAGTGAGTGGATTTGACTTTAAATCCCGTTACCGTTTTCTTCGGTCTTGCTGCAGTTACTTGTTCCAGATCACGCTTGGTAAAACACTTAACGAAAGTTGAACTAGAAATATTTTTCTGTTGAGTGGAATTTTCAGCACTTAAATTCTTTTTGTTGATCATGATGGAAAATCAGTAACAGAACTGCCACCTGAAAGCTTGCGCAAGTGCTACTGTGTTCACGTTTTAGAATCTTTATTCTCATGATTGTTCCTTATTTTTAAACGTTTTTGAGCAACTTTTCAGTGGTACAGCTGAACTTTTTCACTTGGTCATTGAGAAGAAAATGGCTTGAGACATTTGAAACATAAGTTGGGATAAACCTTTATTTGACCAGTAATTTTGAATAATACTGTACTTTTAGTCTTTTTATTGATTTCATTTCCCTTAACTTATGTAATCTTTTGTTTATAAATTAATCTGTTTGTGGGACAGAAGGTTTTATCAATTGTTTTCCATACTGTACAGTATATGGTTAAGCATTTTGTATATTTAGTGTGTTTTTAAGTTATTGATTTGTTTTATATCAAATAATTTATTTTTCAGGTACCATTTTCATTTAAACTTTGTTTTTACATGGGTTTATTTTAAATAAAGTATGACACTGCTTTCCAAATGTCTAAAATGAAGTTGAATCCCATTGTGTTATTTTGAGACTACTTATGTAAATTAACTCATTTTAGAAGTAACTGCAAAAATGTACCAAGTTCACACTTTGGTTGTGCTTCAAGTGCTTGGAAATTTTCTGCCATGATTTTTGAGCAATTTGAAAATTGGAATTTTCATATTGAAACAGTTCAAAGATTTGTTGAATGAAGCAGCAGCTTTGTAGAATCCTGTGGATGGAATTGAGCATTGTTTTCTATATGGTATTTTCAAAATTAAATGAAACAACACCTAGATATTTTATGCTGGTGTTAATACTTAAATGAAATTATCTGACAGTAGTGCAAAGGAGTTTTGTAACTTTTGCCACATGTTTGTTCCTGGTTTTGTTGAGTACTTGTTTGGAACGTACTTGCGATGTTTTCAAATGATCCGTGATGGAAGGTGATGTACCTCAAAATAGAATTAGACCTTTACTTAATTGTTCATATTTTGTCTTTTTTTCCCTGCAGGAATTGGATTGTTATTGTGCAATTTGGAATTTGACATGTTTTTCAGAAGAGTCTGAACTGTGTTCGTGAATAGGCTAATCAAGCTTACTCCACTAAAGATTTTGTTACCTGTAGCCTTATTAGAAACATGGAATTAAAAGGCAGCACGTGATTTCCATTTTATTTTTCAGGGAAAAAAGTTGTTCTCTTCATCTTAGGGTCTTCATCCTGATTAAACCAAAACCAAAGCCCAGCTACACTATCACTCAGAAATGTGTATTGAAACTTCTGAAGAGAGTTCTTGAGGACAGGCATTCCGCCAGCCTTCAGGCCAGGCAGGGTCCTCTCGTTCCTCTTGCCCGCTTGCAGCTCCGGGGCAGCACAGGCACCCTGATGGAACGGCCGCAGGGGAGGGTGTGTAAAGCGCGAGCGTTACAGAAATGCTCACGAAACCGCAGAAGGAACCCGTGTACTACTGCTGGCTCTGAACAGACTGTATTCAAGTGTTCTGCTCTTTTTAACCCACACAAATGGTTGAAGTTTTGATAAATGGAAGTTGGCTCCTGCTGAGTTTCAGCAGGTGCCTTGCTGTGTTCTTGAGTCAGAGAAATTATCTGTCCCTTTCACGGCTGGGCTAATTACACCTTTGAGGCATTGGCTCTGATTTTTCTCTTATCTTAATGACTTACCTGTGAAAAGGGATGTGAAGAAAGAAAATAGTGTCTCACGTATGGTAATGTGGAACGGATGGCAATGCATGTCTGCTCAAGCGTCTCTCTGCTCAGGTGTCTCGGTGCAGTGGAAAACGAGATTTCCAGTTATTCTTTCTTGCTGTGGGAGTTGCTTGGTCCAGCACTGTTCATCAGGTTGGAATTATTCTTTGTGCTAAATTGGTGAAAGCAGAAATGAGCGTTTTCTTTTTCCACCAGTCTAACAATGAATTATTGAACGTGCAGCATCCACTGTAATCAGGAATGCTTAATTACCACTGCAGATTTTTAGACATTTCCTGGATTTTCCTTTGGATTGGGCTGAGGCAATTTCTACGTTCTTGCTCCCACCAAGTGTTGGTCACGTGCGATTCACTTCGCACAGGTTCATCCTGACCACCGTTACATTTTCCACGTTTTCGTCTGTGGAAAGTCACAAGGGAAAACATGTATTAAGCACGAGAAAGCTTATTAACAAAATATGGCCACTTGGTGTACGGGCCCCTCTCAGGCGTGGCTGGTTTTTTTCAAAAGCGAAATGATTTAGTATAGACCCGCTAAGCCCCAGGGGGAGATTGTGTTTTTGCAGAGTTTCCAGTGGACTCCCTGGCTTTAGACTCTTCCCCACTTGCTCTGCTCTGGGGACTGCTGGGGTGTCCTGCTGTTCA
>VZSC01008700.1:192184-202690 GCA_013398225.1 Steatornis caripensis | reverse complement strand
GGGGGGGGGGGGGGGGGGGGGGGGGGGGGGGGGGGGGCGGGGGGGGGGGGGGGGGGGGGGGGGGGGGGGGGGGGGGGGGGGGGGGGGGGGGGGGGGGAGAGGGGAAAAAAAAGGTGTTAAACTGGGCTGATTTCCATCTTGCTGGTACGTCGGGAAACAAGGTAGAAAACATTTCATCCTGTCTTTATATGTTAATCTGTATCTCCTGCCTTTTAAAAAAGGAAACATGGAAAAATATTAGCGTAAGGAATGCCCTCCTGGGTCGCGTTAGTGGTGCGCTTAGCTCAGGGTTTGTCTCCAGCAGTGGCAGTCGGAGACGCTATTTAAGGAAAGCACGCTAAGCCTGGCCGCCTTCCCACCATCCCTTCTTCATTCCCCTCGTGCTTCCCCAGCACGCGCAGTCGTCGGATGTCAGAGAGGCCCCGCCTGTTCCCGTAGTATCTCTGCCTTTTGCTGCTTGATTTTTGAAGCTACCTTTCTTTTCCTCCTCAAACTGTCTTCTGCTTTCATCACTGCTGACAGCAGGAGCCTGGAAGAAAAGCGGAACATTTAGAGTCACTTTTGTATGTGTGTGCGCACTACCCGTGCAGTTGAATGAAGGTGAATAAATAGCGATGTTTCACTCTGCACTGTGACATACTTTCCTTCCTTCTTTTTTTAAAGTATCGACGTGTAGAAGCAGGGAATTTAACAAAACGGGAATCTGAATCTAGCTGGTCAGAATATACCTTCTACTAACGTCTCATTGGCAGATATTTTTTCTTTGCAACAAAATTAATTTAAGCAAATTTATCACAGTTAAAATACAGATTTAGTTTGTTTGAATTTTAGGTATATTATACAGTGCTTTAAATGTTGAACTTTCAAGGTGGATTTACTTCTCTCTGCAGAGCTGTAGCTGGAGCGCTTATTAAAGAGCGTGTTCTCCACTTAAGCTAGAACTTAAAAGGAATGGCGCTGAGTTTAATAAAAATGAGTTTGGGGCTTCCTGCATTCTTTGAGTAGGTATCGGTGGACCTCTTAAACTTACTTTAACTGAAATTCTGTTTGAATGTGTTGGAACAGATTCTGCCCCCAAGTCCAGCCCGTGCATGCTACAAAGACAGATCATAAAGGAGAGCAAAGCAGAAATTGTTTGGCTTAGGAGCAGTGTTGAGTCAGTGTAAACAGTGCTGAGCTGCTTCCTTCTCGTAGACTTCAGTAGGCTCCAGCCCAGGTATCATGGGAGGGGCGCGCACTCGCACTTCCAGGATTTCAAGGCTGTATTGCAGCCTGCGAACGGCTATGGTAAGTAAGTTCGCGTGCTTCTCTAGAGTCGTGGCGCAAATGGTTTTGGTCTTAGTCAAGCCAGACTTGGAAAATTTGGGATGAAACATTTTTGTGACCGTATATCCTACTTTGCCTTTCTGTCCCGGATTATTCCTTCTGCTTTGTATCTTTCAAGGGATGTAGTATCCATACGCATTTGTATGTCTGTGTACACACGTATGATACCCGTGTGTGTATTAAAATGCACGTATACTGTATTTATAGATAGATTGTTTAGAATACATGTATGTATCTGTACGTATGAGCGTTGTGTATCTGCAGTATATGCTGTTCCACATGGCTACACAAGATAAAGTCATTCATACAAAGACGTACATCCTTAAAATTCCAAGTTTAGATGAAACTTTAGTTATGAGGTATTGTTAACAGTACAGTAATGTGATGAGCAGGCAGTGGAATTTTAAGAAAATTAATCTCCAGCTGGGTAAAAATTTAACATCCAAATTTTTCTGAAGTTACTCCTGAAATAGCTCTAGGGGACGGCCACACCTATATATCGTATCTCGATACTTCTCAGCGGTGGGCCCATAATGCGCAGTATCACTGCTTTTCAGGGAGCCCCTCCCATTCACTTCTCCCCGTGAGACAGAATGCACTTCTTTGGGAGTCGGTGACTTCTGAAGTCATTTTCATTTTGCTTTAAGCCACTTTTACTACTTTTTTTTCCCCCCTGTTTTTACCATATTTCATGGGCTTTAATGTTTTACTCCTTTCTTACTGCAGGAATGGAGGAAGGAAGACAATTCAGCTCCGAGAAGGACTGTGACTCTAGTGAAATGGCAGTGAGTGACCGTGTCTGCCATGGCACACAGCACGATTGCCTGGGCTGCACCGCCGGGCCCTGCCCCCCCACCCCTGTCGCTGGATTCCAGGATAGACTTCCTGGCTGCTTGTGCTAGCTTAGGCAAAATGTATTGAAGCCTGGCCCAAGTGTCTTGAGTGCTTCTACCCTGAACAAGGCAAAGTTAAGGTT
The DNA here is from genome assembly GCA_013398225.1 of Steatornis caripensis. NCBI lineage: Eukaryota > Metazoa > Chordata > Aves > Caprimulgiformes > Steatornithidae > Steatornis > Steatornis caripensis. Next base: position 200,388 of record VZSC01008700.1, on the reverse strand, counting down.
TGAGGTACGACACACGTTGATGTCTTTGCCTTGTTCAGTCGCTCAGCTGGCTCATGAGGACTTGCACCAGTTGTTTTATGCCTGGGCAGTGGTGCCTCCAGCGCTGTGATAGTTCCTAGGGGAGCGTTCTGGCTGTCCTGATTTGCATCTCACGTTACTGAAACACAGTAACTCTCAAAGGCAGCGCAAGAGATGCAGCACAAGATGGAGTCTTGTTTTGAAGCTTTGTGCTTTCTTCCCTGTCTCAGAGTACAGCACGCTCAGCTGGGCGGGTTTGAGGCTCGCGCGCTGTTGGACTGCCGGCGGCCTTGATGAAAGAGTGTTTGCCCTGAATTTGGCTTCTCCACGTTCGTATCACAAGTACTGACCTCACAGAAGAACAGCTCTGATATCCACTGCGTGGAATCTGATTCCCCAGTTCCTTTGTCGGTATACATTCTGGGTTTGGGTGAGGGAATAAAACGCGAGCTGGGCATATCCGAGAAAGAATAAAAAGGGAAAAGGACAGACATTTTGTTGAATTGGTGAGACTAAGGCAGCCTGATGTGATTTGTGAAAGACTCCTCCTGCAAAGAATAACTCGGTGGCAGTCTTGTAGCAGCTGGGTGTTACATGCAGGAAGAGGAAGGTGCCTCTGTGTAGGAGCATTAGGGGCAGTGCTCCGTGTTGGTGTGCGGCTGGTACCCCTTTGAATGAGCTGAGCCATTGTGCCCCTGTGCTCAGTGAGGAAGGCGAGCATCATCTAATGCTAAGCAAACTTTTTATTGTACAAACCAAAGGAGGAAAAGAGATGTGGCGTCCTAATTTGAACAAGGATGAAATGGGTTTGCTCAGAAATGTTTCAGTCTTTTGTAGCGTACGCGCTAGAGGGGACTGTCTCGCCTGCTGGCCAGTGCTGCTGCTGCTGGAGCTGCGCGGTCAGCCAAGGCCCGTCCATCTCCTGCTCCTTCTTGGGGCTAGCTAAATGAGGAGCTCCGTACAACAGCTGCGCTTTCACGCTGCCAGCACTCGTATCTGTGTGAAAGCTTAATAGGTTATTAAAATGACACGATGTGATACGGCTTCAGAAATGTTTTTGTATTACAACAGGATTTTAGGTGTTCAGGTCCTAAAAAAATAATAGTAATCGTCAAATGTCATTGTAGATGTACATAAGTCTCCAGAGGTGAATTCTGGATATGGTTTGAGGTGACGGTGTTGCTGTAAGTGCTCCAGTCTCCAGCATCTTATACCAACACTCCACCGTCACCTTATTTCTTGTTTAAATGAAACATAAGCCTCACCCATGGTTGCTTTAAACCTGGATCTGTTTCCCATGCAGTCCCACAGGGACTTAAATACCAGCACCGCTGAAGGGTGGGATCAGACAGCTGAGCTTGGGGCTGCTTGAAGTGGCACTGCCATCAAAAGATGCACTCGAATGTGCTTTGGGTGCTTGGTGTCAGCTGGGTGGCTTCATGAAACTGGAGGAACGGTTCAGGGAAACCAGCGAGGCTAGAAGGTGGATGGACTGTGTGGGTGCGAAGGGCACTTGGAGTTGCTTCTTAGTCAAAATTGCTGGTATGATCCTCAGTCTGTGTTCTGGACCAAAGCAAAAAAAAAAAACAAAACAAAACAAAACAAAAAAAAAACCTGCACTGGAAAAAATCCAACCTGAAATATTAATGGAAAATAAGAGTAAATGGAGGTGGGGGAGGAGCGGTTAGCAATAAAAGATACGTGTAAAAGATCAGGACATGGAGTTGTTCATGATGCTGTGAGGTGGGATAGAGACTTCAGCTAAAGCGAGAATGTGGTGTATTTGGCAGAAGAAGGACGGGTGATGAGAGTAAGCGTGCCTACGAGGCAGTGGCTATGCTAGTGGGTGCAAACCACAAGAAATTGATGTGTTCTTAAGTATAAGTGCATCATTAGCACTGGAGTTCCGGTAGTAAATACATTAACTTGTCAGTCCTGGTGGTATCTTATGAGTGGAAAACGGCAAATAACGGGCAAATATCTATCAAGGGAATGTGACATGGGCAGGTGCAACCCCATTGATCTCATCTCTGTGCGCGATATGTTTCAATAGACAGGACGCTTATCCCTGCAGAGTGCTAAGCCTAGGAAATGAAGGCTGTGGGAGCTGCTTCCAAAGGGCTGTGTGCTGAGGAGGCTTGGTCCCACCAAAATATAGCCTGAAAAATTATTCTGAAGCCGTGTACTTGAAAAGTTGAACAACAGATTTAAAGATACAGAGGTCAACTAAATAGTTCAAATAATTTCGTCACAGATTCATTAACTTGATGGGTTTCTTTGGTAAGTTCTTTACAAAGAAATAAATTTTATGAATGTATAATACAGTAACTCCCACTTACCTGGACTTCTGTAAAGCATTTGATACAGTATTGCGTAACACGAAATAAACTCGCGTAATTACAAATACCGGAAATTTAAGATGGGAATTGCTTTTAAAGACAAACAGTGGCGGGGGAAGTTAAGCAGGAGATTTTCATCTAAGGGGACAGTGTGTGTTTCTCAGCTTTTTGGGATGCGTTTACTTATGTTGAAAGATCACTTACATGCTATGAAACCCTCAGCTGAAAATTGCTGAGAGATGCTGTAGCTGTACCCTGACTTCCCCCTCCCTAACTCTTCTCCTAGTTTTTCATGAGTATGAGGAGATGTTTTGGAGAGGCATGAGAAGTATAAATGTTCTTGCATGGAGCGTGGATCTGACGTGATGAAGAGGAGTGTGCAGACATGCGTGTTCAGGAGCCAGGTGTGCAGAACTGTGACCAGTGATGGCATGGACGTGGAATGCTTCTGTGAAGTGGAAACTTTGGGTGTAAATTGCTCAGGGCCCTGTAGGTGTAGGCGAGTCCGTGTGATGAGTCAAACGGGCTCAGTCACGTGCTTCATAGCACCTTGTGGCACAGGACTGAAGCTCTCAGGAAGACGCTGACGTGAGGGGCTCCAGTTACATGTGCTGTGTCTGCCGTTGGCCTGTCTCCTTCGGCCAGGAGATGCACGAGGCTGGCAATGAGGAGATCGTTCTAGGACAGGATTTGGCAATCTACAGTTGACCTTGTCACGCTTTCTTTTATGAAAACGTAGTGGAAAGCTGTTGACGAGGACTTGGAAATCTCAACGCATCTGGTTGTTCCGGGGTTTGTCGCACAGGCGGCGTGGAAGTGGGGAGGCGCAGAACAGCCCGTTAGTGATTTCTCTCTTCCAAACAGGCTGGAGTGAGCACTTGTAGGGAAGCTTGTTGGATGTCCGGTTCCCAGGTGCAGTGCGTGACAGTGCTGCTGAGCTCTTCTCGCTTACGAGGGAAAAGATGGAAAGGCCCAAGCCTTTTGACGTGCTGTTAGTTTTGAACTAAGCTGCCCTGCTTTTTTTTATCCTCCCAATGAACCAGCTGAGCAATTTGGTGGTTTTCTGGCTGGGGATAGGACTCGGGTGGAAGTGAGGGTGTCGCGTAGGTTGAGGACACAGCAACATGAATGGATCATGCACGCACAGAAACCTCCTGTTTGAGCTGCCAAAATTTTCAACTTCAGACAGCTTAACACTTCTCTTGGGTGAAGTTAGTGATGGCGTTGCAGTGATAACGGGCGTGGTTGTTTGCTGGCCAGAGCCAGCCAAGGAGTTGTGGTGCTCACCATGGGATTAGTATCCTCCTTAGAATTGTGTTTGTAACACTGGGTTCAAGCAGTGTGTTCCTCACTGAGCTGCAGATTAAAACCAGCTGGAGGCTGTATTTGGTGAGGAACACGGAGGCCTGCTTAGCAAACAAGCATCTTGCTGTGTGCGGCTGCCAGGGAGCATTGCGCATTTGTTCATGCAGCCCCGTACGGCCTGAGACCGGCTTGCCCAAGACAGCGTTTTCTTCTGCCCTCGACTCATTGCCATAGCTGCGTCAGTAAAGGCACCTGAGCATGGCCTCTTCATTACAAAACAGAGTGTTGTTACAAGACCGTTTTCTTTGTTTGGGCACCAGGATGCTGGTGTTTCTTGGCCCCAGCCCGGTTCAGAGTAGCTGGGATCGCATGGCCGTCTGCGCGGGCAGCGGTGTACGTTCTTGATGGGTGTGAAGGCGGCTGCAGTCCTCTGAAGGCTTCTTGATTTGTTGCTGGTGTGGTTTTCCCCCTCTTCTTACTGTGATCCTGGCTAAAGCACGTTATCGCTATTTGATTATTTTAAGTCCGATGGCTATCACAGTTAATCTCAGTATAATGACACAGTATAATAATCACAGTATAATGACAGTGAGCAGTAGCTGTAAATCCAGCGGTCAGGGCATTCCGTGTTTGTATCTGTGCTCTTTTTAAAACAAAAGTGTTTTCTACAGAAGTGTAAGTGCTGTGCCATTCAAATTCCTCACTGAGCTGCACCTCCTTACGCTAGCAAGAGTGTGTGGAAACTCACAGAAAATTCAGAACTTCCAACNCAGCGGTCAGGGCATTCCGTGTTTGTATCTGTGCTCTTTTTAAAACAAAAGTGTTTTCTACAGAAGTGTAAGTGCTGTGCCATTCAAATTCCTCACTGAGCTGCACCTCCTTACGCTAGCAAGAGTGTGTGGAAACTCGCAGAAAATTCAGAACTTCCAACAGAGCCAAGAACTGGTTTTTGGATCGCATGGTTTGTTAAAGAGATGGTCAAACTTTGGCGTGTTCCTGCAAAGTAGGGCTGCCTCTACGTACTTAGCTTCCATTGCCGTTAGGCCCCTTGCTCAGCCTCCAGAAGTTGATGCTGTAGTTTTGAACGCCAGGACTGTAGAACATAAGAGAAAAAGTGAGTGTTTAACATTTTTGTTAAAACAAGAACCCATGCAGATGAAGAAATAATCTAAGTTAGGAAGACATCTGCATGTAAATTAAGAAATGGTAGAATTTACCGGCACACATAAGAGAAATGCTGAGTACCTGTATAGTGCATTTTGAGTAATCCTACATATTCACAGACTAGTTTTTTTGTTTTGGTTTGATTTTTTTTTCACTTTGCATCACTTCAATTCCAATCTCAAGAACTTCTGTTCAGTAAGGAGGTTTTATGCTTAAGTCAGTAACGTCGAAGAGCTGTAAGCAAGGGGTCAACTAAAGCATGTGCTTTGGTTTTGATTCTGGGCTTTGGAGTACAGTAGTGTTCTTTTTGCACCAGTGAATTTGAATACTAAAGTAATGACACTGGGCACTTAGAATCTGTAATTTTTCTTTTTCCACCACAGTCTCCTCACGTAGTATAGGACAAGCTATTGATTCTTCTGATTTTCTCCTCTTCTGACCCATTAGATGTTACCTTCTGATTCTTCTCCTGTCTTCCAGCGTTGGTGTGGGGGTTAGTTGTTACAGTCTCTTTAGTGCTTTGAACCTACTGGTTTAGTTCATGTAATAATTGGTGATTAGAATAACAGACCGTTGAGGAGGGGAAGCTTGTTGCAGGTTATCCCCAGACCGCTAAACCAGTCTGTACAACACTACATGCCCAGCCTGGTCTTCTGCACGCAGGGACAGCAAATGCACCTTTGGTTTCTCCAATAACATATTTACCAGCTGTCTCCCGAGATGGAGAGCAGTACACCGCAGCTCACTCGTGTTGATTGCACTTGTGCGCTTGGTATTCCATGTGGGGACGTGCTAAAGAAGAACAGCCCAGAGCTGCTTCTTACGTGTTGGGAGGTGAGAAAAGAGAAGACCTTGGGAGAGCATCTCTTCTGCTGAGACTTACGTGAGGAGCTGTGTGTTTGGATGCTTTGAGGGAGGGAGGTGGGGGAAGGAGGAGTGGACCTAGTTGTTTTGCGTCTGCCTGTTTACGGTAGTTTTGCGTGCCTCTCTGTACGTCTCCTCCGGCGCTGCTGAGGCAAGAGCTGGCAGACTGAAAATGCCCCAGTACAACCTGTGGAGCTCGCGGTGCTCAGCCCTGGGCAGTGTGACTTGGCCGGTTATTTCCGTTGTCTGACGCTCAGCCGTGTCACAACTGTGAGACTCGACTGAGCTCCTGCTCCCTGAGCTGCTGCTTTTGTTAGACAGTGAGGTGAAAGGGGAAAAGGGAGGTTTTACAATTGCTGATTCAGCAGGTGAAATAATTCAGGTCCATAGGTGGAAAAACATTCTTACCAGTTCCCTGTATGTATTTTTTTGTAACTCGTTGAAAAAGGGACAGTATGAATGAGTGGAAGAGAGATTTCTGCTTTTGTAACTCCAGTTAGGAGCGAATGAGTAATTGTTACTTGCAAAAGATGTGTACGAATGTTTTATTTCCAACTTCAGACTTCACATATAGGAAAGGACGTTGGTTCTCAGGTTGGAAGAGTGCATGATCTTGAAGAGCAGCTGTGAGGGACAGATGCCTGGATGCCGGTGTCCTCTCAGAATGAATTGCCAGTACATGAGCGGTAGAAACTAACAATTAAAGGTCAAGACTGGCATTGTGTTGGCATTAGTGGGAGAATCGTGAGGAATTTAGCCTGGCTAGAGCTGTGAAATCAGTAGCAGGTGTCTGCCAGGCTTTAAGTGCAAAGAGCGTTTGTTCTGTCTGTCTGCAACGATTGCAGCCTGTCAAAGCAAATATCTACGTGGGATTTGGCATTCGGAGGGCAGACACAGACAGCAAAACGGAGTTAAGATATCTAAAGACAAGACAGTGTTCTGAAGGCAGGGGCCATAATTCTGCTGTTACCAGTACTTTAGCGCCAGAATGTGGTTTAAGGTAATGCTTTGCACGTGACTGAAGACTTCAGGGATACTGAAAGGGAAGCAAGGAAGAGAATGGCCGAATACTCATTTTGTTGTGGTCCTGCTCAAGGAAGGACAGCGAGGAGAAGATCTGTGAGGTGAGATGGCCAGGTAAGTGAAGCAGCAAGTTCTGGGTTGGGTGTAACGTTTCAACCCTGTCATTCTTTCCTGTCTGTTGAGCTATGGTTTGGATAGTCCATGTCTCGAAATCAATGCCAAAATCTGGTCTTACAGAGTTTGACTGGTCAGCATTCTAAAAATAAATATCTCTGCTCAGACATGTAATTTGGAGTGGCATTCATCCTACTGACTCAAGGACTTGAAAATCTTAGCATCCAGTGCAAACCCATCGGTAAGAGACTCTGGAAGATGATTCATCTGCTCCTGAAATACGAGATTTATTGCTCATACAGGTGCCTGTGTCTCACTGTTGACCACAGGGGACTTCATTTGCATAGTTTAGATGAGACGTGTAACTTCCAGAAAAGAGAGGTAAGTGTCCGTTGCGCACCTGGGCGCCAGGGTGTCTGCACTTGCACAACACTAGCCGACTCCTGCCACGTATTTTGGACCACCTTACCCAGGGATGTTCCGCCTTCCTCCCCACGCTGAAAACGTAGGAGGTTTGCAAATGGAGAATGTCAAACACGGTGAGACGCAACACGGTGCAGAATTGCCCAGGCTTGTCGAGACCCAAGGGAGTGAGTCCATAAGGCGTCTCTGCACTGCGCTGAGGAGTGACGCACGCCGCTGGGTGGCTGCTTTGCTCTGTGTGTTTGCGGCGTATCTGATCGTAAATCCTGGGTGCCCAGCAAAGTGGCAGGTGCACTTGAACACTCCATAAAGAACTGGTGAAGTAGATCTGAACTACTGTTCTGAAACAGTTTACAAGTGATGCTGTGAACGCAGACGTTGCCGTGGCACGTTGTATTTCGCTCTCTTACTGCTACATCTTCAGTAGGATCTACTGAATTACGTCTTGGGGGGGTAACTGCTGGGCCATGTGGTGGGGAGCACCCGCCTGCAGTAAGGGCTGAAGTGATTTATTCAGGTTTTCTAGAAAGCTTTATTATCACGTCAGACAAAATGGGAAATTCCTTAAGGAAGTAAATACAGTGAATCCAAAGGGAAGAGGTGAAGTCGGACAACTCCCAGCACACGTTCACTAGGGAGGTGTTTACTCCTTAAAAGAGCATTTAGGGTAGGTTACGTGCTGGTAATTTGAAAAGAAAAAAAAAGGTAAGCCATGTGTATCAGTTAGAGCTGCTTTGGAAATCTGATTTTACAGAGAAGCCTGGTGTTTTGACAGATTTAAATAAAGACTTTCAAAACTTCTTGTGGAATGGAAAAGTTACTCTAGAAAAATTGCATGGAGTAATTTTGCCACTGGTGGTATTTTAAATTAAAAAATGGGAGGTTTGGGCTGTTTTTCGCATCTGTTGGTTTGATTTTGTTCTGCCACCTGCTGCAACATCGAATTACTTTGTT
>VZSC01008700.1:131331-192008 GCA_013398225.1 Steatornis caripensis | reverse complement strand
CAGTTTCAGTAAAATGCAAACGAAGGTACGTCTTGATCTAAAGGACAGAAGGGTAGCAGCGCTCTCTACTGACTGCGTGCGCAGTTTCAAATGTTACCGTGCTACACTGCTACTGAGGTCACTCCTTATAAAGCCTAAAAAGATGTGAAAATAAAAGTGGAAGTCCCTGATCAAAAGTCCAATTATGGGTTCAGATACGTAAAAATAATTCATGCTCCGGAAGACGTCTCGTAGCACAGAAAGGAACCCGATCTTTAAGATCAAGGCACCTTAATCATGGAATGTAGAAACAAGCTGGCATCTCCTGTGTAGAGCTTGCGGTGGAGCTGAAGGGTCAGTTTGATGCCAGTTTGTTTAAGCTGAGTGTTTATGGCAAACCACATACTCAGATTCACAAAAACCTTTGGTGAAATGGCATTCCCTAATTGTCCTGGGTTTGAGCTAGGACAGAACCGGATTTCTGTCAATGAAGCTGTCACAGTGTAAAGCTGGGCTGGCTGTTACACGGACGGCACTAATGGAAGCTCGTGTGGCCAGATGGGTGGATTTGCTGCCAGTATTTGGGAGGTGCCGTAAAGCCAAGGGCTGCTTCTACTTTTCCTTGTGTTTAATAACCACAAACCCCATGAAGATCTTTCACAGGGATTTTGGTTTACAAAAGTAGCTTTCTGTGATTTTTTTTTTTTTTTGGGTCCCTTGGTGAAAATACGCTTTGTGTAACAACTGAGTTCCTGTGCCCAGTTGCTCTCTAGCTTTATTACAGTATTATACAAGCAAGCCATGGTCTGGGGAACATCTGTATCACAATGTCAGATGAGATTTTTGCATTTGTAAGGAAAACAAGGATTTCACAGGAAGAAACTTGGATTTGGAGCTTGTGTTCTTTCTGTACACCAGATCTCTTGGTCGGTATGTGCGCCGTGCCCTGCCTGTGCCAGGTGTTTCCAGTGCTAGAATGGAGGGAGGCACATTTTTACTTACAGGTGTATCAGTCAGTAGGATTTAATGATATTTGAACTCTTTCGAGGCCGAATACGTAGTTTTGAATTTGTTAAGCAAGATGCCTTGATTTGCCTGGTGCGAAGCACTCGCTGCTTTGCCCCCTTCAGTCCTGGTGCCCCTGAATACAGTCAGGACACAATAAAACTGCTTCAGACGATGCCCAGTGACTGTCCAGGCTCTGTGCCACTTTCTTGTCGTCTTGAAATCTCTCGTCCCCCAGGTACTGATAAGTTTTCATTACTCTGTAGATTAAAGTCATGCTGACGTTTGGGGTTAGGTGGGTGCCTGCCTGCTTTCAGTGTTGGCAAATCAAGGCTGCTGTTCCCTGCTGAGCAGATAGAAGCTGGGGTGAGCATTCCCCCTGGCAGCAGATCACTGGAAATACAAGCGGGGTTGGGGTGGTGCCATCCCAAGGACATCAGCAGAGAGCGGGTGCCTTACTAGCCGCTCAGCTCAGGCGTTCAGTAAATCTGCTGCTTTAACTTTTCCACAATTTCCTTTTCCTGTTAAAAGTATTAAGCTGCCTCTTCTGTGCCTGTTTGCAGTGCTGAGGAGGATGGATTGGCCTTGCTGCCTTTAGCTTTTTCACATCGATAACGATGGCTTTGCTTTTTGCCAGTCCACAAACAGACTTTCAGAAGCGCTTGAATTATTCTTTTTCCTTTGTTTTATCCTGTTAGAGAGGCAAAGTGATTACGGCCGAGATGTGAGACTGCCGAGTGGTAAAGCACACCCATACTGTATTTGTCATAAGGCACAAGCCTGTATTTTCTCTGACACAACACTATTTTTTTTTAACCTTAATAGAACAATGTCCTTGCTGCTGCGTTCACAAATCAGAACTGAAGTGGCTCACTCCTGATGCAAGATGCATGGATTGTGTTTACTTCACCAGCTCTAGATTTATTCCTGAGATACAATACTCAGTTTTGTCAGTAATCGTTTGTTCTCCCAGTTGCGGTGAGCTTCAGGATGTGCTGTTTTAAGTTGTTGCTAGTAGGACTGCAGCCTCTGGAGGCAGGGGAGAAAATCTGGCTGCTCTGCAGAAGAAGTGGTTGCCCAGAGACTCATTCTGCATCCCCACCACCGGCCTAAGAAGCCTCTGCCATGGACATTCAGGCCTGCCTTTTACTGCAGGATCAAGATTCTGTGTTGCAGCACCTGGAGCTCACTAATGAGAAGGGAAAAAAGCAGGATTCGCGGCGGCTGCCTTCCAGTGCTGGTACAGCTGCTGGTCGGCTGGACTCCTCTTGGGCTGCTGGCGAGGGACGTGAACACTTCCAGGCACCAGTTAGTGCCCCGTAAAGCGGGTGTCTGTACAGATCTGATCAATTAACCTTTTAATCGTGCCTGTTTTAAATGACTGCTGTGGAACAACGTGCTTCGCAAGCGTCCGTTTCTCCACGTGTAGCTTGGGGCACGTAGGTAACTGGTGCAGCTGGGTGTCTGCCTGCGTAGGAGCGAGCGGTGCACGGGTCCCTGGCCCGGAGGTGGGAGCTGCCTGGAGCCTCCCTGGCATTCTCCAGCGTCTCCCTGTGGGGCGGTTCGTGTGCCTGAGCTTGCGCTGCGTGTGGAGGAGCAGCCTGCGGTTAAGTTTGCAAAACACTTGGCAGGCAGCGGTGCTATGATACATCCAGCTGATAATAAATGGCCTGGGATGCTGCAGCAATCTCTTGATTTGACATGTGATGTTTTTGCTTTTTGCAAAAGACATAACCGCTCTTATTGAAGGACAGTTGGACAGTAATGTTTACGAAGGTATAAAAAACTAACCGACCCAGGAGGAAAGTGTAAGCAAGGCCAGAGTTGACAGCAGGACCTCAAGCTTACCTTGATGGGTCCCGATGGGATGCATCCACGTGTGCTGAGTGAGCTGGCGGAGGTAATTGCTAGGCCACTCTCCATCATCTTTGAAAAGTCGTGGAGAACAGGAGAGGTGCCTGAAGATTGGAGGAAAGCCAATGTCACTCCAATCTTCAAAAAGGGCAAGAAGGAAGACCCGGGAAACTACAGGCCAGTCAGTCTCACCTCCATCCCTGGGAAGGTGATGGAACGGCTCATTCTGGAACTCATCTCCAAGCACATGGAAGAGGAGAAGACTATCCGGAGTAGTCAACATGGATTCACCAAGGGTAAATCCTGCTTGACCAATCTGATAGCCTTCTATGATGGCATGACTGGCTCGGTGGACGAGGGGAGAGCAGTGGACGTTGTCTACCTTGACTTCAGTAAGGCTTTTGACACTGTCTCCCACAACATCCTCATAGGAAAGCTCAGGAAGAGTGGCTTAGATGAGCGCACAGTGAGGTGGGTCAAAAACTGGCTGAATGGCAGAGCGCAGAGGGTAGTGATCGGTGGTGCGGAGTCTGGTTGGAGGCCTGTGACCAGCGGTGTTCCCCAGGGGTCAGTGCTGGGTCCAGTCCTGTTCAACGTATTCATCAATGATTTGGACGAAGGGACAGAGTGTACCCTCAGCAAGTTTGCTGATGATACAAAGCTGGGGGGAGCGGCTGACTCACCGGAAGGCTGTGCTGCCATTCAGCGTGACCTGGACAGGCTGGAGAGTTGGGCGGAGAGGAACCTGATGAAGTTCAACAAGGGCAAGTGTAGGGTCTTGCACCTGGGGAGGAACAACCCCATGTGCCGGTACAGGCTGGGGGTTGACTTGCTGGAGAGCAGCTCTGCGGAGAAGGACCTGGGAGTGCTGGTGGACAACAGGCTCACCATGAGCCAGCAGTGTGCCCTTGCGGCCAGGAAGGCCAATGGCATCCTGGGGTGCATTAAGAAGAGTGTGGCCAGCAGGTCGAGGGAGGTGATCCTCCCCCTCTACTCTGCCCTGGTGAGGCCGCATCTGGAGTACTGTGTCCAGTTCTGGGCTCCCCAGTTCAAGAGAGACAGGGAACTACTGGAGAGAGTCCAGCGGAGGGCCACAAAGTTGATTAGGGGAGTGGAGCATCTGTCTTATGAGGAAAGGCTGAGAGAGCTGGGTCTGTTCAGCCTGGAAAAGAGAAGGCTGAGAGGAGATCTGATCAATGCTTACAAATATCTAAAGGGTGGATGTCAAGAGGACGGGGTCAGACTCTTCTCAGTGGTGCCCAGCGACAGGACAAGGGGCAATGGGCACAAACTGGAACACAGGAAGTTCCACCTGAACATGAGGAGGAACTTCTTTACTGTGAGGGTGACAGAGCACTGGAACAGGCTGCCCAGAGAGGTTGTGGAGTCTCCTTCTCTGGAGATATTCAAAACCCGCCTGGATGCATTCCTGTGCAACCTGCTCTAGGCTAACCTGCTTTAGCAGGGGGGTTGGACTAGATGATCTCTAGAGGTCCCTTCCAACCCCTACCATTCTATGATTCTATAATTCTATGATTCTATGATTGACTGTGATTCAGATTCTTTGAAGGCCCTTCATAGGGAGAAGATGACTATTTTTTGTGCAAAAGCTGGTTTATGACATTTAATAACTTCTGCTTTTCATTTGGCCTTAATGTTGCTTTTAAATTAGAAAATATTTTAAAACCCTTGATTCCAGCATGAAGGATTGTGCACAGGAAATTTTTTCTTAATGTGTGATTGGAGAATAGTGAAGTGGTGTTAGTGGGAGCTTAAGATGCTTTCCCGAGCGTGAGTGCTGGCAGTAAACACAAAGCAAGAGGGAGAAAGGGGATGAAGTGGCATTTCGAGAGAGAAATGAGTTCAGTGACATGAGTCGTTGGTATAAAAGGCTTTTGTGGAGAAGGCTGCGCTGGGAAGCCTAGACTTCAAGGCTGTAATTAGAATTTGAACTTAAGGCCGGTTCCTTAGCTGGGAAAATGAACACGGTCGCAATTTGGCCTGGTCAATTTGTTCCACTGTAATAAAGCGGCCAGTAGAAACACGTGTACAGCTGGTCCTTCCATCCTGCAGTTAAAATAAATCTCGGTGTCCATGCTGAGTGAAACACTTCAGCTGTCTTGTTTGTGTAATGGCTGGAAAATCCAGTTATGTCAACTTGGATTTTGAGCTCTAGACAGAAATTCATTTAATTTTAGTTTCCAGATGAGAACGTAGTAGTAAAAAAAGTAGTGATTTTTTTTAAAAAAAATCTGTATAATAGAAGAAAACAGTGTGCAGCCTGGCCAGCAGTAATGGGCTGCTGACCTGAGGTGTCAGACTTTTGTCCCGTCTCTGCTGCGTTCTCCTCTAGTCCAGTTGCAGTTGTCGAATACCTGCTCACCTCCCTAACCTTCGAGAAGAACCGGGCTTGGAAAAATGTGACACACAAAACCCTCAAGTCCCAGCTGTTTCAGGCAGTCAGGGCAGCAAGCTCAGAGCTGTATCCTCAGCTGCAAGGAGGAGCTGGCTCCCTTTGTGCTGTTTGAGTGCTGGCTGGAGAGTCCCGCAATCCTCAAAGAACAGAGATGATTTTTGCACTTTTTGGGCCGAGTTTTGGGCCTTTATCTTGCAGGGCATCCGTGTACAACGTTCACAATGTCAGTGTTTAGCACAAAGATCCCATTCCTGGGAGCAGGAATGCTGCGATCTATACCTGACAGATGTTATAATGAACTCCCGTCTGATCAAAGAAAGTTTCTTCGATCATGTCAATCACGTTGTCTTTGGGATGCAGATGTGAGGTCTCTACAGAAGGAAACTTGTCTCTGTTGCTTACTGGATCTTGCTGCAAAAAGAAAAACCACAATTTTAATTTCTTAAGGGAGCATGTTCGTTGTGTCTGTGCAGTCATTAGCCAGCATTCCCCTGCACTCCCAGACAAGCTATACGTACCGCAGGAGGCTTCAGGGCAAAGTCTTTCTTGCAGACGTGTGCTATGATTCCAGCAGCCAGAGCATCACCGAGGACGTTGGTCATAGTTCGAAATCGATCCCTAGATGAGAGATGTGAGGATGCAGTTGGTGGCCACAGCCAGGGTGCCCAGGGTCTTTTATGGCTTTGAAACGTGGCCTCCATCCCTGATGTCATTACTACTGGTTTTGCTAATGGCAAGTTGAGACAAGAGCAGTATTGTTCTTGTAAATACAGAGAAAACGGTACGCGAGATGTCTGTGTGAGTCCGGTACCATGAAGCCAGCAGGGGTTCTTTTGTCTCGCCACGCTTGTCTTTGTAGTGCATGGACCTGCCTGTGCTGCTTCCCAAACTGATGCATCGTCATCGCTTTTGCTCAGTGTGGGGCTGAGCTGCCTCAGTGAGTCATAAAACTCCTTGACGTGTTTGTCAGGGAGAAAATCTTGTTTATCCAGCCACAGCACCTCTCTCGTTTATCCAAGCCCCTCTCACATCAGTAGGAAGCGCCAGTACATTGGGGTACGTGATGGTGCTGGGTACTCTCTGACGCTCAAAGATTGAACTCACTTTGTGTTCTGATTTTACAAGTTTCACCTGAAAAGTTAAACTTCCTTTTATGTGGAAGAAAGAGAAAAGCAGTCAGGATACTCGATGCTGTTTCCTCACTGTCCAGGGTGGCTGTGGAGGACAAATCGGCAACCCATGTGTCAATTGTGTAGAAGCCAGCACCTGCTCTCTCTGTTTTTTCACCTAGATAATTTGCTTAATTTTATCTTGGTACTTTAAAATGGCACGTTTCACAAACTGCGTATGTTTGACTTCTGTTTTGCCTGTGACAAATGTAATCAAGCATCGGTTTTTGTCTCAAGATGAATCTGGTCTTCACCCATCAAGATGAAGACGGTCTCGTCAGAAAAGACTTCCTTGCTGTTGGATGCAGTCCTTTGAAAATGTCATCCTTACTTTTAGAAACTCTGGTGATGTTTTAGTTCTGGTGACATATGGGTTTGAGAGAGAAGTTGCTTATTAAATGCAAGAGGGGGTTTTGCTACATCTGTTTGAGAACTGACTGTCTCACTCGCTGCTACAGTTTGGTGTGCAACCAGCTCATACTTTACCTTGGTACTGTTTGATGTGACATCTGTTTCTCTCTCCTTTCTGCCTTTTAATTGTGAAAATGCCCATGTTTCAGAAATAGAAACAGCAAAGTACATGTTGTAAATAATTACCAGTGCTTTATGGTGTATTATTGGTTTCTCTTATTTATTTTTTTCCTAAACAACTGCCTGTTTCTACCCCTTTTGTGTCTCTCTTCTTCTTGTTAGCATCTTTCTGGCTAATTTTAATTTCTCCTGGTACGAAGCCAGATACCTTTCACCGTGCCTTACCAACCTTGTTCCTCTTCCAGGGATAATACTTCACCAAAGCAAATACTGTACCACCCACCACTTCGCTTTGACCCTTGCGCTGTCTGTCCTCCTCTGTTCACAGAGTGGACAGCTTGGAGAAGATGAGGACTTAAAGTGCTTCTAGGGAGTGTGTTAACTAGCAGCCTTACACGGTAGCGCTTCATGAAGACAAGGCTGTGCACCTACTTTCCTCCTTTTCTATCTGTGGCTACAGAGGACAGTAACATCCTTTTGATCTGCTATAAGTACAAATGCGTATGTGTTTCAGAAAGTGGGTTTGTTTTTTTTTTTAACTTATTTGAGACCTCCGACAAAGACACGTTGTACAATCAGATAGGAATTTAGATAGAAGATTAGGAGAAGCTGGTATTTCAAACTGGGGGCCTTACTTGAGAGAGCGGCTGCATACCATCACCACTTCTTCCACGTACAGCCCTCAGTGAGGCACTAAGCAGTGATGGGCACCTCGGAACAGAAACGCCACCAGGCAAACACTGCTTTAGGACACTGTTTGCCTGTAGTTATCATGGGCTATTTCAAGAAAATAACTGGAAAATGAAGAATCTCACACTTGGCTCCTGGCCTTGTTCTGTGGTCCCTTAATCTCTGCCTCCATGAGAGCTGCTTCAGATACGTCACCGTGAATTGGCACTTGGCACCTGCCCCTAATGTTGCGTCTGGAAAACACTTACAGAGCCCAGTCGACTGCGATGATGAGTGTGATATCGTCGGTCGGCAGCCCAACAGAAGTTAGCACAATGACCATCGTAACAAGTCCGGACTGGGGGATCCCGGCCGCCCCTATGCTTGCTGCTGTTGCTGTTATGCTGCAAAGAGAAGGTGGCTGCGCAATTATTGTGTTTTTTGAAAAAATAAAATAAAAAAGCAAGCATGTTTGCATGGCAAAGTAAGTTATTCCTGCATGGAAGGCTTCTTCCACCTTCCTGCTCCCTGATGCTCTCCTGAACCCCTGCCTGTGCACATCATGGCCAAGAGCTTGCAGCGAGTGCTCTTGGCTTTGTGCTTACCCAACACCCCTCTGCATTCCAGCGTAGGTAGCCCCTGCATAAAATTGCTAAATATTTGTATTTTACTGACTTATTTTTATCCAGATAGGTGCTTTATTTCCCTGCTTATGATGGTATTCCATTCCTGAAGGGGATAAAATTACACCTGCCCAAACCCTTCTATGCTAAGATGGTTGGTCCACACTGCAGGTGCTGACCTGCTCTAGCCATGCGGTTGGTTCGCAGCCTGGCTTTTACCTACAGGCAAAGTTTTTGATTCTGCAGCAAATTCTGTGGGTGCAGAGCCCAAGCTTTCCCTGGCACACAGCGCGGGGGCTGCTGCGCGCTGCGCCTTTCCTACTTCTCAGCTTTCCAGCAAAGTTCACACTGTGCAGTACAAAATCTCTGCCAAAAGGGAAGTGTGAGAGATTGTTATAATGCCTATAAATACGAATGGAGAGAAATAGTTCAGCTGCTGAATTCACCTTATTGTTATAACTTGTCCCAAATCCAAGTCATATTCATTGACCTGGGCAATAAAGATAGCAGCGACCGCTTCGTACAGGGCCGTGCCATCCATGTTGATGGTGGCACCCACAGGGAGGACGAATCGTGCCACGTGCCTGTCTATTCCGTTGTTTTCCAGGAGACACTTCAGGGTGATGGGCAGGGTTGCTGAGCTGCAGAACAAGAAATGATCAGTAATTCTATCGTTTGTGTTGAGTTTTTTAAGTAGGAATCAACGTGATGTTACAGAAGCACAAGTCCTCCTGAGGGTAAACGCAGCAGCAATATTATAC
The DNA here is from genome assembly GCA_013398225.1 of Steatornis caripensis. Lineage (NCBI taxonomy): Eukaryota > Metazoa > Chordata > Aves > Caprimulgiformes > Steatornithidae > Steatornis > Steatornis caripensis. The sequence goes on along the minus strand of VZSC01008700.1, from coordinate 183,001 downwards.
AAATTGCTATAGCAATGAAAGTTTCTCCAACTTGCACTACCTGGGAGGAATTACGCATCATTAGCCAAGCGGTCAGTCAGCCGCTGGCTGCAAGATAAACTGCTCCCTATGAACAGCTCTGTATGATGGTCACAGCTTTGCTGGTCCTCACGTGAATCCTGTAGCACCTTGAATGTTGGTATGGGGCAGCATCTGCCCGCACCGGCAGTGCCAGGGCCCAGCCAGACCCTGTTGTTCCTCGTCTGCCTGCTCCGTGCCACACGCACCAGGAGCAGCTGCCTCCGCCCTTGCGCCCCCCGACCCTTCTTTCTTGTTTCCGTCTAGCACGAAGAGTCACACAGGAGTCGAGGTAAGGCCATGGAGGAAGAAGATTGAACGGAAGAAAGGAAACGAGCATGGAAAAGAAGTGGATGGGATTGCGATAGGCTCGTGGAGGCAGGGACTGCTTTTGTGAAGGGAGTTGGCTGCAGTGCATAGCGCAACGGCCCCCAGCCCCCGGCACAAACCGCAGGGCTAGGCCAAGGGGCAGGGTGCTCCCCTCTCCTCTGCGTTGCAGCTCTCCGGCTTCCTTAGCTGGCTGTAGAGCCGAGAGAAAGGAGAGAGCCTGACGGAGACAGAGCTGGAGACCCAAGCTCTGGAGGACATTGGGTGGTTAAGAGCAGCAGAAGAGACCTGCGTCAGTGGGCACTGGGGGAGGGCAGCACAATCCTTCATGGTTTTATTGGGATTATGTGAAGAAGCAACATTAGGGAGGCCAGAAAAACCCTTTGCCTAGCTAGATGTTTTCTAAGAAAGTGTTTTAATTTGCCCATCTTCCAGAAAGGACGTAGTTTCTAAATGTAAAGCTGCTTCATTGTTATAAAGAATGTTTTTCAATGAAAATAAAATAGATAAAAATAATCTAAAACTATAGAATCTTATCAAAAAGTAGACAACACTTTTCTCTGGAGGAGCTTGGCATACACAGGAGTTGATTTAAGATTTTGCTTAAAGTGTTCCCAAGAACTTTTGACGTTTTCAAGTAAAACCCAGGATCCTAACCCCACGCTGTTTTATAAAGCCCCTACAACAGTCCTATTTCGAATTCTTGAAAGAAAACTGTCTGCAGCAATTAAAAGAAGCATAAGCGCTGCTTTGCTCTGGGAAAACCCCAGGAAAGGACGAGCAGAAAAGCAATGTGAGCTGGCCAGGCCGTTGCGCTGAGGACCGGGCAGTGCCAAGCACCCCACTTTCTGCCAAAGCTGGAAGCGATCGCCTTTCAAAAAGTGCTGGAGCACACGTTTTCTTTTTCCTCATNACACTTCAGGGTGATGGGCAGGGTTGCTGAGCTGCAGAACAAGAAATGATCAGTAATTCTATCGTTTGTGTTGAGTTTTTTAAGTAGGAATCAACGTGATGTTACAGAAGCACAAGTCCTCCTGAGGGTAAACGCAGCAGCAATATTATACAAATTGCTATAGCAATGAAAGTTTCTCCAACTTGCACTACCTGGGAGGAATTACGCATCATTAGCCAAGCGGTCAGTCAGCTGCTGGCTGCAAGATAAACTGCTCCCTATGAACAGCTCTGTATGATGGTCACAGCTTTGCTGGTCCTCACGTGAATCCTGTAGCACCTTGAATGTTGGTATGGGGCAGCATCTGCCCGCACCGGCAGTGCCAGGGCCCAGCCAGACCCTGTTGTTCCTCGTCTGCCTGCTCCGTGCCACACGCACCAGGAGCAGCTGCCTCCGCCCTTGCGCCCCCCGACCCTTCTTTCTTGTTTCCGTCTAGCACGAAGAGTCACACAGGAGTCGAGGTAAGGCCATGGAGGAAGAAGATTGAACGGAAGAAAGGAAACGAGCATGGAAAAGAAGTGGATGGGATTGCGATAGGCTCGTGGAGGCAGGGACTGCTTTTGTGAAGGGAGTTGGCTGCAGTGCATAGCGCAACGGCCCCCAGCCCCCGGCACAAACCGCAGGGCTAGGCCAAGGGGCAGGGTGCTCCCCTCTCCTCTGCGTTGCAGCTCTCCGGCTTCCTTAGCTGGCTGTAGAGCCGAGAGAAAGGAGAGAGCCTGACGGAGACAGAGCTGGAGACCCAAGCTCTGGAGGACATTGGGTGGTTAAGAGCAGCAGAAGAGACCTGCGTCAGTGGGCACTGGGGGAGGGCAGCACAATCCTTCATGGTTTTATTGGGATTATGTGAAGAAGCAACATTAGGGAGGCCAGAAAAACCCTTTGCCTAGCTAGATGTTTTCTAAGAAAGTGTTTTAATTTGCCCATCTTCCAGAAAGGACGTAGTTTCTAAATGTAAAGCTGCTTCATTGTTATAAAGAATGTTTTTCAATGAAAATAAAATAGATAAAAATAATCTAAAACTATAGAATCTTATCAAAAAGTAGACAACACTTTTCTCTGGAGGAGCTTGGCATACACAGGAGTTGATTTAAGATTTTGCTTAAAGTGTTCCCAAGAACTTTTGACGTTTTCAAGTAAAACCCAGGATCCTAACCCCACGCTGTTTTATAAAGCCCCTACAACAGTCCTATTTTGAATTCTTGAAAGAAAACTGTCTGCAGCAATTAAAAGAAGCATAAGCGCTGCTTTGCTCTGGGAAAACCCCAGGAAAGGACGAGCAGAAAAGCAATGTGAGCTGGCCAGGCCGTTGCGCTGAGGACCGGGCAGTGCCAAGCACCCCACTTTCTGCCAAAGCTGGAAGCGATCGCCTTTCAAAAAGTGCTGGAGCACACGTTTTCTTTTTCCTCATTATACCTGTTCTCTCACAGCTCGCCTGGCCGTACACACAGCCACGTCTCCCCTGACTAAACCAGACGCCTTCTCAGCTGTGTCAGCATATTTCCGCCATGTTTTTGTACCTGGAGGACGTAGCCAAGGCGATCAGCAAGGCTTGCAGTATCCCCTGGATGAAGGCAAAGGGGTTTTTCTTGGTGATGAGCACAAAAAGCAGAGGTAAGAGAACAAGTCCATGGATGACTAGCCCTGACATTACTGTGATGGTATATAGTCCCAGTTTCTGTCCTATAACCAAGGGATCTTCCATCTCCAGGATCTTTCCAGCGATGAGAAATACAATGCCAAAGGGGAAGTACCTGCAAAGAATAAGCATAAAAAATTGTTTACGAGGATGCAGCAATCACGACATGACAGTCATTGCAGTCTTTAGTACCATGTGGTACAGTCGTACAGAAAAATCCAGTGCTCACAATAGATACTTGTAGACGTATGACCAGCACTACCATTAGACAGCAGGTAAGAAAATGAACGAATCAATCAAAAACAGATTTACCAAACTGCCATCGAGACAATTTTCATAACTGCTTCATTCAGACACTGGCACACGTTAACCAGCGGAGTTCCTCGCTCACCCATTTTTCCCAGGAGAAGTCCTGCAACCAAGCACATTGGTTTATATTACTCAACAGTACCATGGGAGCAGCATGTGTCTTGAGGCTTTCGTGGTCACGGAACGGGTGTTGCAGGGCAAACTCACAGCAGGTCGGGCTTTATACAGATTTCCACGTGCTCTCACGGATCACGGTAATTGTCTGCTCCAAGCAAATACAAGCATCTGGCCCTTTCTCAAAAAAACTCCACCAAACCCAAATCCAGGATTTGGACTATTCCTTGCACAGAGAACTGATAAACTCTTCACTGCTGCTCAGTGCTGGAAGAGTCGCTTCTCAAGGTGGATAAGCTGTCTTTTGGCCGCTTGGTAGTACAGGAGTAATTTAGCTCTGGAAACAAAAATCGATTTTTTTAAAGGACAAAGCTTGGTGGGGTTATATATAGCCGAGGTTGTGATGATACGTTGCCTCCCTGCCCTTGCTCTGGAGTGAAAAGAGCCGCACGCCATGTCTGCCATTTGCCGGAACTTTAGAAGTGCTCAGATTTGCCCGATCCCTGCGGGCGGTGGCAGTTCTCCGTTCCTTGTGGGCCGGGCCATGCTGGCTGCCAACCAGCTAATTCATGGAGACAGCTTTGTTGGTGGCTCACAGCCCGTACTGTGGTGGTCACAACACATGCGGCTGTACAGTAATGCATCAGGAAGGATCCAACTTAGTTGCTTAGGTACAGGCATTAAGCCTCCTGTCTTAATTTATTTTTTCTTTTGATGTTGTTGTATTAACCTAATTCCAGTCTAGTTTTCTGTTGAATGAATACTAGAGCAGAAACAGATGAATCGTTAGAGGGGTTGTGGTGCTTTCTGCTCTGCCAGCACAAAATTGGCTGGTGCTAAATCCCATTGCTTTCACTGGCAAGGAGGTTTATATTATAATTTATATATAAACCAGCAAAATGAGTCTTTGAGTATTTGCCCACCTAATGACTGGCCCAGTGCATGTACTGTCTGTGTGGTCGCATTAACTAAAATCACTTCTGAAGCACTGTACAAACGTCTGCTTTTAGCTTGGAAAAGGAAGAGTATAGCCAGGATCTTGTCTCGTCCCTCTCATCCCTCTTTAGTCTTCAGGGCTGAGGACTCCTAGAGACCCTTGGCAGGACCTCTTGGCTTGCACAGAAGAGAGATGAGATAGGGTCATCTTTGCCAGGACTTTCAGAAATGAGACAAGGCTTGATGTACTTAAATCTCAGCCCTGTGGACATTCATCCAGTACTTGGTGGTCATAACAAGTGGTTTGAAAGAAATCCATATTTTTTCAGGTCCTACAGACAGCTGATTTAGAAAAGATCGCCCTAGCAAATGGACAGCTTACTTCAAGTAACACCAAATCTCTGCCTTTTTCTGGATTTCAAAAGCCACGGAGACGACTGGAGGTGCTCAGTGTCAATGGAGAGATCACTGGAGCTGTGGTAGCTGTGTGGGGTTACCATCCACAGCAAAGCCATTCCAGGTAGCCAGCGGGCGCTGCATGGACACTTTGATCTCAGTCCCACAAACTGTCTAATTTTGGACACAAATAACCTTTGCTGAGATCTCAACCAGCTTCCTCCTGGCCTTCCCTGCCATGCTGCAAGGAGGAGCTGATCGCCGTCTCCCACAGCACAGAGCTGGGTTGCTCGGCCTTCCCTGTCCCTCTCCTGTTTTCTGCCAGGCAAACCCCGTTAATTCAACCTCTCCTCACAGGTAAAGCTTCCTGCAGACATATGCGTGCCCTTTCCCAAGCTGCCCGTCCCCAGTGCAGGCGATGCTCTGCCCATCTGGGGCTTCATGGAGCTCAAATCCATCCTGTGCAAAATCTGGGGGGTGCAGCTGGGTGGCCAGGCTGTCTCGGGTGATCTCCCACTGCATCCTAACTCAGCGCTGATCCTCACTCCCACGCAGGCAGGGTGATGGTGTGGTAATCTCAGACGAGAAAAGCAGCTTCTCCTTGTTTGTTTGGCTGGGCTGGAGGAGGGCGCGTGTCCTGGGAGCGGGAGCTTGGCGCATTCCCTGAGCGCCTGTGGTCTGCAGATGGTGTTGGTCACCGGGACGGGAGTCTGCCATAGACATCTCTTTTGTCCGTAAGGATCTCGAAGTGGGTCTGTCTCTGCCCAGTCTCACCATGGACATCTCCTCTGGGCACTCGCTGTCTTGTAGCCGTTAAAACTGGCCGCTCTTCCCCGGCTCTGACGGCAGCCTGGCATGCCCCAGTGCTGTGCTGGCTACACTGCCTCCACCCCTCAGATCCTCTAATTGGCTTTTTGGTTCCTTACACGCTAAGTTCAAGCTCCTTGCCCTCAACTCGTAATCTACACGTAATCCTGCCCAATGCTCATCTCGCCACCTCCTACTCTTTTCCCTCCTGATTTGTCCCTTCCTCCCTTTTGCACTCAGCCTTGCACCCAGTGTCCTTATGTCCTATGCTTTGAGTCAGCTCCATGTTCCTCCTTCCCAGGACTTTCTCCCATTTAATCCTTCCTCCTTATCCCTTGCCCACGTTCTCTCCATCCAGCCTCTGCTTCTTTCTTCCTGAAATTGCTGCTGAGCACCTTGTCCATGTAAGATTGCAAGCCGTTCAGCGCAGGAAGCTTTCCTACCTTCTTCACAACATCCTGTTACAAGTTTCCATACATTTGTGACAGGCACTAAGCCTGACCCAGCTTTCACCTGCTGCCTGCTCAGGGAGTTTGAACACTGCCAGCGTGAAGGGTTCAGACCGTTTGTAATGAGCTGTGTCCCAGGTTGCCTCTGCAAAAGTTACAGCTCACTTCAGCTGACTTCGTAAAGAGGACCCTCGAGCTCACGGGATGATTTGAGAACCCCCGGGACCCGTGCTTGGGCTCTGAAGGCTCATATAGAAAATCTGGGGAGAAAATGGCCTTGTCAGTGCCTTCTTTGAGCTCTGTTAAGGTCGGTACTGACAAAGGTGTTGGAACAAGCAGGGACTTGAGCAGTTAGAGCTAAAATAATCTCGTCCCTCTGAGCATCCCTACCTCAATTTACATCACAGTGACCACAGCAGGTACCACCCTGGGTTGCCACTGCTGCTGGACAGCCTCGCAGGCTGGGTCGGGGAGCAGCGTGGAGCCCCATTCTCGATTGAGCAGGTACCTATCGTTGCTGAGAAGATGACGATTCCCAAGACGTTCATCTCGTTGCTAGTCCCGGGCAGGGTCCTGTAGGTTACGTCAGGCGATGGCGTCAGCTCGAGGAACACGGGCCGATGAGTTTCAGCGTTTTCATCATCAGGTGCAAAATAAATAAAGCTGAGAGATTTCCCTGGGATCTTTGGAAAGCCAGGAGACTTCACCACTGGGACAAGAACAGTTCGATACTGGAACAAAAGCAAAGCAGTGAGGTTAGCGTGCTGTTGGCGATGGGCTCCATCCTGCCCTGAACATAGAGGCAAAGACATCACTGGGCCAGATGGTCCTGGAGATTCAGAGTTTGATTTTCAGGCAGTAAAAGGCTGGTGCAAAGAAGAGCAGCGAGAAACAAGGCAAGGGGAACCGTGGTTGTTCCCTGCAGACCTCAGCGCAGCTGCCCTCGAGCAAGGCTGCACTTCTCCGGGTTGATGCACGGCATTTGTGAGTCAGGCCCCTGCAGGACCCGGGGGCAGCACTGGGTGAGCGCTGCGATCCCCACGGAGAGGTCCCTTCACCCCCTATCTCTCTCCTTCTCGGGCTTTACGGGTGATTTCCCAGTGCTGTGAGTTTGCTCGTTTTCCCTTCTCCCCTCCCTGCCGCCCAGCCCCTGCTTGGCCTCTCATTCACCCCAACCTTTCCTTCAAGCTTTCCTTGCCCATCCCTGCCGCCTGCTCCCTCCTCTGCCTCTGCTCCCCATCCCCAGAGTCTCAGAAACCCCTGCACAAGAGTGGGGTATGAGGGAAGAGATGACGTGGTGCTTCTGTACAGGAGCCCTGCGCAGGGGTGTCCCTGAGAGGCCCCACCAGCACCCTCCTGCCTGCGGGTGCCCACCCTGGGGCGGGTGGAAAGCAGCCGGGAGTGGGCAGGGTGGGGAGGGAGGCAAAGGGAAGGGGCTCCTGTCCAGGCTGTGGGTGGGGAAGAGCCCTCAGATGGGGAGAGCAGCTCCGTCCGGAGCTGAGCACCATCCCAGCCACCTGTGGCGGTGGGGCTGGGTGAACTCACCTGCTGGAATGAGGCTTCGATGAGATTGGAAGGAAACATATTTCTGTAAGAGATTAATGGCACAGGGGTCAAAGCACATCGTGNCCATCCGGAGCTGAGCACCATCCCAGCCACCTGTGGCGGTGGGGCTGGGTGAACTCACCTGCTGGAATGAGGCTTCGATGAGATTGGAAGGAAACATATTTCTGTAAGAGATTAATGGCACAGGGGTCAAAGCGCATCGTGAGAGCACAGCGAGAAACCTGGGAAGTACCTTGGGCAGGCACAAGGCCAGGAGGAGGGACCATTACAGCCAACACCAGCTCGATGTCCTCTGCAAGCTGAGGGCAAAGACAGGCTGGACGGTGGACAAAGAGCAGGACTGTGAAACACGCGTAAGCTGGGCTCGTAGAGAGCCAGCGGCTGGGATGTACACTGCCATCTCCAGCCTCCTCCTCAGAGCAGGGCCACCTGCAAAGCTGGAGCAGGGTGCTCGCAGCCTCGTCCAGTCCATCAGATGCCTCCAGAAATGGAGATTCTCCCCCAGCCCCTGGGTCCATGCTGCTCCCCTCCCCAGTTAACCCTCGTCCGCTGCTTTAATCCAGCCCTGGGCCAGCTCCTGCTCATTTTCACCTTGCAAAGCCCAAGGAGCTGCAGGGCTTGGCATGTCACGGCTGGGGCTGCATAGGGAGAGCTGCTGAGCTTTGCAGGGAATTTAAATCTTCCTGTTCTCTGCTGCTGGCTCTGGGAGGGGAGAAACAGAGCGGCCAGAGGGACACGTGTGGGGAAAAACGAACCCTGCGTCGCTGGGCTCAGAGGTACCGGTGCCTGGTCAGCGTGGCCAATGGTTCTCCCGTTTCCCTTGAGACCTCAGTATCTCCCAGGAGCTCAACGCTTTGTGGGAAGACCTTGTCTGTGAAATGCCATCATAAACTTGGCTCCTCCTGAAATCCTGTGACGTACCTGATCAAATCCAGTAACGCATCAGCAGAGCTGAGCACCACTTTCCCCACTGAGTGGTCATCCTTCTGGGCAGCTGCGCCAGGGTGGATGGTGAGCACGAGGATGATCCCGACAGTCACTGCCATGAAGGTTGTCCAAAGGTAGTAGGTGATGGTGATCATCCCCATCTTCCCGCAGGCCTTGGAGTCCATGGTGGCCAGCCCGGACATGAGGCTGCAGCAGAAAAGATTGTGGTCAGTGTCTGCTCCCGAAACTGCACAAGATGCCTCTGATGGGCAAAATCTCCAAGGTGGGAGAAGTTTCCATAGATTTTTTTTTTAATAAATGTAATAAATAAAATGCTTAAGGGCATCACTGAGCTCTTGCAGATTCGTGTGGCTGTGCCCGCGGGATCTCACACCCAGGATGGGCTTGTGGCAACCCAAGGCTGAGCTGTGAAGGGCAGAAGACACGTCTCTCAGTCCCCTTTCAATGTCTGGCCATGTTTTCTGTTTTAACCAAGGGATAAGAAGTAAATATTCTTAGTGTATTTTGATGGTGAATAACTAACGCTGCTCTTTTTTTTTGTGATACTGTTCCCTTAAATCTCTTTTGCCCTGGGCTGCTGCTGTGTGTCGCTGTGGACAGCGAAGAAAGGTGTTAGCAAGGTTTGTAAAATCCTGGTGGGGATGGACCCTACTCCCCTAAGGAGAGAGCTGCTGGTTCAGACTTCACGTACATATAAGCTTTCCTAAGAAGTAGCCCATGAGCTACTTTCAAACAAAACTGGACTTAAAATAGAGAGACTATTACAGGCTGCACCAGCAGAGAGACTCGGCCAGCGGTGGTGCTGGCACTGGGGGCAAACGGTGGCGTTTGGGGGCTGGAGCATGCCCCATGTGCACGCAGGCCCACACTGAGCTCCTGGCCACTGGTTTCCACTGCTCTGGCTCCTCTGGGACCCGCAGAGCCCTGGTCAAGCCTGCGGGCAGCGTTCAGCGGTGGCCCGGCAACCCCCGGGTGGGAGGTGATGGAGACAGAGGCTGCAAGGGGGAATGCCACTCTTGGGGGGACACAGGGATGGGTGGTTGAGGTGGTGGCCAGCCCACAGATCCCTTCCCAGCAGCCTCTCCAGGAGGAGAGAGACCCTGGAAAGCTCAAGAGAGGCCACAAAAGCAATGTGGAGGTGGGTGGTGCTTTCCAACATCAGGCTTGCGGACCTCCAGAGCTGANGAGGTGATGGAGACAGAGGCTGCAAGGGGGAATGCCACTCTTGGGGGGACACAGGGATGGGTGGTTGAGGTGGTGGCCAGCCCACAGATCCCCTCCCAGCAGCCTCTCCAGGAGGTGAGAGACCCTGGAAAGCTCAAGAGAGGCCACAAAAGCAATGTGGAGGTGGGTGGTGCTTTCCAACATCAGGCTTGGGGACCTCCAGAGCTGAGCCCCAGCCTGGACAAATTCATCCCCAGAGCACACCCGGTCCCCTCTGGGACGGTGCATAGAGGGAAGATGGCACTTCACCATCATTAGGTAGTTAAATGAGAAAAAAGTCTGGTTCAATTCAACGTGCAAGTAAAATCCTGGGAGCCCTGTGTAGACCACTGCCTCAGGCAGGAGAGCGGTCAGCTGGGATGACCCAGCATCACTGAGCTGCGAGGGGGGCTGAGAGCACCCCGAGAGCGAAGTAAAACCCAGGCAGTGCATCAGGGAAGGGGGTGTGAAATACTGGAGGAGAAAAGAGAGCAGCGCTACAAGCGCTGATACTGAAAAGGCCAAGCTTGGCCAGGATGGAGACCACACTGCTCCCAAAGATAAACCAACGGCAAGTGGGACAGCAAGCAAACTCTGAAAAATGGTAGAGAAGTGACGTGTCCTCAAGGGAATGAAGAGCTCATTGCTTGGGTATTTCTAATGAGCATGTGTGAGCAAATGTTTAAAATATGTAAATCCATGTGAGGTTTTCGGGATCTTGCCTAGACTTGAGTTGTGGCTCTATTGGCTCTGTTTCTTATTTCTAGATCTGCATGGGCTCATAAAAGTGGGATTTGCAAACAAGAGATGCTTGTGTTTTCTACCTGAATTTTCTCAAAATTCTCTAAGGAAATCTGCTTTGAGTTAAAGAGCCGTCTGTCATCAGCCACACAAGGATGGTCAGGGCTGGGCCCAGAAAGAAGGGAAACACCCCAGCCAGTGCAGGTATGTGACCTGGGTGCAGGCATCTACCAAATCCAGGTGAGGATTTGTCCCAGACTGTTGCTGAGAAATCATGGGGTTTGATGGACACCAAGCCAGGGGATGCTGCTTGGTTGCTGGCTGCTTGGGCCCAGGGTTATTCTCACCCGAAGCAGTTTTGGGGTCATCTCTTCAACAGGGCATCACGGGTGATCTCGACCTGACGGAGAGGTGGTACTGTGGGACCGGGAGATGATGTCTTACCTGGAGGTGACCAAGGGCAGGATCAGCATCTTCAACATTCTTATGAGGAGCTCTCCAGGAAAGGAAAAATACTGCTTCTCCTGCACATAGAGCAGAGCCCTTGCGTCAGGTGAGAGCTGAAAAGTGGATGCTGATCACGCGTTAAGGGTTTAAACCAGATAGATTTGCCTTTTTCCCAACCAGACCAAGCTCTGATCTTGGTTCTGAGCTGGCAGCAGTTCCTTGCTGCACTCAGAGACGCTTTTTCTCTGGCTGTCCTTTGCTGGGAGATGGATCAAGGATGGGAAATACTGGTCACATGGGAAACCCGGCTGTGAACTGGAGAAGGGCCTGTGGGACTGATCCCCTCCGAAAAACATCCTTGGGTCCATCACCCTCTAGGGAATGGTCCTCGTGGCCCCGCTGCTGGCTCCTCCTGAACGTTGTTGCACTTGCTATTGGGGAGCAGGGGCTTGACTGCACATGCAAAAGTGCCCCAAAGCTGTGGGGTGCAGCCTGGTGCTGGCAGCAAAAAATGAAAATACCTGGTGGCTGCAAATGGCAAAGCTGAGCTCAGGGAGCGCCCAGGTGTCTGGCCCATCTGTGGTGCAGCCTCGCAGTGCACCGAGGTGGGTTGCCACCTCATGACATCCTTCCATGCCCTACACTCCTCACATGGGCGTGGGAAGGGCTATCTGAAGAGAGACCCCCAAAGCCCAGATCCCACAGCCGTGACCAAGGGAAGAGTGAGAGATCTGTGAGACCAGAAGCCAGCCGGCCAGCACCCCTCCACCCACCATCCCTCCATCCATCCACCATCCTTCTGGCAGCAGCCAGAGTTCCTTCCATGTCTCCAGCCATCCACCCCTCCATGCATCCATCCATGCATCCATGCATCCATCCATCCATCTGTCCATCTCTCCATCCATCCGTCCATGCATGCATGCATCCATCCATCCATCCACCTTCCCTCCCTCCCTCCCTCCTTGCCCCCTAGTCTTTCACTGTGCTGCTGTAGAGTTGTCAGGGATGGATCTGAGATGGCCCCAAGCCAAGCAGGTACTTTTGCTTACTCCAAAGTAACCAACACCACTGGGCTTTGAGAGATGCCAAGGCAAACTATTGACATAAATGTTCCACGCTTCTCTGCCTGTGCTAACCCACCCGTCTGGGCTAATTTGGCTGATTTCCCTGGGGAGCTTATGTAGAGCAGAGCCACGATGGGTCCAGCTGTTTTGTCAGGGGTTTCTCAGCTTCATGACACTTTCCCATCACAGGGAAGAAAGTGGGCACTGGCCGCTTCTCCAGCCCCTCATCTGCAGCACAGATTTCAGGACAGAAGTCTCTTAACAGGGAGAAGTGGCTGCCAGGGATCACGTGTAGGGCTGTGGCAACAGGGCAGGACATGACCAGGGCAGAGGACGGGTGAACTCAGTGCACGGCAGGAGAAGGGGCAGGAGCCCCCAGGCTCTGCCAGCCTCAAGTCTGATGTGGGAGGCTGCTGGGCCGTCACAGGCACGCGCACCGGGGCACAGGGAGGTTACACTCGGCTTCAGTTATGTAACAAGATCATCCCCGCTGCGGGTGGTGATGCTGAAGGGCGTAATTGAAGTGACAAGACTTTGCTAGATCCTCACGGGTGACGCGGGGATGTTCCAGCACCAGCCGAGCTCTCCCCAAAGCAGCACCCCCCCTCGCGGGCTCAGCCAGCCTGGCCGAAGATCAGGGCTGAGCTACAGCCAAGATGCTCGATGTCATTAAAGCCATGTGGATTTTGGTGCGGTGACATTTAACAGCGCAACGCTCCCAGAAAGTGCTGAGCCAACACAAATTTCAGGTACATTTTGTCCAATGCGTTTGTCTCCAAGGGTCCTCAGAGGAAGGTGACCCCGGGACCCCCCCACCACCCTGTTTGTATTTGCTGGGCCTTCTCCAGAGAGTGGAAACGTGCTTTGGTCAAGCATCTGTGCGTCTGGGGAGAGTAACAGGAGGAGCTCGCCCCTCGGACCCCAACGCTGCTGTTTGTGTTGGGGGGAGCCTGTTACTGAGCATCCAGGAGCCGAGCATCCATTCCCGCCTTTCCCATCCCCATCCCACCCAGAGGCTCCTGCAGCCCCATGGGGTCCGTCCCGGAGCCCCTCACTCCCCGTGGAGGGAGGCAGGATTTGTCCTGCAGCTTTGGCGTTTGTTTGTAGATTTTTGGTCAAAAAAAAAAAGGAAAGTCATAGGGAGAAACCTTGCCCAACCTTCTTGGGCAAGAGCCTTTGCTTTTGGGGCTGAGCCCATCTGGGGCCCTCGATGGTGATGTCTTGCCAGCACCAGGGCTGGTTGCCCCGACTGCCCTGCTCCATCCCCCTAACTCCTGGCCCCGGCCCTGGCCCAGCCAGGCTTACCAGCTCCGTCAGCCTCAGCGCCCGCAGCAGGAACCCCAGGAGGCACCCGGTGGCAACCGACAGCATCGACAGGGTCAAGAGGCCATTTTTATGCCAGAAAGCCCGTGCCCACATCCAGGTGCACAGGAAGGTCTTGGACAGCGAGTTCAGCAAAGCTCTCCTGACCCGCTCGCACATGGTTGTCCTCAGCCACGCAGGTGATGCCCCTCGGAGCAGCTCCCAGCCTGTTCATCACCCTGGGCACCACGGCACTGACTGACCGGCTCTTTGTTGGGAGCCTATCGATCCTGCTGCTGGATAATCCCCGGGGCCAGACGCTTCAGGGCTATTTGGGGGCCTTTCCCATAATGGAAAGTGACGTCTTCAACTGGTTAATCTGGGCTTGGCATCCGGATCGTGCTGGTGCCAAACCCTCCCAGGTTAACCCTCCATACCCCGGGATCAGGGCTGCCTGCTGCAGGCTGAGAGCAGGGATTCAGCCCCCGAACTCCCTTCCCACCACAGTTCCTGATCTGAAAGGATCTGGGTCCTGCCACTGGAGGCTGCCGCAGGATTTGTGCTCCCACTGGTCACGAGTGCACCGTCTTCCCACCCCTCATGTATAAGGGCTTCATGTGGGCCAAGCTTGCAAAGGAAGACTGTTTCCCAGTTAACCAAAGAATTTCCCATGACGATCTGCACAGACCGTCAGCCCAAGGCACCAACGGATGGTGCTGAATGCACCCCCAGGAGTATCGACCCCAACGGATCTGCCCCCTCCCAGCTCTGCAGGGGAGCTGCCCCAAGGCCATGGGATGCTGTTGGGAGGCTTGGTCAGTAATCATTACTGCCCACAATATCTCAGAGTATTTCTGTGTCCAGTTTGACTCTGTCTCAGGCCAGGAGAGCAGTGCAGAAGGCAGCTGAAGGACGGGGTGGGTGGGTTTAGGGATACAGCACTGTTCCTAGGCTGAAGATGCTCTGGGAATGGGGAAATATTAAAAACGTCTCAAATTAAAACCTCTCTGGCCCAGATTTTAAACCTCACACCCACAAATAAGACCATGAAACCCTCTCAAACCATTGCTGTATTTTACACAGACAAAACAAAGCCACAGAGGAGCCTTGGCCCCAGGATGTTCTGGAACCCCCTGCCCCCATGGGACAGGATTCTTGCAGCCCTGCAGTGCGAATGGCCTCGCCGCTGCTTCAGCAGGGATGTGGTGGCTTTTGCAGGGCATCTCAGAGGAAGCAGAGCTCCTTCCAGGGCAGGAGCGTGGCATACAGTGCCTTTCATGTTTCGGCCCTTGGCGAGGTCTCTGTTGGTGCTGTCTTGTGCCTTTGGCTTTAGCATGGATTGCTCAACCTGCCAGACCGAATTAGATAAAACGTTTGCTCATCGGCACGGCTAAAATACAGTTGTCTGTATTCAGCTCCATCTGTGAGCCAGGGGATGGAGTCTGCATGCCGGGAGTGAGCAACTGCTTGGGAAAGGGCATCCCGAGTTGTCTGGGGGGTCAGGGACATCTCAAAGGACATTGAAGGGTCCCTGGGGCTCGCAGCAAGTCAAGGGAGCAAGCTGAGAAGGGAAAGGTGTGGGAAAGTCCAAATAATTGGGAATGGAGGAACATGAGGACCTGTGGGGAACTGAGAGAAAGGAAGAGATGTCCCAGAGAGAGGGATGGGAGAGAGGGAAGGTGGGGAAATGGCAAGGGGGCAGAAGGGGAGGCCCTGATGCTGGCATGGGGATCACCGCTGCCTGCCCACGCCAGGGAGCAGCACCCGGCGCTTGGTGAAGGGGCTACGGCAGCAGTTCCCTCGGCACCTACCGTAAATCTCCACATCATCGTAGATGTCACTGTCCCTGCAAGGACAAGGATGGGGGGCTGTGAGCACTCTGGCTTCCCCTGTCCCCACCGCCTCTCAACGCTGAGCCAAGGGCCAGCTCCTGCTGCCACGTCTGTCCGGTCTCTCCTAACATGGCTCTGGGCTACGGTGTCCCCCACGCAGCCCCATTCGCCTCCTCCCAGCCTCATGCTCTCCCCGCAGGGACGGCATCAGCTCTGCCCCTCTCGCGTTGCACACGGATGGTGGCCCCAGCCCAGGCTGCCGGGAGCTGCAGACCTGGCCGCCCATTGCGCCGTGCCACTGGCTGCATCTGAACAGTGCCTGGGCAGGTCCCACGTGAGGGACCACAGCTTGGGGAGGGCTCCAGCACCCCAGGAAGTTGCTCCCAGTGCCAGAACCTCTCCTGACACCAGAAATGGCAGATTCCACCCCCAGGGTAACTAGCTGGTGTTACGCTTGTGGTCACTGCCTGGGTTGGATGGTTTCGAGTTGGCACTCAATGGCCAGGGCTGATTCAGTGCCAGGGACTCACTGGGCAATTGCTACAGTTCGTGGAGTGAGAAGGAAGGGGCAGGGGAAGGGGTACTCACAGGTGTAGCATCACAGCCCGGGGCACGTAGCCATCTGCAACGGAGCGAGGAAAAGCACGTCAGGTTGTGCCGGGAGCTGGGGCACCAGCGGGGTCTCACCCCAGCACCTGCCCCTGCCCTAGACAGGCAGGGTTTAGGAACATCTCGCATTCCCGGGGAGAGCTGGGGACAAGGAGGAGTGCTTGGGAGGAACCCAGACCCTTGGGAGGAACCTGCTCGGGGCGATGCAGGGAATGAGCCTGCCAGGCTGGGTGGCAGCTGGCTGGGAAGAGCCTGATCCCCATCTCATTTCACCTGAGCATCTTGTGGTGCAAACATGGCTTGTGGAGTCCATGCCTACAGCAAAGCCTGATGTGCTGGGCTGGTGGCCAAGGGGCTCCCAGAACTGTGAAGGCTTTTAGCAGAGGGAGACGACAAGCCCAGCTAACAGCAGAAACACTGGTGCCGAGCGGGAGGAAGAGCGGGATGTTTGTGCAAGGAGAAGTGGGAACATTTGAGACCCAGGGTACATGTCAGGTCTGTTTAAGGGCAAGGGGGTATCTCCTGCTGTCTACTGGGGTGTCTGCGCATGAAGAAACTTGTTCCCAAAACCTTGCATGCTGCAATCCCTCCTGCGGGCAAAGTCTCAGCGCCCTCAGACTTACACCTCCTCTGGCTGTTTCGGCAGAGGATTTGCTCCTGATTTGTAAACTGAATGACATCAAGAATTTCTCCTCGTCTCAGTGGCAGGTTCTTCCCTCCGCCCCTCTTCTCTGTCGCTGCGGGGTCGACCATCATCCGAGTCAGGACGTTGATGCTTCCTTCGAACTGAAACACAAACAGCAGCACTCCAGCTCAGCATACGCCCCAAGGGAGCATGAGCTGAAGCAGCTCCAACTGCTCGCCCGTCTTGGAAAAAGCAGCTCCCTCTCCAGCCAAATGGTCTGTGGGACTGGTCTGATCTGGAGGTGTTTCAGTGCAGAACAGGGCAGGTGTGACCTGGGTACCGGCAGGTCTGTGCGGAGCATGGCTCCTCTCTGCCATTGTGTTGCACCCTTCCTGGGAGTTGAGAGGGAGCTTAGAGGGATGAGCAATCGCTCGTTGCTGCTTACCTTGAATTTCTTCTGAAACTCCCTGTCTGCCTTCTCTTCCTTCTTGCATTCCTTGAGTGTCATTGGCTTCATCTTCCAGGAGACCTGGGCTTCTCTACAGAGTTGATGCGCGTCACAGGAAAGCTCAGGTGACCGCACACTCTGCTCCCTCCCTTCCCCTTCTCCCACCCCGGCTGCTGCCCCATCGCATTTCCGCACACCGGCTCTCCCCCAGCGCCCGAAGGTGCCTCCCTCCAGGGCTGCTGGGGCTCTCGGGCCAGGTTTAAACCTGCCGCTTGTGCTCTTCACCATGGTCATTTCTATTGTAAGCCCAGCAGAGACCGTTAAACCACCAGCTTCATCAAAGCAGCAAGGAGCCCTGGCCATTTTGTGATCCTTAGAAAGAGGAAAAACCCGTTACCTCTGTGCCGCTGCCAGCGAGGCAACCCTGTTAGAGGCTCGAGCGGCATCTCCACCTGTAAAACCAAACCCCGGGAGAGGTGCTGCTGTGAGGCTGCTATAAGGTGTAGACACCCCTGAGACAGGACGCAAGACTGAAACAGCAGCAAGAGCTTTCTCCTCCTGGGACGAAACCGTGAGTTTGCCCCCTGAGCGCCGTGGGATCAGGGTTTCCCATGCCCATTTACAAGGCAGCAGAGAAAACCATCACCCTCCCATGCATGGGAGCAGCAGGCTCAGTGTGGGCTCCGCTGCTGCCCGTGGCTCGTTGGGGCCTGGAGGCTCTCTGAGCTGCAGTGCTCATCCCATCCAGCATCCCAGCCCCTCCTGTACCTACCTCCCCTGGCGCAGGGATACACCGTCGGCCGGGACATGGCAGGCAGCAGAAAGCCTCGGCCTCTCCTGAGCAGCCCAACGGGCTCTACGTCATCGTATATCTCATCTTCATCCCTGTGATGAGGCAGACAGTGATTAAGAAGCTCTGTTGCAGCGGCAGCACTAGGGCCCAAGGGCAGGATCAAGGCTGCCAGGAAGAGGGGCTGCCCATGGGTTGCCCCTGATCTGGGGCAGAGCAGGACAGCAGCTCTGCACCATGTGCCAGCAGCTCCTCACAAGGCTCAGCAACATGGCACAGCAGCCTGGGGTGCGGTAGATGGGCAGCGGGGTGCAATGGCAGCAGCCAGACCTGTGCGGTAATGCAGCCCATGAAGGATGGCCTGTTGCACCACAGGAGCTGCCTGCACAAGGTGCTGTCCCACGCTGAGCTCCAGGAACAGGCAGAAAAACCCAAGGACCCTCTTGCTGTTCCCTCTTGTGCCCTTCCCACTGGGTCAGGACAGTCTGGAAGCCACCTAGAATAAAAGTGCCGCCTCGGTCCTTACCCCATTACACTCGGAGCATCTTGTGCTGGGAACTGCGCTGGGGTTGATGCAACATAGCCGGGTTTCAGGTAACCTATGGTAAAAACAGGAAAGGGAGGGATCAGCAAGGGATTACTTCATGTTTTCTCCTTGACTCTGTCACCCACCCGGATGGTCAGAGCAGCCCTGGGCTAGGTTTAGTGCAGAGGGATGTGAGGAGATAAAACTGTCAGCACATCTGCATCCAGTGAGGAGTTTTTACTCCATGGCCCATCTGTGAATTTTGTTTCCGCTCAGCATACTGGGGCACAGCTCATCAGGGAGCTCACTGGGGAGATTTAATGTATATTTTCCCATTCTTATGACCCTAATGTTACTCTCTCCCTGGACCAGTGATGAAAAGGGCTAAATTGATTGTGGTGTATTTTGATTGTGGTGAAAACCCTAAGCTCCAGATCTATACCAGAGTCAGGGCAAGCCCTGGACACCTCTGTGTGCTCAGGAGCATCAGCCAGAACATGCTGCTGCACCCTGTATGATCGCTGGCATACTGACATCCCTGCTAACATCCTGTTATTTTTATCACCAGCCTTGTAGCTGTCACCAGCCTGGTCAACCAGACCAACCAGCAACTGCCATGAAGATCCACGGTACATCGCCACTCGGCTGGGTTATTGTACCGAGTAATGCGCAATCATACACCAGGCCCTAAAAATAGTAATATTGCTCTAAAAATTAGTAAAAATAACAAAATCAGGGCTGGGGTGTAATTCTAGATGTTCAAACTTGCCTCGGTACCCATGAGACAGATAAATAGTTGAAAACTGCTGGTTTGTAGGACATGTGGAGAGCAGATCACTCCCTCCTCTGCCAGGGCCACTCAGCCCAGGGCTGGGGCTGGTCCCAGTGGCTGAGCATCTCTCAGCGCAATGGCATGGCCAGGCCTGAGAAAGGCCTCTGGGTGCTAGTACAATAATAATGTTTTATAATAATAACAACATAAACCACCTAGGTTTTGCAGTTCTCATAAGGAAAGGAAGCGAGGCTTTACCTCACAGCCGCCCTCTACCCCGTGGCTACAGCATAAGATGGTTAATACGGAACAATTCTTTAAATGGGTGGGTGAACAAGAACTTAGAGAAGCTGAGGAAGAAATGGGATTTGAAACAAATTTCATCACCCAGAGTGTGGATTAGCAGAGTGGCAGATGTTAGAAACCAACAAGTCTGCCTAGATCTGGAAGGCCACCGTGGAGCGTGGCAGGGCTCACGCTGAACAGAGAACCACCACGTCCAAGAGGGGCCAAGCCCTGCATCCATGACAGCCGGTAAGGAGGGCACACCAAGCCAGCACCATGGCCCCGGTGGCCATAGCTCCAGCTGTGCCTGGGGGGTCTTGGCAGCTCCTTCGGGCCTGGAGGCGGACAGTGTTGCAGGCAACATGCTGCCAGCTCCAGAGAGCCTCTGCCCCTTGGCCAAAGGGTGTGTAAGCGCTCCTTGCCCATGGCACAGAGACCAGCTCTGCTTCTCACCAGTCAGGCTTGTCTGCTCTTACAGCCACACAAGGGTGGATTGGTTGGAAGGGACCTCTGTGGTGTCATCCAGCGTCCTGCTCAGAGCAGGGCTGGCCTCAGAGCTACAGCAGGTTGTTTAGGGCCTCATCCAGGTGACAACTGAGTATCTCCGAGGATGGAGATACCCATCTCCCTGGTGACTGCTGCAGGGCTGCACCACTCTCACAGGAAAGAGCCTTCTCCCAGTATCTGACTGGCATTTCCCCTACTGCAGCTCATGCCCGTGGCCTCCGGTCCTGCTCCTGGGCACCTCTGGGAAGAGTGTGCTCCATCTTCTCCTCCTGTTAGGTATCTGTGGGCAGCGAGAGGATCTCCCCTTTGCTCGCTCTCCTCTTGGCCAAACAAGCCTGGGTCTCTCCCCACACGCTCCAGCCCCCAACCATCTTAGTGCCCTGCACTGGGCTTGCTCCAGTTTCTCAGCATCTCTCACGTCACGTACTCCAACCCTACTCCCTACAAGCACCCCAGGGCCTGATACCTGTCCTCAGCCAGGGACAGGGCACTCGGTCCCCTTTGTTTCTTCACCTTCTGTCCTTCTCTCTCATTCCTTTCTGCATGCTATGCTATAAAAGCCCCTTTGGCATTACCAGCCCCTACCTCTCCCTCAGTCCCCCCAGTATTTCCATCTCCCAGGAGCTCCAGATTCTTAACTGGGGAGATTTTCTGTCCTGCAAGCAACACCCTCTCTTGCTTGGGCATACCTGGCTGAGTGCTCCTTGGCAGCTCCGTGGCAGGATGGACGGGCGTCCCAGGACGTGCAGCCACACCAAACTTCTGCAGATCCACTACAGGAGGGCGCCTGGGCTTCACTGGCCTTGCTCCCAGTGCCTTGACATGAGGCAGGGGCTTCCTCCGAGGCAGGGCTGGGTGCCCTGTCCCACGGGGGCTTCCCACAGCGTCCAGGGAGGCTGCAAGAGCTGTGCCTTTGGCAGGGACCACTGAAGCACCCTTGTCTTTGGCAAGCAGCCGTGTGTGCTGGGCTGGGCTTCTCTGGGGAGGATCAGAGGTGGCTCCCACCTCCTTGTTCAACACGTCTCCTCCTCCTGGCTTCGCAGGGGCTGGGGGGAAGCTGGCGTCTTGAGCAATCCCTTTCTTCCGTCGCACCATCCATCCCGGGGTCTCGCAGACGGGATGAGGTGGCGAATGCTGTCCCACACTCTGACCTTTACTGTGAGACGGAGAAGCCCTGCTGAAGTCCACCCTCCTGGCCCAAGGAGGCTCGGGGGGAGGCTCGCCCTTGGAGCCCGGCGTGGGGGTCTGTCCCAGCTCCACTGCAGGGGATGCTGCAGAGCGACTTTCTGGCCAGCCGCCTGCTTTGGGAGGGTCTTGCCTGTTCCCTTGGAGCTTTGCCCGTAGGTGCCTCACCACGGCCTCTTTGCCTTCCAGATGTGTCTGCGACCATTAAGAAAAGCTCCAGTTAAAACACCCTGGAGGAAGACGAGTCAGAGTCCCCCGGAAAATGCAATACTTCTTCAACACGGCCTGACACTAAGCCTGCTCCATGAAATGTGGTCTTTGCTCAAAGCAGTCCCGGAGCATGCCTAAGAAAACAACACTGGGCTGGACCAGATTGGGAACTGGTCCCAGCCATGAGGACATCTAGGAAGCGTTTCATGGAGTCTTTTGGTCTGATCCACCCTTCATCAGCTACCAGGGACCGTCAAAACAGAGGGATGGGGTGGGGGATTATACTCTACCAGTAGNACTGGGCTGGACCAGATTGGGAACTGGTCCCAGCCATGAGGACATCTAGGAAGCGTTTCATGGAGTCTTTTGGTCTGATCCACCCTTCATCAGCTACCAGGGACCGTCAAAACAGAGGGATGGGGTGGGGGATTATACCCTACCAGTAGCAGAGCTCCTGAGGGCAGAAGTTGAGATATTGCCCAGGGAGCAACCTGTCTTGCCCTGGTCCCATGAAGTCTATGGTGAACCCCAGGCAGTCAGGCAGGAGTTGGTGGGGGAGACCGCACAGAGCCATCACCATCCCTCCTCGGAAGAAAACCCAGGACAGTGTTGCTGAAACTCATCCTGCCAAAGCTTGCGTGCCAAAAAAAAAAGGCCAAGAGGCAGCTGATCTGCCCTACTTTTCTGACCAGCGCGTTTCCTGTGCTGCTCACACCGTGCGCATGTGAACGGGGGGGACACGCCGGCCCCAGCACAGAGCTGACCCTGGCTTCCTGAGTGACCAAAACCGCCTTTTTCTGAAGCCTCCAGAGAAAGGCTGCCAGGAGGGCTCTGGATGACTTTTGAAAGAAGAGTGCCAGGTTCAAGGTACGGCACAAAACTCGGGTGGGATGGGGTTACACTTTTCCTAAGCTTCTCAGATGGACCTTATGGGAGGGGAGGGATCACCTTGCCCTCCCCCATCTTTCTCCCACCTCCTCGTCCCCGGACCACAGTGTCCCTTTGCACCGGAGCTGGCACCTCAGCAAGCCGTAGCCTTTGATTTTGAAGTTCTCCTCCCTCTGGGATTTCAGTTTGGGTTTGTGCTTGTGCAATTTTTTTTCTTTCACAACTGAAGGGCCAGTATGCAAAGAAGCTAGCACAATATTTTTAGACTTAAGTGCTCAAATGTGTACATACCTAAATAAGTGCAAGTTCCCCTTGCATCCCCAGGCCGTCACCCCAATTTCCCTGGTAAACGCTGCAAACGCAGCACTCTGACATAGCCTGTGTTAAAGTAGCGCGGATTTGCTGTTTCCTGCACACCAGGCAGTGGGGCTTTCACCCAAACTGGTGAAAAAAAGCAACTTTTTCCAGATTCCAAATCATGCCGCTGGGATTTTTGGCACCTGAATGATTCAGAGGCTTGTGACCATCTGTTTTGGAGCTGTTCCATGAGCTGGGACTTGCAGAGAGCCCTCGGGTGCCCCTGTGGCATACAGCACCACTGTCACTATGTCACTATTCCAGCTTTTTCAATACATTCTGCACTGGTGGGTGCTCTCCTGGACTCAGTGGCAGAGTGTGGCCTCCTCCTCTTTCACAGATTTTATATCCAGCCCAACATCACCCAGCAAATCTTGCACTGCGCCCAGGAACTGGTCAGAGACTTTTGAAGCTCCAACCAGCTCAGACGTACAGAAGGACTTGGTCTTCAGGAGGAGCGAGGGTCTCGGCAGGACCCAGTCCCTCACAAGTCACCACCAAAGCCTTTCCAAGCAGGAGACACAGCTCCGCTCCCTGCGCCCCATCCCCAGGTCCAGTTCGTACTTACCATTTTCCATCAGCGAACGCTTTCCTCTGTGCTCGCCTCCTTTCTAAAGGCCACCGGAGGCATCCAAGCAGAAGGACTTGTGCAAGGCAAGCCTCTCTGAAGTCCACCTCCCCTCAAACCAGAAGCTCCTTCCTAATGGTTGGTGAGAAGCTGTGTGCAACGCCAGGAAGTCGCTGTAGACTGGCTGTGAAATAGCATGAGAAGGAGGAGGAGGAAGAGGAGGAGGAGCAGCTCTTGGTGCACCGCTAGCTTGGAACAGCTTGCTGCTGGTGGGAAGCTTGAAGCCCAGCAAGCCCTGCTGCCCAGAAGAGTCTCCTTCAGAAGAGAGCCTGGGCTTCAGGGAGCGACTCCGGGATGCGGGGGACAGGCTGCTGCAAGGAGTGGGAGAGCGGGCTCCGTCCTCGTCTGACGGTGGCCGACGTGGACCCGCTGCAGGTCAGGTCGTGAGAGCCCCACGGGACCTGCAGAGGGTGAAGGCGATTTGTGGAGGTTGCACGGCAAAACCAGCACGGCCCTGCGCAGCCGAGCTCTGCAGGAGCACGGGAGGGCCGGGGAGAGGGCTACGGCTTTCCAGTATATCCGAAACCGGGGGACGTTCGCTCTGTTGAAGAGCTGAGCTCCGCTGGGAAGGGGGAAAGCTCTGCATGGAGCAGCACTGAGTTGGGCCATCTCTGTGTTGAAACGTCCTGTTTTCACCATTTATTGCCTCAGAGGCAGGAAAGGTCTGAGGGGTTGAGTCAAGCCCCATGGCAGGCGTGCTCTGGCCGGCCGCGAGCAGGCGCTGACGTCCCTACTCCGGGGTGGCGCGACGCTCCAGCCCTTTGGGCAGGCTCCCACCAGCAGTGCCCGCAGGGGATCCTGAGGGCGGTTTTAAGGCAGTGTGTGGAGGACATGGGGAAGGCTGGGACGGGCACGTGTTGGCCAAGGGTGGCAGTCCCGGGGGCCCTGTGGTGGGTGGCCGGTGCCCGCGGCAGGCACTGGGGGGTTTGATCCCACCAGCCGGAGGCTCGGGACGAGGTGGGGGTGTCAGGAGGTCCCGCAGTGGACCCGTGGGGAGCCAACATGGGGGCATGGCGCCGGCGGCCAGCGGTCACAGCCACTTCCTCGGAGAAGCGGGTGCCCATCGCTGCCTGCCCCACCGCTCCAGCGCCGCTGCCACGGGGAGAGCAGAGCCTGCTCGGGGGGAGAGGGAGGCCAGAGAGACACGTTCGGGGCCAAGGGGTGCCAGGGAGGCCCAAAGGCCATCTCTGGTGAGGACAGGGCTGATGGGGAACCCAAGGCCCGTAACTGCGGGGTCATGGGGCAGCCGAAGGGCTGCGTGTAGCGGGAATGAGGGTGCCGGGAAGCTCAGGGGCCGTGCTTGGGGGTGACGGGGAGCTCAAGGCCCGTGCTGGGGAACGCGGGTGAGGGCTGAGCGCCCCCGGCCCTGCGGGCAGCCCCGCTCCCCGCACAGNCTGCGAGCCGCTGCGCTCGGCGTCTGCGGCACGTTTGGCTTTTTCTAAGAGGTTTTGGGGTTTTTTCTTTTTCTGGAGGGGTTCCGGGTGTTTCCGCTCCCAGCTCTCCCAACCGACGCCTCGTCCGGTCCGCAGCCAGCGCAGGGCGCCCGCCCCGAGCTGGCCTGGTGGGCAGAGGGACGGCGGCCCCTGCGCCCGCCCTGCCGCCCGCCGAGGGGCTGGGGGCGTCCCGGGGTGCAGGGGCCCGGGGGGCCGCGGCAGAAAGCGGCGGAGGCCGCGGGGGAAGGGATCTCCCTGGGCCCGGGATCCCGCCGAAGCTGCCCGGGGGAAGGCGCAGTCGTGGCTGTGGAAGCCCGCTCTTGGGGCCTCGCGTGCGCCGCAGGCCCTGTGCCTGCTCGGGTGGATTTCCAGCGTGTTGAGGGTTTGCATTGCACGCGTCAGAGCAACGTGTAACGGAGGGGGTTTGTCCTCCTTTGGGAAGTGTCTGCTGTCGCACAGGCAAGGTGTGCTTGGTGGGATGGCTTCAGCATCCCCTCTAGGCTCTGGTCTCTGCCTTTCGGCGTCTCCCGGCAGTAATTCCCAGGCCTGCTGCTGGGCTTCGTCCCGCCGCTGCGGCACCCGCTGCGTGGCACGCGAGGACAGTCGTGCTCAGGCCACGGCATCTGCTGGCGGCAGGGCACCGTTCCTCCTTGAGAAGGTGCCCTGGGAGCAGCTGGTCTGTCGCTGGTCTCCTGGGCGTGTTCAGAGGAACCATCTCTGTCCAATGCACTCTTGGCCTTCTCCCTTGTTACGTGGTATCTGCATCACTGTCCAACAGTTTCCTTTGTTATTTTCAGAGCTGTTTACTGGAAAGGAGGAATGTTAAGATGGAGATTCTGGCTTCTTCCAGAAGTCTTGTAGGACCTTTCCTTTCATCAGGATATTTTCTTTTCCCTCTCGCCTCCCCTGTGTGAAACTGCCTTGTTTTTGCTTTGCAGGAGTTGTTTGTTGAAACCATAGCCAGAGATGCTTACGTGTATGCTCAGCAAGGAAAAAGGAAAACTCTGCAGAGAAAAGACCTGGGTATGAGAGCATATTCTGTGCCGTCCTTGCAAAAGGTTGCTAGGATGGGGGATTTTCCCACCTGTCCTAGCGTGATCAAGCAAGTGTAGGTGCTGCTCTTTCTTTCTCTGAAAATGGGAGAGAGAAACCTCTCTTCTAGCAAATATTACGCTAATAATTTCACACACCAGCTGCAAAACAAGCTTCTTTGAAGTCAGTCACTGGACTGTGATGTAATTTCAAATGCTGCTATTTGAAGCAGATGCAAGCATGGAGTCAGTTTATCTATGTTAATTGTTTCCAATTTGCTTTGCAGATAATGCCATTGAAGCTATTGATGAATTTGCTTTTTTGGAAGGTGAGTTTCTACTTGGTTTTACTTGGTTTCAGTATTTTGTGTAACTCCTCCTTGGGATAGAACAAACTTAATGGTTTGCAGAGCCCTCTGTTTCCACATCTTTAATCACTGATAGTGTAACTTGTGCCCCTCTCCGAGAACTGCAACACAAATCAAGTGAACCTGGAGACGTCTACAATACATTTTAGCTAGATTTGCTTTTACTTGTGTGTGATTTGCTTCAACTTTAAAAAGTTACTGCATGTTCCTTTGGCAGCTTGTAAACAAGTTTTGTTTTGGGGTGGTGGGGTTTTTTTATTTTTAGGTACTTTGGACTGAGCTGAACAAAGACGGAGCTCTCTGGAGAAGGAGACTGCAGAGGTGGATGTGGGGTGGAAAACGACGTTGAGAGTGCAGAAATAGTTCCTAGAATTGAGACACTGAAATGGCAACCATAATGTTTTGTACAAAGTTTTCAGTTGTTGTAAGTTCTTTATTTAAAATGCATATTTTTTCATAAATATTTCGTACGTCCCTTGACTGTGCCCTGCCGCCACTGCGCAGACTGCTCGGCAGCTTCCACCGGGTCCCATGGCAGTCGCTCACAGTGGCGGTCCCTGCCTCTCTAGGTGCTCTGCAGCACCGCAGAGCTGGGAGTGGAGAGTGGATTGGCTCAGATGTCCAGGCATAGTGAATTTTTTTTTTAATGGAAATGTATTTTTCTTTGTATACATTTGTTTCTTGGCTGAACACAATTAAATTTTATTTTTTTGTTCTGTTGAACAGCTGTCCTGGTTTCTGCTCTGCGCTGCTGGGACAAAGGGGATGGTGTTCCTGTAGCGCTGTGGTAAATGGCGTAGTTTGGACAGGATGCCTTCTGGTAGGGTTTTGCTTTTGCTGATTGTTGCCTCAAGGCATCTGTCCCAGGGAAGCCCAGTTGTCCTCCAGGAGCTATGTGTGAGCTCCAGGGGGACTTGGCTTGTTCCTGGGGATGTACAGCTGCCACAGATTTCTGTGATTGCTGTGCCTGTAAGTAATTGTAGCCAAGAAATGAAACCCCACGCCCCTCCCAACGCTGCTTTGAGTGGCACGGTGGTGTCAGATGCATTACACTGCCGTTGCTGTTCTCTTGCACGCTCTCGTTCCTGAATCTGGCAGAAAAAATTTCTCTGGCCATTGGATGTTGTCCCTGCAGCTTGCACTGGGCTGAGTCGGTGCAGAGATCCTGACTTCAGTCATTCAGAGCCCCGTGCAGCAAGGATTCACGACATGGTGCTGCCCTCGACCGGCGTGTGCAAGAGCCCATGGCAGTGCACCAGCACTGTCTGTGCTTCTGGTGTTTCCAGGACTCGGGACACTAGTGCCTTCCTACATACATTTAACAAGCTAGAAAGAAAGATGCCTCCTCTTGGCTCCAGGGCTCAGTCACTGAAAAGGCAAAGCAGAGCTGCTGGCCTCTCCGTGTGGTCTGGGGAACATGCTGGCATTGCTGATGTGCCTCAGTCCTACCGTCTTTATCAAAGAGCGAACTTTGTCTCAGTTTTGGTGTTGGGGAGGGACAAAAGGGGGTCGTCCCTAGGCAAAAAGGCCATTGAATGCATGAGTGAGGATGAAGGATGCATGTTCCTTGCAAATGAGGGGACTTGAAAGTGACCACAAACTTAATTAGTTTGAAAGTGGTTGTAAGAACAAAGACCCCCAAGGGAGCTTCCGCAGGCTGGGAGCAAAACCAGTTGCTCTCAAGAAACACTTTGAAGTTTGCTGGAAGCCTGATCCCCGTACACATATTGTGAGAGAGATGCCAGCACTGCCCAGGCTGCTTAGGTGTTTGTTCAGATCGCAGTCCGGAGACATTTGCCAGTGATATGCGAGCCCATTTGTCTCCGAGCTGTTCACGTTCTCGCCTGCTGAGGGAGGGCCCAGTATAAGTATCAGAGATGCTGGAGACCTTTCTCGATTTCCCAAGGCGCAGCATGCAGGGCCCGCTCACTGTAGTCTTCTTCGCAGGGCTCTTACGTGCTCCCGTCTTTGCCAGTAAGTTGCTTTTTCCTTCTCGTTGTCTTTGGCTCTGCTTTGGCCTCCTATGTAGGAGAGAAAAGGGCTCATGCAGGGGTGTGGTGCGAGGCTGTGTGCAGGCTCCATTCGTATCTGGTGCTTCTGTACGGTCACGGTGTGTGTTTCCTGTGGTGCTTCACTGTGAGCAGCGTGGAGGATTGTCTGCACTCAGCAAGTAATTCAGGATTTGTCTCAGAGGAAGCTGCTGTGCAGAAAACTCTGGGGAGTTTGGTGCCCGTGAGCTGCTTTATGCTGCGCGAGGTTACTCCTCTTCCCAAGCTCACGCTGCAGTAACACGGAATTGGAAAGGAGCAGGGGTCTGATGTCCTGAGATAAAAAGCTGCTAAATGTGGCTTTTTCTTGGAGCCAATAATCAGGGTGTTTAGCCCAGCTAGCCGGGTCTGAGAGGTGAAGTGGGTCGTGTCCATTTATAACTACCCTAAATCTCTTTGTTATGGTGAAGCCATTTGGTTCAAGATGGCAGGTGGCTGCAGGCTTGTGCTCGGGCCCCGTGCCTCCTCCCAGCTCAAGCAGGAAAGGTGGTGAATGATAACTGGGGTAACGCTGGGCTGGGTGGTTTGTGCCCGCAGGTGCCGGAGCCGTCGGCAGAGAGGACGAGCAAGGGAACCTGTTTGCAGAGAGGGGCTGCTGCAGGAGGCAAAGCCATTTCCTCCACATCGGGCATGGTGAGTTCCCCTTTCGCCCACAAGAAACCTGGATCCTTTAAGCTTCCCCACTCGCATCCCGCCCATCGTCCCTCAGATGTTCCTTTATGTTGAAATTATCCTAGGGACTTTTCCCTCTGGGGATTAAGGACAGAAATACCCTGGGGACTTGTCGCCCGGATAATCCAATGCTTAAAGCATGTTTTGTAGAATAGCAACTGAAGAGTAGCCTGGCCCCTAGGCCTGGTCATCTGCACGAAAGAGGCTTCATTTTGTGCACCAGTGTGCTGCGCTGTGCTTGGCTTCTGTGTTTGAGTTGTGTGTTCGCCTCTGGTACTGCGTAATTTCAGGATTACTGCAGACTTCTCATTCACAGGATTAACGTTGGAAGGGCTGTCAGCAACACAACAGGGCGTCCTGGCTTTACTGTGCAGAGAAAGTAGAAAATAGCTCCGTTTGTTCACCAGAAAAAAGTCCATGGCCTTCAGGAGTAGACTTCAGTCTCAGTTCCCTTTGCAGTGGCAGTAAGGCTGCATAAAATGAGCTTCAGCTGATTTGAGCACAGATACGTGAAAATGGCCAAAAGTCCGGGGTTTCTTAGGGGTTTTTTTAGCACGAGAGCAGTACTTGTACAAATTTAGCCTTTAGTGTTTGCAAAATATCAGGTTCTCATGTGAACAGTCGGAATTATAAAATGATCATATCCAAACTAGGAGCTGTCAAAGCAGTGACAGCTCGTCATCTCCAGAGGAAACAACCTTAGAAGAGTAAATAATGTTGAAAATAGTAACAGATAGTAATAAAAATAATAAACATGGCCCGTATCGTCGTGGGCATGAGAGAGCAGGGGTTATCAGTGCCTTCAGCTGGCAAAGTGCCCTTTGGAAGGGCCCCGCTGTCTGCGCCCTTGCTGTCGGTGAGGAGCGCACACAGGGAGTGTGGCTGGGGAATGGCTAAGAACACTGCAGATGGCTACCTGGCTTACTGCTCACTGGCTTCCCTGGGCAAAGAAACCCTTGGGCAGCTATCTCATGGTGTCATGCAGCATGGTGATGGTGGCTGTCTCTTGCGCTGACCCTGAAGATCAGTTTTTAAATCCACGCACGATGAAAGTTTTGCGGCACATGCTGGGTCTGCAACTCCAGCAGGTTAAAGCAAATGAATTACAGTGGTTTTGAACTCCTCAGTGGGCACTTTTAGGGCCATGTTTTTCCCTATTATCTGATGAAATAAGGATTTACATCAGTCAGCCATTTCAGTATGGACAGCACTATTGGGGGAAAACGCTCGTTTTAGAAGGATTTCCAGAAGCAGGAGCCGTTAGCCATCAACCACTGACATTTTACAACATCAAAATACAGCAGAGTAAACCAATCTAAATGTTGATGCCGTGGTCCTGTGTCTCCCTTGTTCATGCCCCCATTCCCACCTCCCATCCTCTGCCTTAGTAGTGCTAATGTGGCTATGCGACAGGTTTGGGGAGCTGTGAAACTGGGATTTGGCGGGGAGCGGGAGCAGATTTGTTTTCAGCTCGGGCAGCTCCACAGCAGGTTCATCGGTCTCTGGGCAAGGAGAGATGAGTTTCTCTTTCTGCCCTGAACCCGGTGGGTGCTCAGGCTTGCTCAGTACATTCAAGGTTTCAGCGACAGCTGAGCATTCACGTTTTCCCTTTGCTAATCAGTGTATTCATCTACTTTCGCCTCATCCTTCATGAGCTCACTAAAGAACATAAAACCTGCCGTTTCCTAGTGAATTTTTAATTGCATTCTTTATATTCTACAGTGTATTTACCAGTCTATTATGAAATGGTTTACTTCTGGTCTGCACACACGGCAGACACGTCCGCAGCGCTAGGGAAGGGCTTTCTCTCTGGGATTTCTGCAGGTGCTCAGGCCGAAGGAGTCTCTCTCCCAGGCAGGCTTCCAGGGGTGGACCGTGTCTTTTTGTCCAGTGTTCGTGTCATGCGCCGCCCTGATTTGAGCTTGGGCCTCCCCAGCATCACGCCAATAGTGAGGAGTAATCCTTTTGTCAATGTTGTGTTTCACAGATGTCTCCGGCAGCCCTGTCAGCGTGGATGTTGGAAAGTGCTCGTCCAGCTGCCTGTCCCAGGGGATGAGCTCCCCCCACCCTGGCCTCCTGGGGCTCTCCCGGCACTCTTCCATGCTCGATTTCCTTAGAAACAAGAAGGTGAGAAAAGTGTGTGTGTGTCATCCCCGTGGCAGGAGCGGTTGGGTCCAGATGAAGGTCATACACTGGTGCCTGGGGCTGTGATTTTACACATGTTGTAAAATACTTGTTCTTGGCTTCTGCACTGCAGAAAACCCGTCACTGAGCCTCTTGTTCTCCCTTAGCCAGCAAGCAGTGGATTATGCAGACCAGACAAGTGGGAACTATTCAGCAATGCTGGGTACCCCGTGGCAGAGGAGGGGCCAGAGTTCAGCTGAAGCTATCAGGCTATCACAGCACCTACCCAGCTGCCCCAGGCAGCATCCAGGTGTGTTGTGTCCCCACCCCAGCCCAGCAGTGAGACCAGGTCTTTCAGCCGCACCTGCTGTATGTGAGAGCTGGCGTCCTAGATGTAGAGGGGCTGGAGGTCTCTTTTTCCCTGGTTGAGCAAACTGACAGGACCCGTGATTTCATGATGAATGTCTGCCTTTGAGGTGCTTCTGTGGCTCCCATACCACATGCCATGTGCCACTCCTCGGAGGGACTAGAAGGAGCCTTTGCATTTGGGGACACCGCTACGCACAGGCTGCGATGCTCTCCTTATCCCAGGAGAGCAGACATTGCCTGAAGTCCCGTCTCCACCAGGATAACAAACCCTGGAGAGGGAATGGAAACAAGCTCTGCAGGGTGCTGCACCTGCGTGTCCTGTGAGCGTTCACCTGGGAGGCCGCAACTGTGAAAGACCGTGTTGCCACTTGTTCCACTGTTATCACTGCTGTGGCATTGCTGGTGCGATGTCCTCCAGGCGGGCAGGTCTGTGTTCATTCCCAGACCTGTCATCACGCTGACCCTTTGGATCAGGAGCCTGGGGTGAAGCGAGGACCACTTTAGCCAATACAGTTCAGCTGATCGTAGCAGGGTTTTGGGGCATAAACAGTTCTGCTATCAACGTGTCACTGGGAAGAGCAGCACCACAGCAATGCAGTGCTGCCTTGTGGGGAGAAAGGAGTAAAAGCTGAGTGAGTTCTACATCAGAAGAGGTTTTTATTAGGGAGCTGATCTGGAAGTTGTTGTCTGTGACCTGTTTTTACCCTTGTGTATGCCACTTGCCCTGTTCTGCACAGCTGCAGGTCCGGCGCCCCGACTCGCCGCTGCAGCCAGGAGCCCCACGTTCCTGCCCTGCAGGTTCCTGCTGCGAGCCTGCCCGCGTGCACGTGGAGCGGCTGCTGCTCTTTGAGGGCGTTCGGGAGGTGGAGGTGGTCGACAGCTGTCACTGCAGCACGTGCCCTGAGGAATGTCTTCGTCTCCCAGCCCTGAAAACCTTCTTTCCAGACTCTCCTTGGGAGGTCACGGTCGACGTGGGGAAGTGCTCTGACCCGACCTACAGTGAAGGTACGGCAACAACGGAGAGCTCCCCTCCCTCCAGGAATATGGGGACAAGCCCTTGTGTGTGACCGGCACCAGCGTCAGAGCGTGATTTAACAACGCTCCAATCTGCTACGCAAACCCTCTTTACCTTCCGTGGGAATGGGATTGTATTTTGTACTGATGGGGTTTGAGTTTTCTTTTCCCTTCTGTTGCTGGGCCCTTACAGCACAGGTCTGCAGGTGAGAGGGTAATTCTCTGGGCATGTGTGAGGATGGAAATACAACCGCCATGTGTTGTGGGGAAGTGTCTTCTAACCAAAGATAATACAACCAATCACCCAGGTTGAGAGGGACCTTGGATGTCTCCACTCCGCCACCCCCCCGCCACTCAAAGCAAGGAAAACAACCTGCTGATAAATGCTGTACTGAAAGCAGACCTCTTAGGAACCACTGAAAAACGGAGTTTCCTTTCTGATGGTCTGAAATGCCCTTTTGTTTCAGCACCAGTGAACTACACTGATGTTTCAAAAATCACTCGGAAATGGAAACTCCAAGCTAAATCATTCCAGACAGGTCAAAACCTTCCTCTGGGATAAAGCTGAACTGGTTTGTCCTGAACTGGTGTGCTGTCCTGTGAACTCACACGTGAAGTAACCCGGGAGTCACATCAGTGAAGATGAACCGATCTGTTTTTATCAGAATGGAAAGTCATGTTGAAATGATTTTCCACAACTGCTTGATAAAATCAGTTCTCCCGGAATTTGTTGATGTCATTTTATTGGCATTTCTGCACCTAAAACCATCCCTTAAAACCTTCCCGACGGCTCGTGTGACACAGCTGTACCACAGCCACCAGAGAGGGACGGAGACCGATGCGAGTCCTAACGCAAGCTTGAAAAGCAGCTGAGCCTGGAGGGACTGGGGAAGCCAGGTGGGTGGTGGAGGAAACAGAACCCCAAGGGGCTCTGCTTGCGGATGTGTCCCCCATCCCCCGAGAGCTGGCAGAGGGTCCGCACGCATCAGCGCTCCCGCAGCCCTGCGGCTTGTGTAATCCGTCTGCAAGACACAGCAAGGGGAATAGAAAATTAGGCAGCGTGAAGTGCTTTTTTCCAGAGGTGGGAGAATCAGCATTTGCTTCCCAGATGTGTGAGTGGAAGGTGCTGGACGATGCTGTTGTCAGCAGGGTGGTTAATGGACTGTGGCTCATTCAGTGATAATGGCCCAGGGCTGGGAAATGTGGACTCGCCCCCAGCTTCGCCTCTGCCCTAGGGCAGGTCTCGGCACTTTCCTTCTGGATTTTCCCTGTAAAGTCAGGCTGACACTTTCAGTGTCATGTTAAAGACTGGCAATGTCGGAGGAGCAGGAGGCCTGGAGAAGGATGTTAAAATCTCTCCCAGAACTACAGGCTTCCAGAAATCCGTTGTCATGTTGTGTCCCAGTCTTAAGGCGTCTCAGAAGGATTTTGTTTCAGAAAACGCTTTTCCCTTCCCTGAAGACCCAACCCCATCCTGGAATAAAGAAATCTCCTCCCGCATCTGATGAAGTAGCTGGGAGGAGGCAGGAAACTCTCACAACTGTTTTAAAGCCAGGAACAAAACACAAATCCTGAAGGACCTGCACCCGAGGGCCTGGACCGGGCAAGACCAAGTCCTGTTCAGAGCCAAAACCCAAGACTGACTTGGCCGTCAACTTAGCCGTCCTTCTTCCCCTCCTCTAGCTTGTGCAACAGAGACTTTAATCCTTATTTACTTGGTGAGGGAGAGAAAAGCTGGGAGGTTTAGCAGGTAAGCTGTTTCTTTCTGCGCAGACTGAGCCAGGCAGGACAGTCTGTGCCCGTTTCTTTCCAACTGGACATCAGTTACTGCTGGAGGAGCCTCTGTCTCTCCTCTCGAGTGGCTGAGCCCCTGCCTGGGCTGGCCAGGACCTGTCACAGAGGCGACGTGTCCTGGCCTGGAGGTGACACAGCAGCGAAGATGCGGGCTTTCGGCATGTCCACCCAAAGCCCCCATCGCCCTGCTCTCTGCGTGGCTTCCTTAACAATCAGACTAGGTGTGTCAAATCTGAACATAACATTTTTTTTTGCCTTGGGAGTTTTTCGTGGAGTTAAAGCTTGAATAGGGAAAGAAAAGGCAAAGCAGGACTTGATCCTGCATGCCCAGGACCGGGGCCATCGCCTGACTTGCCTTTTCTCCCCTCTTGAAGCAGCCTTCCTCCGTCCCACAATGCAGGTAGGGCAGAGGCAATAACTCGTGCTGATGTGGGGGGATGCTGCCTCCATCACCCCAGCCCCAGACGGCTCAGCCGAGAGCCCAGCCCAGAGCAAAGCTTTTGGAGGTGCCCGGGGGAGTGTATCATCTGCAGGAGAACTGGTGACACCAGCTCCAGCGTCCAAGAACGCCATGCAGGTCACAACCCCCCCCACGGAGGAGAAATGCTGAATGAGAGAATGTTAAATAATGTTCCCCAGCTCCCTGGTGTGAGAGCATGTCTGGAAAAAAGCGCTGCCATGAATATTTTATGCTCAGAGACCTTTTTTCTCAAAGATAATGTGTAATAGCTCAGGCTGTCTGCCCAGAGGTGGGACTTTCACAGGGTCAGGTGCAGGATTCAAGATTTGCACCCAGAATAACCTCTCTTTGCCTGAAACTGAGACTGAGGAACAAAACCTACTGCTGAGGCCCTGAGCTGGTGAAGTAATGAGCCCCAGACTCTGAGCTGGGGACCCTCACACAGAAAACAGCACTTCGTGTGCTGGGTGCCAGACACCGGAGCCTGAGGCTGCACGTGTGCTGCACGGCAGACCCACGGTGAAGGCGCTGCAGCCATAGTGGCCTGGCGTGCAGCCGCATGTTAAATTTCCTTCTTGTGCCCTTGCAGACGGACTTTTCTGCGTGCCCACAAAGTTCAACGCTGCTCTAGTCAAAAACTCTCGAGGTGGGGAGGTGGTGCGGACGCTGGAGAACTGTGAAATGAGGGAAAAATGCTACCGTGTTTCCCAGGTGGAATATTATTACGAAATTGTGCACGGCTCCACGGGGCGCAGGGAGGAACGGCTCAAGGTTGGTTTCCCGCGGCTTGGCCTCCTCTCTGGTGGGCTCAGCTGTGCTGCTGGGCCCGCGCTTGGGCTTTGAACAGCCGGGAGGGTGCTCTGACCCGGGCAGCTTCGCCCTGGTACGGATAAGCACACGCTGGCAACGGACTGCAGTGGTAAAAATCTCACGTTTATATTACTGTCCTGGTTTGAGCTGGGACAGAACCCATTTTCTTTTTAGCTAAGTCTGTTCTGAGGGGCTTTATGCTATAAAATGTATTTTACTGCCACTAATTTGTGTATACATCAGTGCCATAAAGTAACAAATGGCCTTTTCTCTGGCGGGAGCATTTCTTTCAAAAATAATAAGGAAGTAGCAAGATACTTATTTTTAAAATTATTTAATCACTAAGTGTGTCTTAAGCTCGGTTCAGCAGAGACCCTACTCTCTACCTCAGCATACCTTTGTGCACAGGGACGTCTGGTTCCAAAGACACCAGTGTGCCCCCAAAATACTCCTCTGCGCTCGCTGCTGCGCTTTCGCGGGGTGTGCGTTCAGGGTGGGGGCAGTGGCAGCGGCCGGGCCCCTGGGGTGTCCCCAGCGAGGTGCTGCAGGGGATTTTCATGCCTTTGTTTTGCAAATCTTTGCAGGAAATTGATGTGGGAAGGTGCTTGGGCAGCTGCTCCTCGGGGGATCCCTGCTTGCTTAGGTAAGCACAGCTGGCGGGACCCACCGCTCTCTCGTCCCGGGCAGCCCCGCACACGTTGGGGTGAGGCTGAGCTGCGCCCCTGCTGCGGCTGTTGCTCTGGGGAGAATGCCAGGGTGGCTTCTGGGGAGCTACGTCTAACGGCGCCGGGCCGCAGCTGCGGCAGAGTGATGTCTGCGGTGCTGCTACCACAGCGTGCTGCTCCGTCACTTCAAGGGATGAAGAAGAACCTGCTGACGGCGATGCCGAATTCGGCCCATTGGGCGGCTGGTTGCAGAGCGTGTGGTGCCCCCCGACAGCAGGCATCGATGGGCAGAGGGTCCTGGCAGGGGCTTTCTGCAGCCTGGGGTGTGCCGGTGGTGCCCCCGCCTGCTGGCGGTGCCGTGGGGCAGGAGGGGGGACGCTCTGGGCCCAGACAGTTGTTCCAGGCCGGGGAGGGCAGCACTTCGTGTTGCTTGCAGACGCGAAAACGTGGCGAATGCAAAGGGACGCAAATCAGCCCGCGAAGAAAGAAATAAGCCGTGCTTTGCACAGGCAGAGAGGGGGGCACTGTTCAGTGAGTGCAGCCTGAGCAGGGAACAGCCGCCGGAGGAGGCTGCCTGCCTTCTCCCCCACGCTGGTCCGGGGCAGCTGCCCGGCTTGCAGGCGATGAAGCGCGGGGGGCCAGGGGCTGTACTGGGTTTGTCTCTGATGGCAGGGAGTCGCAAGGCGGAGAGAAATGCCTGGTTCGGGCAGAAGCTGCCTCCAGCCGCTGCGCGCCTCACCGATACGACGTACACACGTTCAGGAGCCGCCGAGACCGTGTTCGCACCGTCGTTGCCATCCAGCAGTGCAAGTGCAGGGGGTAGCGGGGCTGGGGAGCTGCAGGTGGGGCTCCTGCAAGACCCCCGCCAGACTGTCTGTAGTATATGTAAATGAGAAGGCTATTTTGAACAGCGCTTGTATAAATGAACCCTCTACAAAATGTTTTGCAGCTTGTAAAATAAACATCACGGGCAATTCGCAGCTCCTTGGGGCTCTGCTGCACCGCTCCATGGCCCCTCCATCTGCCCAGCCGCCCCAGGAGGACGCTGTGCGGGGAGGGATGTGGCCCCTGGCATGGGCTGGGGGCTGCGCGGACCCAGCTGCTCCCATTTACAAACTGTGGAGCAGGAGAGGAGAGGGGACAGGTAGGCAGGCAGGCGTGTTGGGGCAGAGATGTCCCCTCTCCCCAGTCATCCTGCAGGACATGCTGCTGCCGCTGGTGAGCCGGGAAGAGGAAGGAAAGGATCCAGAGGATATGAATAGTTTCCTCTGTCAATTAACTCCAGCCTGTCATTGCCTCCCTGCTATCCTGGGTAATGAACAGCCCTTTCACCAGCCACGCAGTGGGTTAGAATAAATTACAGACACCAGTGGGGCAAGCAGCCTTCAGCTTGTCTCCTGTCGCAGTGGCCTGGGTGTGCCGGGTGCCTGCGGGGCCAGGGAGCGCTGCTCAGTCCCTGCCAGCGGACAGACGGATGGATGGACGGTGCTGCCTCCATTCCTGCACCTTCCCTTCTCCGTGCAGCCTCTTGCAGCACCCGTGCCTGTGGGCCTCATCCACAGGGGCTTTCCCTTCTCCCTCTGAGGTCTAACAGGCTTTTTGTACCCTACGCTCTTTATCTGATGCACTGGCAGGCATTGTATAACGCTAATCTTTTCCGTTCAGTCACATGGCATGAAAATAAATGGCAAACGTAAAGAGTATGAGTGCGCTTGCCAACGTGTCCCCTTTCACCAACGTGGTTTCTCTGTGACGGGGGAGTAAGAGCAAAAGAATTGGCTTTTGTCCCATCACCCGGAGTCCACAGGGTTCTCGTGATACTTCGTTAATACCAGGCGTTCAGGAATTAGCAGCAAATGCCTTTTAATCCCCAGGAAGCCAACTGGCTATGTTTTTTTTTTAAAAAAAAGGGCTTAATTTCTGTTTGTTTCCTCCTGCTGCTGAGTTACTGCCACAGCCCAGGGCCCGGCAGCGCTGTGGAAGGAAGCTGCAGCCCCGGATCTCTGCTGGAAACACGCTTTGCACCGCAGTCTCGGCTTGCCGGGCTCCTTTGCGCCGGCGCTGCAGCGGGGAGCATCGGGGGACGCGCAGCCCGGGCTGCCCTGGTGTGTGAAGGGTCCCCGGGCACCACACCCCGCACACTTGATTGATAGGGGCATGGGATGGGGACCGGGGGTGACACTGAGCCCCCCGATGCTCCTTGCTCCTGGCAGTGGCCATGGCGCGGGGCAGTGCAAGCTGCTGCAGCAGGACAGGGGTGGGAAGGGGATGCTTCTGGTCCAGCCCGGCTCTGGAGGGGCTGCATTCCTCCACACAAAGGTCCTCCTGTTTGTCCCATTAGCTCCATCATTAAAAACGAGTTAGTCTCCTACGGAGAGCAAACGCAGCCCAGCCAGGGCCCTGCGGAGGGGCTGCGCCGCCCCAGACCCCCGTGTCCCCCGCCAGCCCCGGGAGCGCTGGGTTGCTCAGTCCTCCCCTCCCGCTTGTGTACTGGGGCTAATTGGTGCAGGGGCCCGGGAGCCCAGCTTCACACCTTGTTAGCATGGCAATCAGCTCCCTTCACCCTCCTGATTGCTCTCGTGCATATTTGACTCCAATCCGAGTTATAAATGCAGCGCAGAGGAGGCCGGGGGACTTGAGCTGGGGCAGGGACAGCAGAGCCATGCTGGGGACTGTCCTGCTGCTGCTGGCGCTGGCCAGGCTGTCGTGCCCGAGTCAAGGCGGTGCAGTGACCTGGCGGGCTGAGGCGCTGAAGAGGCTCCTGGAAGTCTTTGGGATGGAAGACCCTCCGCCCCCCCCGGCTCACTTCAAGCAGCCGCCCCAGTACATGGTGGATCTATTCAACACCGTCGCCAACGCAGATGGTGTCACCAAGAACCCCGACATCCTGGAGGGCAACACGGTCCGCAGCTTCTTGGATAAAAGTAAGGGCGGGGGGGGTCCTGGTGGTGCTGGGGGCAGGGCTGCGGGAAGGCACCAAGTGCGGCCGGCAGAGGTGCTGCCCCCGGTTTGGCTCCGCTTCTCAAGCTGTCCTTCTCTCCAGCTCACAGCGAGGAGATGCGGTTCCTCTTCGTCCTCTCTAGTGTGGCCAAGAACGAGAAGATCCTGACGGCAGAGCTGCATCTCTTCCGCCTCTGGCCGAGGGCCACTGACGGACCCAAAAGGCACCACTTCTGCCAGGTGAGGATGGGGACGGGATGGGACGGGACAGGGACGGGGACGGGGATGTGCCCGGTCACTCGCCTGCAGTGGGAGCACAGCCCGGCTCAGCGAAACTCGTATGATTGAATGTCGCCACACTGTGCAATCACGACGATGTAACCATGGCGCACTCTTAAATCTCATTCCAGCTTGCGCACACCCCGGCCAAGGCACCTGTGGGTTGTGACAAGTCCAAGCTGACACCTCTCCCACCTCCCACCTTTTTTCTCCCCAGTGGCTGAGTCCAGGGCCTTTCCCTCGGGCAGGACGCACTGGTGGTAACCGCCCTTTGCTGCCTTCCCCAGGTCAGCGTCTACCAAGTGCTGGAGAGGAGCGAGCCGGACGCCCCCGAAGGGAAGAAGCTGCTGGCAGCCAGGCTCCTCTCTCTGCAGGGCTCGGGCTGGGAGGTCTTTGCCATCACGCAGGCTGTGAGTTGCTTTTCCCCAGGTTCAGGTGGCACAGAGGGAACCCTGAGGGTTTGCGAGCAGGAGGTTTTTTAACCCATTTCACCCCCAGCAGCCTTTTGGGCTCCAGTGCAATTTCCTGTCTGTAGTCTCTGCAGCAATTTGGGGGGCTACAGCTGGGAGGGGGGGGATGTGGGGTGGGCAAGAGCGCTGCCAAGAGCCCTGGGGGGCTGCTCCATCCTGCCCCAGACCGATCCCACTGCTCCGCAGGTAACACCGGTGCTGGCTCTTGCCGTGATGTCCCCTGCGCCGCAGCCCCAGAGCAGCACAACCCCTTGCCGTGGCTGGGTGACAGAGTGTGGCCACAGGAGGTCTGGGTTCATGCCGCCCGGCTGCTGAGAGGGCACTGGGTCTGCTGGCCTGGCACCTGCCATGGGCACACCGGTGCAGTGCTTGACCCATCCTGTGGCACCGCAGTGACACCAGTTTGGCTCCCCAGGTTCGCGACTGGACTGAAGATGAAAGCAGCAACCAAGGTTTGCTGGTGACGGTCCAGGGCCTGGGCGGGAACCCGCTCGACCCCCCACCACTGCAGTTCGCATCCGGCAGGGACCACCACGAGAGCAAGAAGCCCATGTTGGTCTTGTTCACGGATGATGGACGCCGGGGAGCGTCCCTGCCCATGGCCAGCTTCCCAGGTGGGTCCCAGGAGCCCTGGCACAGCTGCCTTGCTGCCACCGTCCCCTCACCCGTGGGGCGCTGGGGTACTCCCCGTGCGCAGGCTCCTTCAGATCCACAGCTCCTTCTCCAGCCAGAGGGAGAGGCCGTCTCCTTCCTGGCTTGGTCTGCGCAGGGGTGCAGGCTCGGGGATGTAAGTCTGGGGTTTGCTTGCCCTGATGAGCGCGACTGTGGGGCTGTGAGGTTGTCCCCTCCTGGGGGCATCTGCCTGGGCTGGTGACGGGCTGTGACCGGAGGGCTCGCTGCACCAGACGGCTGCAGACAAACCCTGCGGGGGGCGGGGGGGGCTGGCCGGGGGGGAGGGCTGCGTTCTCCCTCCTCCCAGGCTGATGGCTGCGATGGCTGATGGCATCGGGTGCTCCTTTCTGCCAGATTTACAGACTCAGGCTCCCGTTCTCCCTGCCAAGATGTCGGTGCCGAAGCTGACCGGGCCGCGCAGCACGCGTTCACTGGACCGGCTCCAGCCCTGCCAGAGGCATCCCTTGTCTGTGGACTTTGAGGAGATCGGCTGGTCCGGCTGGATCATCTCACCGCGGGGGTACAACGCCTACCATTGCAAGGGCTCCTGCCCCTTCCCGCTGGGCGAGAACATGCGGCCGACGAACCACGCCACCGTGCAGTCCATCATCAACGCCCTCAAGCTGAGCGAGGGCGTCAGCAGCCCCTGTTGCGTGCCCGACAAGCTCTACTCCATCAACCTCCTCTACTTTGACGACGATGAGAACGTGGTCCTCAAGCAGTACGACGACATGGTGGCCGGGAGCTGCGGCTGCCACTGAGGCAGCAGGAGCAGGAAGGTGGAAATGCTGTCACGGCGGAGGCTGCCCATTCTCTCCGGAGCATCTGTGCGGGGTCCTCTGTGCCACAAAACCCTCTGAAAGTGACCGGGGCGAGCAAAGCAAGGGGGTGCCCAGCTCTGCCCCGGGTGGCGTCACCCCCCAGGTAGTGCCCAGGAAGGCTCAGGGCCGAGCTCTGATTAAATCGACCTGACTGAGCCCATGCGACTTGGCAGCCCCAGGGCACCAGCTCCGTTTCGGGGTGCCCTGTGCTGGGGTGCAGGTTTCCTTGCCCATGCAGAGGCTTCCCGCAGGCTGTACTATATGTATATAGCGAGAGCACTAATATATGACAGAAACCGCCTGTACAGTGGCCTGTAAATGTCTGTACATTTCTGCGTTGTTGTGACTTGTAAAATGGACTCAGAGGAA
Source organism: Steatornis caripensis (assembly GCA_013398225.1). Classification (NCBI taxonomy): domain Eukaryota; kingdom Metazoa; phylum Chordata; class Aves; order Caprimulgiformes; family Steatornithidae; genus Steatornis; species Steatornis caripensis. The sequence goes on along the minus strand of VZSC01008700.1, from coordinate 141,746 downwards.
CTATTAAAAGTGCCGTTCTCCGAGGGGCTGCTTGTGGGACCGCTGCCCCGGGCAGAGCAAACACCCTGCGGGCACAGGGAGCCGTGGTGCCAGCAGAGAGAGGAAGATTCAGCCGCAGCGTAGTCTCTGGGGTGGGGAGGGAGGGTCGGTTGCTGAGCTCTGTTCCTTGGAAGCAGGATGATGTCGGGATCCATCAGCCAGCCAGCAATGGGGCTGGGGCCGGGACATCCCCGAGCAGGTGACAGGGGCACATGGAGGGGGTGTGTGCTGTGATGGGGGCTGGGACTGAGGGGGATGTGGAGGTGCCCAGAGGTGATGCTGCTGCGGTGGGCGGGTGGTGGGGAAGGACGACCCTGGATGAAGATGACCGGCGGAAGCTGCGCTGTGCCCAGAGCGAAGGTCCTCGTGGAAGAGAAATGGGGCAGAAACCAGAGCTGACCGAGTTGTGGGGTTGGGTTGGTGCTGGGGGGGCGCAGAGGGCAGGTGTCAGCGTGGGTACTGGGGAGCGGGTGTAGGTGCTGGGCGCCAGGGCAGGGTCCCTGTCCCACACCTGCTGGCACAGCCCCTTTGGCTCCTGCGGCCCAGGACTCGGTGGGAGCGTGGCTGTTCCTGCCAGAGGGCTCAGCCCCTCCAAGCCTCTTTCCAACAGCAGCGGCTTAACCATGGTCCCATGCTGACACCAGTAACCCCCAGCAGCTCTTCATCTCCAAGCCCAGCCTGCAAGTGACCAAACCCCATCCTGGCCTGGTGGGCACCAGTTTCCTCCCACCGCTCACCCGAAAGCAGCCCCCGCAGCTGCCGGCGCTTCCCTGCCTCTGCCCGTGCTGCAGCCTGGGGTCCCTCCTCCCTTCCCGCCCAGGGGAAGGGTGAATCCCCCCATGGGAGCCCACTGACTGGGTACGGTCCCATGCCAGAGGACAGATCCTTCCCCTGTGTCCCCCAGACGTGTCCCCCACTGTCCCCCCATCGCCAGCAGGACGCGAACGCAGGGCAGAGCCAACTGGTGCATCCTGAGCATGCGCAGGTGTCCCAGCTCCTCTCCCAATGCACCCAGGGCGAGGCCCCTCGTCCCAAAACCAACATGCGGACAGGCTCCCCCACGTCCCACGAGAGCCCCGTCCTCCCACCAGTGGGCAGGAGATGGGGTTGTGAGGCCTGGGGAGACGTCCCCTCCTCCTCCCCGAGTTACAAGCAGTTCACTGAATCACACAGAGTGGCTGGCCCGTAATCCAAGACAATGAATGGTTTATTAAATGCGGTTCCTGGGGATGCTCCGGCTACCAGCTCTGCACCCCCGGGGTGCCCACGGCTCCCACCGCAGCAGCATCCCGAGCCAGGTCCATGCCTCCAGGCTCCCAGGGCAGTGGGAAGGAAAGTTGGTGGGGCTGGAAGGACACACGGCTGCCCTCTTTCCTATGGGGCTTCACCCAAATCCCTACGCTGGACTCAGCCTGGGCTGAACATCTGCTCGGCTGGGAAGGAGTCCCGGGGTCCCAGGCCACTGCCCGGCGGGGGGAGCGTGCGTACGGCACACAACCGAGGAGCAGAGCAGTGCCTGCGCCCGTGTCGCACTGGGCTTCATCTCGTCACGGGTGTCCGCTTCTGCTGTCCTCAGAATAGCAGCAGAGCTCAGCCCCCTGCCTCAGGCCGCTCGCTCCCCGTGTCCTCGGGGTGCCCCAGACCGCGGCAGACAGACGCCCTGCCTTGGCCCCACAGCGCGCTCTTTAGCTGGTCCTTTTCTGACCACTCTGCGGGACAACAGTGTCCAGCACGCTGTATCGAGGAGGGTCACAACACAGCCACGGGCATGCTTCATCCTTCCAAACGGCCCAAGCTGGCAGCGGCACCTGTACAACAGCTGCCCCCCCGGACGCTGCTGGGACACGCCGCTCGCTGCCCGAGTTGTGGAGCCGCCCCAGGGACAGGATCTGCGGGAGGCATGGCCAGGCTGGAGGGCACGACGCACCACGGCGGATGGGGTGTCCGGGCGTGCAGGGCTGGCGGTCAGTGCTGACAGCGGGGGTTGGCTCTGCAGCACTCGGACAGCTTCCACAGGACTCGTTTCTTCAAGCAGATCCTCCTGGAGAGCTTGAGCGACTGGCTGGTCTTGTCCTCATGGGCCTTCAGCTTGGCGTAGAAGTCAGAAAACTTGTTGTAGAGGATGGAGATGGGCATGCCGTTGAGGATGATGCCAAAGGAGATGCAGCTGAATGCCACCATCCTGCCGAGTATCGTGTTGGGCACAGTGTCTCCGTAGCCCACAGTGGAGAGGCTGACCTGGGCGAGGGAGGGAAAGGATAAAACCCGCCATGAACAAGCCCAGCAGACCCTGCCTGCCAGTGCTGGGACCCACCTTCTTCTGCCCTTGCGTGGGAGCCGGGCATCACCTGGGAACAGCGCTGCAGCGTGGCTGCAGCCAGCTTGGCTGTACCTGCTCCGGATCGCCCCCATGGCCAGGGCTCAGCTCCTCAGGCTGCACCTGGCAGGTGTGGAGAGCCCAAGGAAAGGGCCGGATGAGGCCCCAACAGCAGCCTCCCTGCTCCCTCCTCCCTTTGCGTGTCTCTTCAAAAGCAGCTGGACATCACCGGGCTGGACTTTCCCCAGCAGCCAGACTGTCTGCTGCAGCTTCCTGCCCCCACGGAGCACGGCTCCGGTGCTTCCTCGCTGTAAGCTGCCGGGTCCCACGGGATCGAAGCCTCCCAGACCCTCCCTCCAAGGGAAACAGGCACTGCCAAGGAACGCACGCAGACGAGCTGCGCTGGGTGACAGGGGAGCAGGACTGCGGGGCAGGGTGAGAGCCGAGGCAGAGAGGTTTGGGCTTTGCATGGAGCCGTGCTGACCAGGGACAGGATCGCCCTGTGACATTCAAATATTCAAATCTGGATGTTGCTAAGTGATTTTGCACTTCCTCGAGGAGGGATGAATTTGAAGGCAGCAGCAGCCTGTGGTGGCCGAGGGGGATTATAAGAGCGGAAGTGATCTGTGGGATCATTTCATCCGTAAATCAAAATGCCCTCGTAACCCCTGGCTCTCAAGTGCTTTAGCTGCTCCTCATCTCAGAGTTAATCCCAGGTTTATTCTAGCACTCGGCTCAGCAGAGCTGCCGGCTCCTGACATGAGCAGGGCGGCAAACAAGGGCTCCTGCCCCCAGCTGCAGCACTCCCCAGTCTGCGTCCCCTCCCAGGACAGGGGCCGAGGCACAGCGTGACCGTGTTTCCTTGGTTCCCGCGTGCAGCCCTGGGTCCCCTGGCTCAGCCCCACAAGCTCTGACCCCCTCACGTGTCCCGAGCCCAGCTGGGCTGCAATGCTGCACAAGCCTCTGGCTGCCCCGGGCGGCTGTCCCTGTGCCCACGGGGTCTGAACCACATCCACCCAACACTTGGGTCCCACGACAGACAAAGCCTGGGCTGAGTTACACTCCCGCTGTCACTAACCCAGGCCTGGAGGTTCCCGGGCCACCACCTCTGCCCCACCACCCCACCCCAGCACCAGCTCTCAAGCCTCTGAGCTTAATCCAAATCTCTGATTTCTTTTCTCAAAGCATGCAGGGCTCTGGGCTTCCCACCATTACTGAGCCGGTGGGAAGACCGGGCCCTTTTCTGCCTCCTGGCCAGCAGCAGTGGCGAATGTCTCAAGCACCGGGCAGCCCCTACCCACGGAGCCCCACCACGCCCCTCTCTGGAAGAAGGTGCTCACACCTTACCGCTGCCCACCACCATGCGTAGGGGATACTGGTGAAGTTGGTGCCTGGGACATCATGTTCCACGGAGTGCATGAGAGCAGAGAAGGTGAAGACCCCCATGGCGATGAAGAGGAAGAGGCAGCAAACCTGCTGGTAGCACTGGCGCATGGTGAAGCCGAAAGCCCGGAGGCCAGTGGAGTGGCGTGCCAGCTTGAGGATGCGGAAGATCCTCATGAGCTTGATGAGCTTGAGGACTTTGCCCAGCTTGCTCACATTCTCCACCTTGTGCAGTTCCTCGTGGTAAAGCGTGTCTCCTTCGTCCAGCTTTTCAAAGAGGATTTGGATGTAGAAGGGCAGGATGGCCACCAGGTCTACAGCATTAAATGCTGCCCGCAAAAAGTTCTTGAAGCTGGAGGAGGATATGAGTCGCATGAGGTATTCGGAGGTGAAGAAGATGGCACAGATCATCTCCAGCTGCTCCATCCACATCTTCCCTGTCTTGTGTTTCATCTCCTCCACCGTGCTCAGTGTCATGCCCACGATGGAGATGAGCACAAAGAAGCTCGACATGACAGCAATGATCTTGGCTGGGACAGAAGAGTAGGGGTTCTCAATGAGGTTCCAGATCATCTTCCGAAACCGTCCCAGAAATTTGCCCTCAAACTGCTCCACTGAGTCGAGGGGCTCCAGTTCTGCCTCCAGCTCCTTCTGTATTTTCAGGTACTCGCCGAGTTCGTCTTGCTTTTCCTCAAACAGGATCCGGCAGCAGCGCTGGGAGTATTTCAGATGGATTCCCCAGTACTCAGTTTCTTCCACAAAGTTACTGGGGCACATCTCATCCATTATCCACAGGACGCCGCTGCGGTAGAAGTGGAAGATGTAGTGGAAAATTGAAGGATCTCTGTCAAAGAAGTACTCGTTCTTCTGCACGGAGTAGTCATCGCAGAGCTGCAGCTTCTTCAGAGGGTCTGTATAAAGGGCCAGCTTCCCAAGCCTGGTGATGGGATACCGGGCCGCCACCTTGTAAGCTATCCGGAACAATTTGCCACCCACGTTAAGGTTGAGTAAGTACTTGTTCCTCTGGATGGGAGTCTTGCTCTTCTCCTGCTTCCTGGCCATCACGTTCTGCATGGAGCTCCAGTGCTTTACCAGGCTGTCCTGTGCAAACGGGACGCGGACTTCCTCTTCCTCTGGTGCCCAGCAGCCGCCCTGGCACTGCCCTGTCTTCAGGCTGGCAGAGACACTCGCACGCCTTGTCCCCAGCTGCCTCATCATGCCTGACCCTCCCAAGCAGCAGTTCCCGCTACAGGCCGTGGGACAGCAGCTCTGGCTTCATGGGAACGCTCCCACCAGGCGTACACTGACTGGGACAAGCGCTGTGAGCTCAGAGGAGCGGTGGTGAGCCGCTGCCCGAGGGGCACTGGCCGTGTCATTGTGCCACGTGGCACCTGCCAGGCCCCCAAAGCTGATTGCTTATCAGATCGCGGTCTGCATCGCAGGCAGGAGTCGGAGGCAGCTAAGCGTCCGCTCCTTAAGACAATAATGAGATTGAAGCACTAGCCCTTTATGTAAGGAACTATTTCCAGCTCTGCACTTCTCTTTTTCCTCATTCTGTTCTTAGCTGTTTGCATTTGTGCTACCCTGTTTCCAAGGAGGGCACCCATGATAGCAAGTTGAAAAGAGAGCATGAACTTGCCTTGATTTAACCCTGAAAGCCCTCCCTTGCCGGGCACAGAAGGGTGCAGACATGCAGGATTCGTGTCAGCTTTGCCCCCCCCCGCTGCGCTTGGCACCAGTCGTTCGTTAAGCAGATGAGTGCTACAGCAGCTGCTCCTGCTCCATCAGCTGTCAGAACCCAGAAAGGAAACGGTTGTTACCTCCCAGCTCATCCCTCAAAACCCCACGGCACNCCCCCCCCCCCCCCCGCTGCGCTTGGCACCACTCGTTCGTTAAGCAGATGAGTGCTACAGCAGCTGCTCCTGCTCCATCAGCTGTCAGAACCCAGAAAGGAAACGGTTGTTACCTCCCAGCTCATCCCTCAAAACCCCACGGCACAGACATACAGGGGAAGAGCTGAAGGAACCATCTCCCCTCCGTGCAGTGCCCGAGCAGACCCCCAATGTGACAGGTTGCTCCTGCACCGCTGCCCTGTGCCCCGTGCCCATCACACCAGCCCTTAGCCCCAAGCAGGGGCCAGAACACAGACCCTGCAAATGCAAGTACACAGCAGAAGTTCCCCTGAACCGTAGGAACTGCAGAGGAGGAGGTAATCCTTTGGATTTGCAAGTAAAAGGGGAACCGACATTAAACGGGCCGATCTTTGATGTCTTTTACCCTGGGACACACTACCTCAGCACATAAAACATCACATGGATTTCCACGAACTGATCTCGTTAAATACAGAGACCTGGAGCACAAAGCTGCTCCAAGGCTGAAAAGCAGCTCAGGCTCCGCTACAATTGAAGTCTCCGAGCCTGGGGATTAGGACAACAAAAACACTTCCGGCACCGGACAGAGGAAGGGAAATCGCTGTCACAAACACGGCCCCAGGTTTTGGCCCAAGACCCGTAAAAATGTTTCTTTCAACCCTGAAACGCTCAGCTCGGGGGCCAGTAACCAAAGCCCCGCATGACCTTGCAGCAGGAAGAGGCTGCAACCGCCGAGCTGACCCACTGCCCAGAGCAAGGGGCTCTGCCCCACAGAACAGAACAGCACGGCTCAGCTTAGCAGCCCGAGCCGAGAGGAGGATCAGGGCCAGGCTGGTGACAGCAGACAACTGCCCCACGGCCCTGACAGCACAAGCACTTCTGCCAGCCCCGGCTCAGCCCCATCCTGCTGCGACTTCTGAACACCTTGCCCGCTCTGTGGGGCACTCCACTCCTTTCACTTGCTCTAAGCAAGGAGGAACGAGTTCAGACAGCCTTAATGTTTTCACTTTGCTCTCACCTATTCTGCAGTAGCAGCCCTGGTGCCAGTGCCAGCCGTTTCTCTTGCCTCCATCCGCTCCATTCACTCTGCTCCCGTTATTTCACTTCTCCTATTACAGCAGAAGCATGCTGAAGTCACTTCAGTCCCAGGCAGGCACAGCAGCACTTGTTTTCCCTGTCTGCCCACGCCAGCCCACCCATGAGCCCTCTTTCCCAGGACGTGACAATCCAAAGGTGATGCAGTCCCCAGCCTCCCGACTGCAGAATTCAAGAAAATGCACGAATCCAAGAAAAATAATCCAGAACTTGTTGGTTTCAAGTTCTTTATTATCCTGTGTCATTCACCAACAGTTATCTCCACTTGTCCCCATGGAAACAGAAGCAAGGTTGTGTGCACCGTTGCAAATGACCTCTTGGTATTGGAAATAGCGCACTGGAATAACTCAGTACTCTGTACCACATATGGCAGCTGCTCCCGTGGGGCGCAGCAGCACTCTCACACACCATCCAGGAGTGGAAGACTCCTGCTCTAAGGCTGATGACCGGTGTCTGCTTGGCAAGCCAAGTTCTCACCTTTAAGGCACAGGGATCAGCAGCCTCCTATCTTTTGTGTGCTCATGAACACTTGTGCAGGAGTACAGGGTCAACACTGAGCGGTAATCACCTCCCCCCACCGCCAGGTCTTCTGGAAAGGGTACAGCACCGAGCCGTCTGGGAAGAGCTGCACATGCTACAGCACACAGTGTTTGAGCCAAGGCATGAGTTATTTCAAGGTGGGGAAAAAAAAAAAGGCACCAAACACTCAAAACCTCACAGGAAAACAGAGTGCTTTGGGTTGGAAGGGACCTTCCACCCCGCCTGCCATGGGCAGACACCTCCCACCAGACCAGCTTGCTCAGAGCCCCATCCAGCCTGGCCTTGAACCTTTCCGTGGGACATCCGCAACTTCTCTGGGCAACCTGTCCCAGTGTCTCACCACCCTCGTCGTAAAATACTTCTTCCTTATGTCCAAGCTAAATCTACCCTCTGTCAGTCTATAACTGTTGCCCCTTGCCCTGTCACCACAGGCCTTGGTAAAAAGCCTCTCTCCATCTTTCTTACAAGCCCACTTCACATATTGGAAAGGCACAGCAAGGTCTCCCTGGAGCCTTCTCTTCTCCAGTGATTGCCCCAACCAAGGCACAGGACCTTGCACTTGGCCTTATTGAACCTCATGTTCACACAGGCCCACTCCTCCAGCCCGAAGGCCCCTCTGGATGGCATCCCCTCCCCCAAGTGAATCAGCTGCACCGCTCAGCTGGGCATCATCCACAGCCTTGCTGAGGATGCAGTTGATCTCACTATAGCCACCACCAAGGAAGATCTGAAATAGCACAGGTCCCCGTACGGACCCTTGAAGGACACCACTCGCGTCACAACCGTTCTAAGAAAGGCACCGTTAACAGTGTTAGAGAAGCAACACGCAGAGCTCAGCACTGGGGTGGAAAGCGCAGTCCTGCAGACGGCCGAGATCCTCGCTGGGAGCGTGCGCAGAAGCTGCCTGCCCCACGCTGACTCAGGGTGGCAGCACAGTGGACCCAGAGCAGACAGGAAGATTTTCAACTTTCACCCCTGTGGTTGCCCTGTCAGTAAAAGCTTCCTCTGCGTCAGATTGAGCATCACCAAAACGCAACGCGCAAACATGGAGAGCGTGTCTGATCTGTGCAGAGTCAGCGAGCTCTTACTGAAATGGGTGAGAAAGCCCCTATTTCCTGACAAAATCCGGGAGGAAGAATGGGGCAGGTGAAAAAAGTCTCTTGGCTGGAAGTGGAAGGAAATAGTTGAATCGCACCTAGTGCCTGTCATTTCACGGAGAATAAAATCTTTGGGTCCAAGGCCACACTGGTGAGAATCAGCATTAACAAGCCCTGGAGGCAAGAGCAACGAAGAAGTTTCTACCACCTTTGTGAGGGGGTGATCTCACAGCACCAGGGAAGGTCCTGTGCTATTTCCAGAGCCAAGGCAGTCCCACAATCCAAGACCCATTTCCAAGGGGAGCATCCTCTTGTCATTCCAGTGTAACAATCCAGATTTCAGAGCTCCCGTCCAGTTCAGTCAGCCTCTGTGGTGAGCAGGAGGGAGACCAGGCTAGGCCCATCTCATCACCCCATGGTAAAGATCCCTGTTACAAGAACAGAAGAACACCAAGTCCTTTGGGCAAAAACATGGTTTGACTTCAGTTTGCCCAAAGTGGAGGAAAACAACTCGCGCAGGAAGATGAGCATCTTAGCATGAGTGCTCGGTGTCCTCAGCAGCAGAGGAAGGACAGAGACCAGCACATCACTGTCAGAGGAAGCCCGCGTCTTCTCAGACTGGGCTGTGCAACGAGCCTTGCAGTCAAGCAAGAGCCTTCATGCCTGACTGTGAGGAAGGAAGATGAGGGGAGAGTTCTGCTGCTTCAGGGCAGACCGAAACCCCAAGCACGTGGCTGACCAGCAGTAGGAACAGCTGGGAAAAGCTACGCCCGAGAGGAAAGCTCTAGGGGCTAGAGACACAGGGCGAGGAGGCATTTCTCCCTCATGCACACAGAGTGCATGAGGTGCAAGAAACTTACCCCTCAGGGAAACGAGCCTGTCTGGCTCTTGTCAGGCATCAGCTGTTCCCTGGATGCTTTTTCAAGGCTGAAGATGTCAGATCTGCTTTTTGCTTTGGACAGGCCCCACACAGCAATAGAACCCACAGCTACCAGGATGCTCAGGAGCACTAGAGAGGAGAGTGCACAAGCAGAGAACAACTCACTGCACTTGGTCTGGACACCAGTACCGGGCTCCGCCGCTCACGGCATTAGCCAACAGCTACTGATCAGCAGCTTCCCTCGAGGGCAAGGGACAGAGAGAGAGAGAAATGAGTTAGTGCCAGGTCGCACGGAAGGGCCTTTCCAAGGACAGAGCGTGTCCAAGTCGGAGGAATGATTAAGCTGTGGTGTAAGGCCTCCCCCAGCCCTCCCAGCCCAGCAAAAGCACTTACCGATACAGGTCAGGAATTAACTCCATTAGGATACTCAGTTTATAGCCCAAGCCAGGACCGAGACCGCGCGCAGCACTCTTGAGTCTCACGTACCTGCAATAACCAAGACCCACATGCGGCCTTCACTCCTCGATGTCACAGAGTCCCCGGGCACAGGTGTAACTGAAGGCTCTGCGAGGAAAGAGCAAGAAGTCCACGAGGCTTCCAGCTCACCTTATGGTCAGCATTCAAAGCCGTCTCCAGCCCAAACCTGGCCGAGTTCCCGGTTCACCTCGGGAGTGCCAACAGGCCTTTTTCAGTTTAAGCAAAACCTTATCTGCCATTACTGCGACTAGCCCACACCGGAGCAAAAGAAATTCCCACTGGAAACACCTGACAGGGACAGCCGGGGAGTTACCGGCCGTCGCTGCAGCATCCTAACCTCTCCCCGAGGCACCGGGAAGCCCCGGGTACAACCAAGGTGCGGCTCATGCCCCCACCTACGGCGAACTGCTGCGGGCATCAGGCCCGGGCGCCGCCTCTCGCGCCTGCGGTGCCCCCTCCCCGCCCGCCCCGCGGGGCCCAGCTCCCCGGCCCGCGGGAGGCTGGAGCAGCTCGGGCAGCCAAGGGCTCCGTGACCAAGGGCGCTCCGGGCCGTCGCGGAGCGGAGCCCAACCGCCCTGCGGACGCCTCGGCAGAGCCCAGCGCCTGCTGCTCTCGTGCTGCCCCGAGGGGCCTCCCCCGGCCGCTTCCCCTCCGCTCGCCCGCGGCCAGCGCGGCGGCCCACGAGGGCTCCCCGGGCGGGCGCCGCCAGGCCCCGC
>VZSC01008700.1:120641-130948 GCA_013398225.1 Steatornis caripensis | reverse complement strand
CTTCCGATCTAGGGAGCCCCGGCCCGGCCGGAGGGAGCCCCGGCCTCGGCCTCTCTCCGGGCCTGGGCACCCTGCCCCGGCGGCAGCGAGGGGGTCAGCGCCCCGGCCGTCCCCCGGCGCCCTCCGGCAGCTCCCGGGGCAGGCGTGCCCTCCAGGAGCCCGCCCCAACCGCCAGGTCACCGCTGTCACCGGGAGCGACCGCACTCAGCGCCCACAGCGCGGCTGCAGCAGGGCCGGCCGGCCGCGGCGTCGGGCACCTGCAGCAGGAGCGGCGCCGACCTTAACGCACCTCTGCTGCCGCGGGGTCGGGGCACCGGGTCCCTTTTGGCCTTAAGCGGCGTCTCGGGTGCATTCTGGGGTCTCACCTGGAAGCGGACAGCTTACGGACCCACCGAGCGCACGCTCAAGCGCACGCACTGTGGTGCCGTTCCCTCGAAAAACCTTAGGAAGCGGTAATCGGGATAATCCAAACAGACAAAACGGGGAAGGGGGCCTCATCGCAGCTTTAAATACATTTATTAGTCACGCATCAGCGGCACTAGGACAAGTTCCACACAGCGCCGTTGCAGCAAAATCCACCGCAGGCATCGCCGTTAGCGTTGCTTTGTAACAAACTGTGACCTGCGGGCCCCATCTCGTCGCAGCTGTTCCTCACAGGTAGGGCTGGTCTTTTGAAATTTCCCACTTCTTAAGCACGGGTCCTGGTGTCACTGGTTTCTTCTCAGCTGTTGTCACTGCAGAGCCTGAGCTGGGGTAGGGAAGAGAGAAGAGGCTGCAGTGACACTATGAGAACCAGACTCGGGTTTAATGAGTACAGGTTTTATTTCAGAATCACAGAATCATTTAGGTTGGAAAAAACTTTTAAGATCATCAGCGTTAACCCAGCGCTGCCAAGCCCAGCGCTAAACCACATCTCCGAGCACGACACCTACTCGTCTTTGGAATCCCTCCCAGGGATGGTGACTCCACCACTTCCCTGGGCAGCCTCTTCCAGTGCCTCACCACCCTTTCGGTTAAGAAATGTTTCCAAATACCCAACCTAAACCTCCCCTGGCGCAACTTGAGGCCGTTTCCTCTCATCCCATCCCTTGTTACTTGGGAGAAGAGACCAACCCCCACCTCGCTACAGCCTCCTGTCAGGCAGTTACACTGAAGATACGCAAAAAGAAAACGGAGGATACTCCAACTCTGCAGACAGTTAACGAGGCACGGCCCTGGGAGGAGAACAGGATGACAGCACAGATCAGTCAAAGGAGAAAATGGCAAGATACGCACAAGGGCGCTAAGCCAAAGAGAAAAATCACTTGACCTAAGAGTGAACGATCCTAATTAGCACAGCAAAAACCCCACCCTCGGGCAGGGAGAGCCCCCTACCAACAGAAGCCCCTTCCTCACAAATGTGTGTGGTTAAATAAAGGGGTACCGTGACTTTAGGTGAGAACGAGGCATTGCAAGAACCAAGGGGAACAAGAGCAACTGTGTGTGACGGAGAAGTAATGATGAAAGATGCCTGCCGCCTGTCGGCTTTGTGGAGGTACCACCTGGCAGCTGCCTCTGTGTAGACACGAAATAAAACAAGTATCTTGATTCGGTGTGCGAACTGGTGACTGCGCAGCAGGTAAACAAGCTGAGATTTGGGACAGCAGCTGCACAGAGCCACAAGGTCTCGNGGTGACTGCGCAGCAGGTAAACAAGCTGAGCTTTGGGACAGCAGCTGCAGAGAGCCACAAGGTCTCTCCTGAGGCTCCTTTTCCACACCCCGGGTCCCTCAGCCGCTCCTCGTGAGAGCTGCGCTCCAGACCCTCCACAGGCTCCCTCGGACGCGCTCCAGCTTTGTTAACCCTCTTCCAGGGTTCACGAAGCCAACTTCCACCCACGCCACTGGGTCGTGGGGAGACGCACCCACACGGAACCACCGCGGCGCTCTACCGGCCCGCGGGACGCAGCGCCGCTCGTCACCGGAGCTCCGCGTCTCCAGCGCAAGCCGGATGCCGTTTGGCCCGCTCGGCTCTGACAGCCGCACCGACCGGGCCGGACGCACCTGTCAGCCTGTGCCCCCGCAGCCAGGGTTTTCCGCGCCGCCGCGACCACGATGGGCGGGAGCGACTCTCGGCGTCCGTCGCGGCTGCAGTAGTAGTTATCGGCGAGCCTGTGGCTGGGCCCCACCGGGAGCCGGGGCGGCGGCTGGGTTCTGGGACAGAGAACGGTTCCACGGCGTCGGTGACGGCCTTGGGAGCCCCAGCGCCCGGCCCGCGAGCCGCCGCCCGCCCCGCCCGTACCTCTTGGCGATCTCCGTGTAGCGCAGCGGCAGCTTGGCCTGGAGGTCCCGCTGCAAGGGAAGGCGACAGCGTCTCAGGCGACGCGGGGTGCGGCGCCCCCCACGCAGCGCGGCGGCCCGCGGGGGAATGCGCCGCGCCCGGTCCCCCCGGCGGCGCTGAGAGCCGCGGCCGCCCTTACCCCCGCTAAGAAGTTGCGGAGGCGCTGGACGAGCCGAGTGGCCGTCGCCATCTTGGCCGCAGTGAAGGGCGGGGGGGGCGCGCGCCGCGCGGGGCGCGCTGGGTCTCGCGAGACCCGTCGCTATATAAAGGGCGGCGGCGGCGGCACCGCCCCTCTCCCGCGCCGCGGAGCCGCCATGGACACGAGCCGCGTGCAGCCCATCAAGCTGGCCAGGGTGGGGGCACCGGGCCGGGGGCACCGGGCCGGGGGCGGGCTGGGGGCGCCGCGGCCGTGCGCTCACCGCTGCTCTGTCCCCGCAGGTGACCAAGGTGCTGGGCCGGACCGGCTCCCAGGGGCAGTGCACGCAGGTGAGCGGGCCGGGCCGGGCCGGGGAGCGGTGGCGCCGGGCCGGGCCGCGCTGAGGCCGCCTGTCCCCGCAGGTGCGCGTGGAGTTCATGGACGACACGAGCCGCTCCATCATCCGCAACGTGAAGGGCCCGGTGCGCGAAGGCGACGTCCTCACCCTGCTGGAGTCGGAGCGCGAGGCCCGGCGGCTGCGCTGAGACCGCGAGGCCGGGGCGGCGCTGGAGCGCGCGGGGCCCGGGCCTCGACACCGCCGTGGGCCCCGGCGTCGCGCTTCAGGCGGCGAAGCGTCACGGCGGTGGCTCGGCCACACGCGGGTGGCGATGGAGCGGAGCGCGGCGGCCGCCGTGCTGCAATAAAGGGTTTTTCCGGTAGCCCCTTGCCTGGCTCTCGCTTCCTGAGCGCCTCGGCGCGGTGCCTGGTCTGGCCGAGCGGCGGGGGCCGGCAGGGCGCTCTGCAGATCATCCGGCCCGGCCCCGCTGCGAGAGCCTCAAGCAGGCCGCCCAGGAACGCGGCGCGCCCGGGTGCGCTCGGGACTCGCGCGCCTGCCCCGCGTGGGGTTCAGCAGAGGGACGGAAGCGCACCCCGCGTGTCACGGGGGCTGCACGCAAGGCCTTCGTCACAATATTGCTGCCTTCCTGCGTTTTTATTGACCTGTCGCTTGCAATGAGAACAACTCTCTGCTTTCATTGCAGCAGCCTTAACCCCAACCTTTCTGGTACGTGTTTTTCTGTATGTAACCGGTAAAGCAGCACTGCTAAACTTAACGGGACTTTTGGGGGGTTTAATTACAGGTTGAAAGTCAAGCTTTGTACCAGCTTGCAAAGCAACAGCCTGCTGCTTCTGTCTTTCTGTCCTCAGTAAGCTGTTCTATAAATACTCCTGTTTGCTGTGTTCCTGGCAGTCACCTGCAGAGAGTAAGCGCTTGTCTCCCTCTCCTCAGAGGAGTTTGTAAATCTGTCTCGCTTAATTTTCTTCTTCAGCTTTCCCTTCTACCGCACGGTCAGCTAGAAATATTTATTGTTTTAGGATATTACATAAAGTGAGGCTGAAAGGATTAGGAATTAGCCTGAAAACTGTCATGGTTCAAGGGCTGGTTTTTAAGTACTGGTATTTTCCATCTGGTAGTAGAGCGATACTGGTTTGTGCTGTGTTTGACCCGAGCCAGGTCTGCTGCTCCTGATCCTGTGGTCTCTGATGGGAGAGTTCTTCATCCTTCAGTGCCCTGAACTTGATTAAGGCACTTCAGCGGCAGGTGGGTTTGAGGGTTTGAGTATCCTAAAGCTGAGGAGAACACTAGGGAGTAGATGCTCAAGTCACTGACCTTAGGCAGATAGTGAGGATTGCTGTTAGGGCTGGTGTCAAAAGGCCGTTTGTGCTTTTTTCGCCTCCTGCGGGTGTTAGTTGTGCCCCGGGCAGCCTGGGGTGGGTTTTGTGCTCTGGAGAAGAATCTTGCCAATGTGTGCTCCTGCTGTTGCTTGATCTAGTTCTTGATTCTTCTTTGGTGGTTGAGTTTCAGAGCATCGGGTGAGGCTGCGCTTCCCTGTTCTGTGTGACGCAGCAAAGCTCTTGGAACTAGCCAGGAGTGCAAGAAGTCCGCTCGGAGTTTGCTTCTCTGGCTGCTGTTTGTTCCCTGCACTGCTTTAGCAATGGCCAAGGAGTATTTGCTCTGGCGGCTCCCAGCCCTGCCTGCTGAGTGGCCAAACAGAGGTAAACTCGTAGTGGGGGTGGCTCAGAACAGCTGTAGCCCTTCCTGAATATCTCCTAGGGTCAGCATGGCCCTTGGCCACGGGAGGAGGGAGGTGACTGCATCCCCGCTCTCCCTCCGTTTGATGATTGCACTTTAGTAATGCGGCTTCATCCCGGAGCACCAGGGTGAGCCGGGGGAGTGACGGGCTACATCTGGTCCCAGCATCCTGCTTGGTCCTGTGAAGGGAAACAGGCTGGAAGGCACCACGGTTCCTGACTGGGGCGGTTCAGCTGGAAGAAAACCAGACTGATGGATGTAGCCATAAACTTGCAGGGAGCGAATTGAAAGGTGTGGGCACCTGCTCAGGGCCAGGGCTGTGCGGGACCGTCCCTCTGTTGAAGCTGTTCTGGGTTTTTTTCTTGAGCCAGACAAGGAGGCAGGAGACTGCTGATGGTCACTGTAATATTTCAAAATAATTTTACTTTCAATTTTATTTATATCTTAAAAATAAACATCAGTATTAAAATATCAGTAAACAAACCTGTGAGACGAAAGCAGTGAGTACGGAATACATACAGAGCAGCGTACTAGAGAGTGGCTGTGAGCATTGTATATTAACTTCAGTGTAAAGCTGAAGCAGGCCGGCTGCGAGCGCTGCAGGGCATTGCCTAGAACAAGTGTCTTGCGGTATGGCTCGGACCAGGCCTGGGTGGGGCAAGAGTGTCGGGGGAGGCTGGGCAGGAGCAGAAATGGGGCTGCGGCGCGCGTTAACCTTTGTGAACGATTCAGAGCGGAGCCAGCTTCACATGCAAAAACCTTTTTTTTTCTTCCTCTGGTCCTTAGTCCTTACCTTGTCTGTTCCCACCCCGCCCGGTGCACACACGCTCACAGACGCACACGTGTCCTCTGACATACGCATCCATCTCCTCTGGCCCTAGGCTCTCTCTGAGCTCGTCTTGCCGATCTTTTTTTCCCCAGAGCTTTCCTCAGCCACTCTCCTCCCCTTTGGGAAGGAAGGTGGGCAGACTGGGTGGTGGGCTCTGGTTGCCTTCACAGGCAGTGGCTGTGAGACTTTAAAATGGGAAACGCTTAGGAGGTAATCGCTGTCCTTCCCTGGGGAGAAGGTTCCTGCTCCCTGTGTCGGTATCGACTGGGCGGTCTCAGTCCCTATGTGTGTTCATGGCTCTCAGCCCCCTTCTGTCAGCTTGGCTGCAGCCCCGAGTGCCCAGAAGTTTTGCTCCCATTGAGCAAATGGAATCACTGAGTGATTTCATGTTGAATTCCATCCTTTGACTAAGCAATATAATTTTTCTACTTTGTGTGCATGTGCTAGAAAAAAATTCCAATTTCAGCCAGGAAAGGAAATGCCAGAAAAGAAGGGCAAGTATTTCAGTCTGGAAATACTCCCAGCCCGCGTCCGAGGCAGCGTTAACCAGCTGGTTTGTGTCCTCTCCCGTTGCTGCATGGGGCTCGCCACTGAGCACCGTTTCCCCGCTGGCACCGCGCAGCGCAGCAGGGTCCAGGAGCTGACGCTCGCCCTCCCGCAGCCCTGCTCTGCGTCACCAGCTCTGCCGCCTTGCTGCAGCTGGCTGGGAGAGCAGAAACCAGGTACTATTTTTGCTGGGTTTGTTTTCTGTTGTTCCAGTGAGTTAGTGACTTGCAGAGGGCTCCAAGACAGCACAGCCCCAGCGGTCGTGTTGGGGAGTAGGGGAATGGGTCTGGCTGCCGCTCGCGTTTCCCACCCCGAGGTCACTTGATACTTGGCTCCTCTGTCACTTAGGGCGAGTTGGCTGCGCCTGGGCCGCTTCCAGCAGTGGAGATGGGTGAGCAAGGCCCAGGGAAGGCGCCTGGCTTATTGACAGGAGGATTAAAGCATCTGCAGCTGCAGAGAGCAATTCAGCACACAAAGGAGAGGGGATGTAAGTTACAGCCCAGCGCTGATGGTGGCCGGCTGGCACAGGGCCAGATCCCGAGGTCACTCTAATTTGGTTTCTTTGGGCTCCCAGGGCTCTTTGTGGCTGTCGGTGGTGTCCCCTGCTGCAGAAAGAGCAGAGTCATGACATGTCACCAGAGAGCCCTCCCGTGACACCTGGTCAGGGCCAGCCAGGCTCGTTTCCTGCACCGAGCATGTGGCACCTGGGATGCTCTGCTCTCACCCCTGCAGCCCCTTCCTGGGGAGCATCATCGGTGTCGCAGCCCTGTCCCCTCCCACAGGGCCACCTGCCCACCACACAGCTGAGCCGGTGGCGCGGTGCCACCTCCATGGCCCTTGTGTGGGACAGGGCCAGTGGCAGGAGCCAGGGCAGGGGCCTGCGGTACTCACGGGCAGCTGCGCCTTCGTGCCGTTGAGGTGGGCGTAGAGGAGCACGGCGATGTTGCTGTGGCCGGCCTCCAGCGCGATGGCGATGGCATTGTTGCCATCCTAGAAAGGAAGGAGGAGCACTTTGGAAAAGGCTTGGGGATGGGACACAGGGTGGGTGAGCGTGCGGAGGCTTACGCTGTCCACGATGGAGATGTTGCAGGTGGGCTGAGCCAGCAGCAGCTTCACCGTCTCCACGCGGCCGTGCTCACAGGCACACATTAGCGCAGTCGAGCCCTCCTCGTCCTGCAGGTTCACGTCGGCTCCGCAGGCGAGCAGGGCTTCCACCATCTCCTGCCGGCCGTGGCTGACGGCCAGCATCAGTGCTGTCTGGCCAGCCTGCGAGGCAAGGCATGCTACCAGGCTGCTCCTGCCCCTGCTGCTCCACCCGCTCTTCCCACTGCCCTGGGGCAGGTCTGCTGCTGTCCCCAGTGCCCACAGGGTCTCTGAGCACCTCCCTGGCTGGAGATGAGGTGTGGATGAGGCCCGAGAGCCCTGATGGGTCTCCTAATGTGCTGCCCTCCCTGTGCAGCAGCCCCTCCAGGCTTTGGAGCCACAGTCCTGCTCCTGGAGGAGAGGAGTTGGGCCCTGGCAGCTGCTTGGGGGTGGGGGGAGAGAGTCAGGACGCGGCGGCCTCCAGCCCACACCAACCTGGCTGGCCTTGGCGTTGACGTTGCCCATGCTGAAGAGCCTCCTGACCACGTTCATGTCGTCTTCCTGCTCGACGGCGGCCAGCGCTGCCAGCATGAGAGCTGTGTAGCCGGCTTTGTTCTGGTGGTCCACGTTACAGACCCCTGTGGGGATGGGCAGAGTGGGGTGCTTAGGGTGGTACGGGGCTGGTGGGAGGCACGGACTGAGCCACGTGCCTGGCTCCTGCCCAGCCCAGGCTGCTGTGAGCCATCCCGCAGCCCCACGGACACAGACCTGCTCGTGAGTCCCCCCTATCAAACCTGAGCTCCCAACGGGCTGGGGTGGCTGCCCAAAGTCCCAAGCCTGTGCACATACACAGCCCAGGGCAGCTCTCCCTGCCCCTTTGCTGCCAGCACCTTCCCCCCTTACCCAGCGTGGGCAGGCTGCGACCCAGGGTACAGCGGGATGGTGGCGGGGGGGTGTTTCTGGGGTGGGGGGCACTAACCTGTGTCCAGCAGCAGCCGCACGATGTAGAAATTGGAGTGGGAGACGCTGTAGTGCAGGGCCGTGTTGCCGTTCCCGTCTGCCAGGTTCACCACGTGGGCCAGGAGAGCCGGCGAGAGCTCGGCAAAGGCCAGGAGGTGGTTGGCGACCGTGTCGGGGATGGACGACTTCTGGCTGGACAGACGGAACCACTCCTGCAGGACCAGGCTGCTGCTGGCGAGCTGTGGGCAGCAAGCGGTGCTGAGCTGGGGGCTGCAGCTCCCCTGAGCCTCTGCATGGCCCTGCGCCCCCTGCGGCACCTATCCTGCTGCTGCCAACCCCGTGGGGAGCAGAAATCCGTGCCAGAGGGGACTGGGCGAAGGCAGGACCCTCAGACCCCAAAACCACGCTGGGATGGCCTGAGCTGAGTCCACAGGGGGTATCTGGGCCAAACAGAGCCTGGAGCCAAGGGCTGTGTTTTGGAGGAAGGTGCTGAGCTGGGCTTTGCTGGCCTATCTTTGGGGAAGGCCAGCCCCACGGGGTACCCTGGCAGGTGCCGGGCAAGCTGTCCCCTCCACAGCACCCCACTCACCACCTCTTTGCTCTTGGTGGCACTGGAGTGGCCCAGGTGGGTCTTGACGATGAGGCAGGCCTCCCGCATCCTGGGGCTCAGCTCGAACCTGGGGAGAGCATGAGGGCGGCTGTGGTGCGGGGCTGCGTCGCCCCACCAAAACCGCGTGGGCAAGGGGCACCCCGCGTTCCCCCACCTAGGTTCCGCTCCTCCCCGCTGCCCGCGAGCCTCCCCGTGCTGCAACATCCAGCCCAGTGGTTGCACCCTGGCAGCTTCAGCCACTGCAAACCCCCACTGAACCAAGCCTTATACGGGTGTGCTCAGGCACAATTTACCCATTTTTAGGCCAAATTTTTTCCTTTTGTTAAAAAAATGCCATTAAGGATTGTTGGGGGGGTTTTTTTCCTCCCTCCAACCTATCTTCTCCAGCAAAGAGGCATCTGGGGCCGCAGTCTCATCCTTTCCTTAGCAGACCCAAGAAGCTGGAATGATTTTTTCCTGCTGGATGGTTTCTGCGGGAGCTGAACGTGTTTTTCCCATCGGCTGCTCTGAAACCAGGGCAGACGCCCGAGTCGGCAGGGCCCGTGCCAGCCCGTGGCTCCCAGCTGTGCGGGGCGAGGGAGCCTTCCCCATCGGCACTTACTTCTCCTTCACCTCAGGGGACTCCAGCAGGGTCGCATTGGCCCCCTCGCGCTCCTCTCCTGACTTGCGCTCGCCTTCTCCGGCCTCCTCGTCCGAGGTTTCAGTGTCTCCCTGCTCCTCGCTGTCAGAGCTGTCGGCCGAAGCCTTCTCGGAGGAGCTGTCTCCCTCCCCCACCTCCTCCTCCTCCTCCTCTTCCTCCTCCTCCTCGCTGGAAGTGCTCTCGTACCTGCACGGAGGGAGGATGCTCAGTGGCAACATGGTGCCCAGCTGGTCCCCTCCAGGCCCCCCATTGCCACTGCTCCCAGCCCAGGACCGGGATGCCGAGGGCCAGGGCTGGCCCAGGGGAGCGGCGGGAGCCCCTCAGCACGTACTCCCCGTTCAGCACGCCCACAAACTGCAGGCTCTTCTTGCTGCCCTCGGCCTCGCTCCGGGGGGGACCGTCCCGCTTCTTCATGATGGACTTCAGGGCTCCTGGAGGCAGAGAGATGGGTGTCAGGGGCCAGCAAGCAGGAGCCTCCCTGCAGGGCTGCCCGGGCACCCCAAACCCACCAGACCCTCGGATGGGCATGGAGGGACGTGGGCAGCGCGCAGGCAGCTGCTGGGACACAGTGTTGGCCCTGCAGGCGCTGTCCCCAAGAGGGCCACCCTCTCCCTTCCCGCAGGAACGTCCCAACCCAGACCCTGCTGTCATCCCTGGCACTGACTCACCGGCCACAGGGCTCGGGGCAGCTCGGCCATCCTGCGCCGAGGATGGGTCCCGGGCGCTGTGCATCGTCTCTGGTGCAGCTGCCCTGGGGGCTGGGCTGCCCTGGCACGTCCCCACTGTTGTTCCTGCGCCCTGTGTCAAGGGGCTGCTCAGGGCATGGTCTGCGCTGGGCTCCGTCTCCTCGCCCGCTGGGACAGCGCTGCCCACATCGGTCTGGCTGCCCTTGTCTTCGCATGCAGTGGCCGAATCGGGGCCGACCGCCACGTCCCGCCCGTCGGGGCGGCAGCCCACCCCGATGCAGGTAGTCAGTGGGCAGCACTCCACGCCTGCCTCTGCCGTCTCTCGGGGGTCACCAGCTGCCCGGCTCTGTGTCACCACTGCCGCCTCCACCAGCGCCTCGGCCACCTGCGGCTTGGCCGTCACCTCC
>VZSC01008700.1:79241-105983 GCA_013398225.1 Steatornis caripensis | reverse complement strand
GGAGCGGGCAGCAGAAGGCCCCACATGGCATCTTCCTCTCCGGAGCCTGCGGCACTGCACCACTCGTTTTGCTGCGCACACATGGGGCTGGGGAACAGCCCCCGCTACCTGTGCAGGGGCAGAGCATCGCTGCGCCGCAGCTGACTGCCCCGACGGGCTCATCCCAGAGCCCTGAGGACGCTCCACCACCTCAAATATCTCCAGCGGACCAACAGCAGCTCTGTATAGCCCGTGGTCACTTTTTCAGGGGGTTACTGCCGTGCTGGTTTTCTCCCCCAGGCGATGCCCAAAGCAGTGGAGGGGCTGGCTGGGGACCAGGACGCGTGGCAGCCCTCGGGGAAAGCACAGCTGGAGCACTCTGAGCTCTGCGGCAGAGCGCGGGGTGCGGGGGTGCCCGGCCATCAATGATTTAGTGCTGTTAATTTTTAATGTGTAAAAATCTCTTTAAGTGAGGAGCCTGGCGCAGAGCGAGGCTGATGATTAATTCAGGGAGTGACGCACAGAGGCGAGCGCCGGGCCTGGCCGCAGTGTGCGGGGGGTCCTGCTGCTGGGCTCTGGCCACAAAACAGGCCGGGGGGCTGGGAAGGGACGGACGTCCCGCAGGGCTGGTGTCACAGGGTGGCAGATCAGCGATGCTGCAGCGGCGTTTACCGGGGTCTGCCCTGGGACTGGTGGATATTGCTGCTGCAGCCCGCAGGTGTCGCGTGTGTCGCTTTGGAGTATTTTGGGGGATTATGAAGCCGGGAGCTGCTCAGAGCGTGGTCTCCCTGCTCCAGCGACGCTGCTGGTGGAGTTGGAGGCTGAGAGGTCTGACAGCCCCTCCACACTGGCGTCCCCTCAGAGCCCACACCCCGTTTCCAGCCAGCAGCTGTGTGCCAGTAAATGCACAAACAAATAATAGCGTCAGGAATAACGCACTACTGGTAGGGGTGGGCAGTCCGCAGGGCACGCACTGCACCTCCTCACTCCCTGCATCCCCCCCAGTGGGGTGAGAGACCCCAACCCTCCCACGGTGGCCTCGGAGAGGATGAGCCAAATCAAGAGACCATTAGCGGGGTACGAGTTAACCGGAGAATAACCCATAAACAGCAGGAGGACAGGGAGAAAAAGCATTGACAGAGGGTGTCTTTCTCCAGCAAATGGCCTGGCCACGCTGCTCACGCTCGGCCACGGCGCAGCGCAAGGGCAGGCCTGATGCAGCCGTCGGAAAACGGCTGTAGAGCAGCCGGCAGGTTCAGGCACCACGGGAGAAGATTGAGATGCGTCAAACGCGGGTCAGTCGCCCCCTCCCACAGCTCCACTGTCCCGTGAGCATCCCCCGGGGCTCCACCAAATCCTTCCCTTTTCAGCCGTGGCCGGGTCCTGGCAGCGCAGGGGTGTCCGCGATGAGCTGTGCCGGTGGTCGGGCATGCGTGGCGGTGCTCAGACACAACTGCCACCTTCCAGAGGTAGAGAAGGTATTATTCTGCATCTACGTTATTGAAAGCTGCGTTTCTCCAACAGCTTTTCAAGCCTCCAGGCTTTAACTTCGAGTATTTGGGGAGCTGTGCACAGCGTTCCTACCTGCTAGTTAAAAGGCAATTAAGTGAGGATGTTTCATTTGAGGGGCAGGGATGGGATCTACTCCACAGAGAGCCCTCGAAGGTATTTTTAGCCTTGATGAGCGCTGGCGATGGAGTAGAGAGGGATTTTTCCAGTGCTTTATGTGCGGCTTGTGAACCGTGTGGGCACAACCACGGTGCCAGGGCAGCCGGCCCCACACGTGGCTTTGGGGACGGACCGGCAGCAAGAAGAACAACGGCAGTCATCGTGTTGGGAAACCCTGCAGCATCCAGGATCCCGGTAAAAAGTGCCAATGCTCCGCTTGGACTGGGGTCAGGCTGGAGGGAGGTGGAGAGAGGAACCCATGGAAACCTGCTGCTCCACACGAACACAAAGAAACCAAGTGGATTTGCAAGTCCCCAAATTGCACGTGCACTGCAGAGGAAGGAGTGATAATGGAAGGGCTCCACTTTCGGGAAGGCGAGTGTAAATAATTAAGAGGAATAGTGAGGTGGAAACGAATGTGCAGAAGGTTTGGGGCTCCCTGAAAGGAAACGGAGATGAAAGGAACAGCCTTGCTACAATATTCATAAAGCTCTGAAGGCAACGGCACGAATGCCTGGCAGAAGGGCTATTGCGTGAGCTTGCCCCCTGCGGAGACCCCAGCCAGGCAGCCGGCGCAGGCGTGGGAGGAGGTGGCCGGCCCCGGGGTGCTCGGGGCGTTCAGGGGGTGGCAGTTCTCGTGACTCTGCTAACGGTGCCACGTGCGGGAGGACCCTCAATCCAGCCCAGCGATCAGGGGGCTCGTGCCTACCCCCAGCCCCTTTCCCTGCACTGTGGATGTCATTTATTCCTTTTCCTTTGCCAGGGATGAGGAGCTGGGAAAGTTTGTGCGGGAATGGGTCAAGCCCCAAACTTTTTTTGTGGACTGACAGCTGGGACACCGACATGCTGGTACTGGTATGGGGTATTTGTGCTGGGGATGGTGCTGGGCATCAGCGCTTCAATGCTGGTATTGGGACTGGGGATTGGTACTGGGCATCGATCCCAAGTCTTGCTCCTTGTACTGGGTGCTGGTACTTGATAGTGGCACTTGCCTTTGCTTTGCCAGGTCTGTACATCCAACGTTAACTCTGGTGCCTTGTGCTCGCAAAACATTGGCAACGTCCCGCTGTCCCCCGGGCCGGACATGGCTGCGCTGCGCAGGCAGCACCGTGCCCCTCTGCAGCTCCCAAAGCCCAGGATCCTGTGTGGGCAGATGCAGCTTCTGGGCAGTCGGGGCTGTTTCTCGGGAGATGACACTTCATTTTAACATTGTCTGCCTTGGACTTTCCATAACACATTGCCAAGAACCGGGTGCGTTTTCCACCTCCGGTGCATCCCTGGTGTCCTGGTGTGAGCTGCTCGTCCCATCCCAGGTGGGAAGAGGGGTCCCTGGCCCTGCCCCAGTGTGACCCCCTCTTCCTGGCACCCCAAGGGAAGTGTCTCTCCCAAGACCAAAGGAACTGGCCTGAGCTTTCTGTGAGTCCTCCATAGCCACGGGGAAACGCTGCAGAAACTCCAGTCCTTAGCCCAGGACAAGTGGAAGTGTCACGTAATGAACCAGGAGCGATTCGCCAGCAGTTAGCAGTGGGAGGGAAGGTGAACGATGCTGAGTCTGCCCTGGGAGCTGGGGCAGGACACGACGATGCTCCCTGGAGGCTGTTGGGAAGCTCAAGGACGCCTCTTTGAGCACAGCCTCTTGCTACCACCCCAGCTGGGGTAGGACCCAGTTTTGCTGCTGATTTTCTCTGCCTCCAACCAAGCTGAGAAGTTCTCTGGGCAGCGTTGACAAAACCGCCCCAAAATTGCTGCTTTCCCAGCTCAGAAACAGAGGTAGGAGCTTGTGCAAACCACAAAGAGCTGATCTCTCTTGCATGTCTTCTTTCCGTGTGTTCCCTGTGTTCTGGGGGGCCTAGGTTGGCACAACGCAGCACGAAGCAGAGCCATGAACATCTGGAACACTTTTTAGGTAGAAGAACCTAATGTGCCTGGCTTTTGTCGGCTGTTCGGCCGTTGGCGAGCCCAGGCTTCAGCTCCTGAGGAATTTCCATTCCCGGCGTTGCCCTAGAACGCTGCGCCAGCGAACGGCCGGTGCCTTGGGTGTCTCTGCCACCCATTCTGTCTCCAGCACACGGCTCCGGGGCTCAGCAGATGCTGCTCCAAGCGCACCGTGGCCAGTCCCAATCTCAGTGCATTTACACACACGCTTGATGTAAGTGTAATAGCTGTAAGTAAGTGAGTAATAGCTGTTCTCCAAAGCGCTGGTGCCTGTGCATGGCTTTGCCTGTGCTGTCTTGGGCCCTCAGCGCTCAGTGATGCCTTTGGGAAATGCACGCCTTTCATATGTGTGCTTGTCTGCAGTTGCGTTTTTTTGGAAGAAATCCAAGTGAGCTGCTGCCTTTTCTTCCCAGTGGGCAGAGGAGGGTGCTTGCCTGGTTTGAGGTGCCTGCAGACATTTATCACTGTGTTAATGTGAAATCTGGCACGCTTTGCTGTGGCCACTGGCACAGAAAATCCTCCCCCCCGGCAGGGGCATGCTCGGGCTCTGCTCGCTGGGCTCTGCTCTGCACCAGCACGTTGTCGTTTTGCTCGGTCACTGCCCACCCCACATCATGTGAAAGACCTGTCAAATCATTTAGTTGCTGCTACGGTTACAAAATCCCATGGAGTTTCCGCAGGAGAGGCACAGCAGAGCGTGCAGACGGGCTGTCAGTGGCAGCGGGGGATGCACACGTAGCAAAAGCAGCCCGGCAGCACGGTGTGCAGCCCATTTGCCTGTCCTTCCTCAAGGCAGGCTTTGTTTCACAGGTGCTCGTCGTGACTCAAGGCAGCAGGAACGGCCTTCGTGCCGTGGGGAGCGATGTGATGCCGTGAGATGTGGGGGCAGCTGGGAGCAACGGGAGCCGCTGGCCCGGGACAACGCAAGGATGCGTGAGCAGGGCCAAGCTGCCAGGGCCTTGCAGCATTTTCCAGGGACCAGTGGCAGACTCTGGGCTGGAGAGGGGATCTCTGCTGAGACTGGGAATGTGGGGAGGAGGAGGGGAGAGCAAAGCAGCCACCACCCTGGCAGTGGGCAGCGGGATTAGTGATGCGGAGAGGCCGAAGGGCTGTGGCATGAAGGTCTCTGGTTTTCCCCAACCCCGTGGCTGCCCACAGCGTGACAGGGAGCTCTGCGGGGCCTGGGGGAACAACTGCACTGCACCCCGAGCAGCACAGCCTTCGGCCTCGTGGCCCTGACGTGCCCGAGCCTGGCCGTGGGGGCTGCTCAGCACAGCAGCCGCTCTGCAGCATGGCCTTCGGAGCTCCGTCACCAAGAGGATGGTTACTAATGGGGCTGGGCTGCTAATGAGGTTCCTGGGCACTCGCCCACCCTCCTCCCGCCGGCAGCGGGCTTGGGGCTGCCCCTGCCTCTCCCCATGTCCCAGAGCCCTTGGGGACAGGAGCCCCTGGTGTCCCAGGGCACGGGGAAGGGCAAGGCTGAGTCTGCATGAGCTGGGAACACGCTCCTCTCTGCCCACAGCAGGGCTGCTGACGGGGCAATGCCAATGGCACAAGAAGTGTTGTCACACCAGGGGACAGAGGGGCACCGCACACCCCTCCCGCCCGCGACTGGCCACATTACCAGGGCAGCCAAGGTAGACCCCCCCCCCAAATTCACACCTCTCTCCCCTAAATCTCCCAGGTGGGGAGAGGACCTGGTGGGGGGGATCCTGGAGGGGATCCACATGTACCCATGGTGCAGAGCCCCGTCCTAGGGCAGGGGCTGAGGGATGCCCTAGGCACCCGGCTCCCCTCGCCGGGGGTCACTGCCGAAGCCAAGCCCTGGGGCCAAGGCTCCTGCCGGGTAGGAAGCTCTGCCAGCTGCCTCCTGCCAGATTTCTGCTGCCGGCCGTGGCGTTCAAGATAGCTGCAAAGCATCCTGCGTGCTGTCAGCAGCCTTCGGGTGGAAGCAGCACACCCCAGGCCTTTTCCTCCATTCAGACCAGGAAGCCAACTTTTCTTCTTGAGTTTATTGCTCTTGAAGTTGGGCTCTCAAAGCTGTCCCTCGCTGTCCAGCAAGCTCTGCGCATGTTAAACCGTGACACTGAGATGGGTGCCCAGGGGGAAGTCGGAGGGAAAGCAGAACCTGAAATATAGCAGGGAAGAGCCTAAAAGTCCCTGGTAATTAAGCGAGGGAATGGTGTCAGCCTATTCATAGGAGCTTCTTGCGGCAGAGGCATTGTACTTGCTCTTCAGCCCTGGCGCGAGTGTCTGACGCCGGGGGGGAAGCCTTAAACCTCCACTTCTGAAGGGCCTCCTAGGCCGGAGCGGGGCAGAGGCCGAGCCCTGCGGTTTAGGGAAGGGTCATTCCGAGGGCACGGCTGAACCCGAGATGTTTAGTGGCATCAGGGCTTTTAACAAACCTGTGTCAGTCCTGGATGGTAAAACCCCTTCCTGCTGCTGTGGCCACAGCCCCAGAAAATGCCCTGTGCTTGGAGCGGGGATGGAGCCGGGCAGCGAGAGCCTCTGGCCGGGCTGCTCTTGGCTTCGCTCCCTGGGGGTGGGCAGAGCCGCATCTCCGTCGCTCCCAGGGCGAGTAGGTCCTTGGCGACGTGATGGCGATGCCAGCGTGCCCAGGGCCCTGCTGGCGCGAGGGCTTCGCAGACGCTCTCCACGGTGGAGCGGGGCCAACCGGGGGTCCCTGCAGCGAGGGGAGCGAAGGATAGGGCTGCAAAAGCTGCTTAAGGGATTTGAATTCTTAATCTCCATTAGAAATTAGCGTCCAAATCCCTGGAGAGGTGGCAAATCCCACCCCAGAAGTTCATTTTTCTTCAAAACAAAAAGAAACACAAGGTGCAGCGCATGGGACCGGCAGCCCAGGAGTGGGGCTGGCCAGGCCACCCGCCACGGGGCACCCATGGGTGCCATTTGGGGACAGCCACCGTCATGCCCCCCCCAACACTGCGACGTTTCCTCCCAAGCTGGCTGGGTATTTCAAAGCTCAGCGACACGGCNTGTACTTGCTCTTCAGCCCTGGCGCGAGTGTCTGACGCCGGGGGGGAAGCCTTAAACCTCCACTTCTGAAGGGCCTCCTAGGCCGGAGCGGGGCAGAGGCCGAGCCCTGCGGTTTAGGGAAGGGTCATTCCGAGGGCACGGCTGAACCCGAGATGTTTAGTGGCATCAGGGCTTTTAACAAACCTGTGTCAGTCCTGGATGGTAAAACCCCTTCCTGCTGCTGTGGCCACAGCCCCAGAAAATGCCCTGTGCTTGGAGCGGGGATGGAGCCGGGCAGCGAGAGCCTCTGGCCGGGCTGCTCTTGGCTTCGCTCCCTGGGGGTGGGCAGAGCCGCATCTCCGTCGCTCCCAGGGCGAGTAGGTCCTTGGCGACGTGATGGCGATGCCAGCGTGCCCAGGGCCCTGCTGGCGCGAGGGCTTCGCAGACGCTCTCCACGGTGGAGCGGGGCCAACCGGGGGTCCCTGCAGCGAGGGGAGCGAAGGATAGGGCTGCAAAAGCTGCTTAAGGGATTTGAATTCTTAATCTCCATTAGAAATTAGCGTCCAAATCCCTGGAGAGGTGGCAAATCCCACCCCAGAAGTTCATTTTTCTTCAAAACAAAAAGAAACACAAGGTGCAGCGCATGGGACCGGCAGCCCAGGAGTGGGGCTGGCCAGGCCACCCGCCACGGGGCACCCATGGGTGCCATTTGGGGACAGCCACCGTCATGCCCCCCCCAACACTGCGACGTTTCCTCCCAAGCTGGCTGGGTATTTCAAAGCTCAGCGACACGGCTCGGGATCTCGTCCCAGTGACAACCCCCCCTCCACGACCCAGCTGTTACTGATTCCCCAGCACCCTCCCCCCAGATTTGAGGAAAATATTTTCTGCAAATCGGTACCTGGTGTGAAAAACAGCCCAGTTCTTGGGAATGCAGGCGAGTTGTATTGCTCTGAAAGCAATTCCCATCTGACTTAGCAAAGGGCTAAGCTAATTTTACCCATGACTGACTTTCACACCTTTAACCAGAAGTGGTTTCTTTCTCGATGAGCAGTGCATATGGCGGTTAAATTGATTATTCATTGAACGAGTGAGAACACACAGCACGGAAACTGTATTGGATACCCGAGGCACTGGAAAAGGGCCACAGACCTACGTGGAAAAGTGGGTTTTCTCCCCATGCAAATGTAACTGAATATACCCAGAGACCCTAAGGCTCATTGGCAAGGATCACAGCTCGTGCTAAAGATGGTGAAAATGTCAGAGTATAAATTCGTTTCAAAATCTGGCTCTAGCTGGCCTTTCCCTGGCGTTTCTGCCCCTTGCAAGTGGCCGCAGCAGCGTCTCGCCCACCCGCACGCCTGCAGCCGCGGTGGTGTGCTGCATGGGTGCTGGGACAGGGAGCGCCCGGCCCCAGGCTGAGCAGCACTGGGACAAAGCCTGGGCAGACGGGGCCCAATTCTGGCAGCGCTTTGCTTTTCAATCCTTTTGCCTCTGACGGAAAGCCCTGACGTGGGGCACGGGGACTCACACTGACCCCCCTCTAACCAGCTCTGGGGCTGGAGGGGGCTGCAGGGGCTCATGCTCGGAGGGGCACGGAGCTGCGTGACCTTTGCGTGGCGCAGGACCTTCCACCATTTGGTCCCTAATAGGGGCAAAAACCTCACAGCAATGGTCCCTGCCCCTGCTGTGCTCATCATCTCCCTTTGTATGATAAAGGGTTCTGCGCCTTTCCACTCACCTCTAAGAAAAGCTGCACCTCGGCCGGAGGCCGGTGGGCGGTGGGAGAGGGAAGGGGTGGTCACAGCCCCACGAGCCCCGTGGCCATGGGATGTCCCTGCCCATCAGAGCAGGACCAGTACCAGCACCCGGCTGGTGGCTACAGCATTGTGCAACCAGGTTTGGAAACCCCAGGCAAGGACGGAGATGGCCCACAGCTCTGGCAACCCAGCGCAGGGCTGCGTCTCGTCTGGGGAAGGAGCTTTTGGGCGGATCCCACCCAGACTCCATCAACAGCAGCCGCTGCCCCGCGCTGCATCACGATGGGACTTTGTGCCCGTCATCCCTAGGCTGGATGGAGACTAAATCCCCCCGGCACGGCCCCGTGCTCCCGGAGGCTCAAGGGGTGTTTGCATCTCCCGCTGTTCCCGGCAAGCCGCATGGGAATGGGCTTTTATCCCAGCCCCATCCTGCGGCCATGGGTCCGGCTGGCGGAGCATCCCCAGACCGTGGCAGCGCAGGGCTTTTGCCGTAATTTCCTTGCGTAGGCGGTAATTGTAAAGAACATCCTTGCTGCGAGGGAGCGCGGAGGGAGCCAGGCACTGTCAGATTGAATGACGTTTTAATTCGGGTTAATTAAAGGGTTCAGGCAAGAACAAACAAGCAGACAGTCTCCTCGAAGCAGGCGATAGAAGATCTGAACCCAAGCTGACAACCGCCTGCGGGACACAGCCGATCCCGGGTGCTGAAGGGGGGAACGCTCAGCTCACAGCTGCACGGGGCGCAAACCCGACTTGTCCCATGCGGGTACCCAGAGCATCACCCCAAGACCCCAAACCACCTTGCAGCGGGGAGGGAAGGCCCCAGGGCAGCCCGGGACCTGGACGGTGCCCAAACCGCTGAGCCAGGGAGATGTTTCTTCAGGACAGGCCTTCGCCGAGTGTCCCCCAGCCACTGGGTGCTGTGCGGGTGCCCCCCGCCTCCGCTGCATCGTGTCTGGGATGGGTGCCCGGGCCAAGCTGGAAATTTTTAATGAGGGTGGTGTGGGTTTGCTCTGACGGGCCAGCGGCTGCAGCTCAGGACCAGTAGAGCTTTCCAGGCGGAGACAACCTCCGCAGAAGTCAGCTTTCCGCGTGCCAGGCTGCCAGCACCAGAGCGAGCTGGCTTGTGCCAACCGGCCCGTTGGCACACCTGCCTCCAAAGTTTAGCACAGGCCCTAAAGGGTTGTCCTAAATTCTAGGAGAAGGCAGGAGCCAGCACCTGGGCAGGGTTTTCTTGTGCAGCAGTGCGGGGTTCTGGCTGGGATGGGGAAGGATGCTCGGGGCCACATGCTGTCTGCACAGGCTCTGTGCGCGGAGCGTGAATTATTTCTTCTTTTCGCCATGAAACCTTGCTTCTGAGGAGCGTGTTCATGAAATATAAATGCAAGACCTGCTTTAGGCGGGCAGAGCCCGGAGATGAATGGCGAGCCTGCGCAGGCAGCAGCACGCAGCCTTTCATTTCCCAGCCGCAATTAATAATTTATGATTTTCATAAGGCGAGCTGTGATCTGGGAGCCCAAAATGCCCTGGGAGCTGGCAGGGCTCCCCCACAGCACACTGCCACTTCACCCTGACCGACAGGCACAGTCCCCGTCGCCACCCGGTGCACAGCGCTGCGCAGGATCTGGCCACAGTTTGGCATCACTGCGGGAGCTGGCTCTGGTCCCCAGTGAGGATGGGTGGCATCGGCTGGCAACGGCGGGTCGTGGGTTAGTGACGGCTGGCGGCAGCTGGTGGTGGGTTGGCGGTGGGTGGTGACAGGTTAGTGATGGGTGGTGATGGGTTAGTGATGGGTTGGGGTGGGTGGTGAAGGATGGTGATGGGTTGGTGATGGTAGCGATGGGTGGTGATGGATTGGCAGATGGGGTGTGGGGGGGGTGGCAATTGGTGGCGAGGGGTGGCCGATGGGTGGCAGTAGGTTGGTGGTGGTACCATAAAACTTTCCAGATTTGGCAAAGGGTGAGAAGACGGGTGATTGATAGCCTGCTGGGGGGTTGGGTAAATCTGGATGAAAGCTTCTTTTCATAATCATCCCTGGGTGAGAACCTCAATTTCTGCAACACCAGCATCTTCTGCGACGAAAACAACCCATTTTGAGCGAGCTGATAATAAGTTCACGCCCAGGAGATGCCAGGTGCTGCGCTGAGGTGCAGAGGGCTGGGGACCTGCTTGTGCCCATGCAAGGGACGGCGCTGAGCCACGTCAGGGCCGGGTCAGTGACTTACAGCTGGGATTGTGATACAAGTGTGACTCCTGAGGCAATGGCACGCAGGCCCTTGCTGGGGGACCGGGACAGTGAGGGGCGGCGAGGGGCGCAGGAGAGGGGACGCAGCTCTGGGCAGGTTGCCCAGAAAGGCAGGGCAGGGGCACAGGCAGGCTGTTGGCATGCAGGCAGCCCCGTTGGTTCCACGCCGGAGCCCGCCAGCACGGTTAAGCATCGTTTGCCACCCTCGGGAGGAGGGTGCCGCCAGAGCTGCCATCACCCGCTGTGGCCGGGGTGCTGCCCTGGGCGCGTGTCCCCAGGCAGAGGCTGGCTCTGGGGCAGGGAGAGGGTCCCCAGCGGGCGCGGGGTGGCACTGGGGCCAGGCAAAGTGTCCCGGCTCTCACCTGCCCCAGTCTGGAGTGAACTTCCCTCTCCTGGCTTCTGCTTTGTTTTCAACTCAGTTGGAAAACAAACTCTTTGGGGTTGTTGGTTTTTTCTTCCTTTCCTAATTTAGATGGTCCCAAGGCCCCCCAGGCAGATAAAGGCGAGTTAATTCCTTCCCTGTGTTTATGGTGCTGCTGGAACATGCTGCTCCCACAAATATTACATCAAGGGAGCATGGGGAAGGCTCAGCTTCCCCAGCACAGCTTAACTCTCACCTACATCTGCCCATCGCTGCTCAGCACCCCATCCTGTGCCCCGGCACTGTGCTCCAGCCAAGCTGTGGCTCTCTGTGGCTTGGCTCAGCCGTGGTGGCTCTGGCCGTGCCGTCCCTGCCCCGCTCCTGGCGCAGCCGGAGCCCTCAGCTCCTGCTCCGAATCGTGCTGGTCCTCAGCTCATCCTGTGAGCCAGGAGAGTCCTGGTGCCAGGTGCCACACGGACCCACGGCTTCACTTCAGCCTCAGCCCCTACTCACGTGCCTGCCGCATCTCCAGGGAGCGCAGTGACAACACCGAAATGTCCCGGGGGGATCAGCTAATGCCCCTCGTGTCCCCAACAGCCCTGCTCTGCCACGAGTGGGCACAGAACCGGGCAAGGATGCAGAGACGCTGCGGGGCACAGGGCTCCTGCCACACCGTGGGGACGGGGACAGCTCGCGATGCAGGTCCCTTGCATCCCGGGCTGTGGTGGGACAGCCGGGAGCGCTCAGCCCTTCCTCGCCAGTCTCAGCAGTTGGCCCCAGCCCTGCCAGAAAGTGGCCCTGGGGGGATGCTGGGATGGCCCCTGCACCAGAGGAGCCGCTGCCGGAGCCCTGGCTGCTGCTGGATGCGGGCATGGCGGGCTGCTGCGGCGAGTGCCGGGGCCACGCAGGCAGCGTGTTGCTCCCCAGGCTGTTGCAATGCAACACGAGGCTGTGCTTGCTTGGCTGGGAGAGCACATCAGTGCCGACAGAGTCCGGGCTGGAGAGGTGAGAGCAGTGCCCAGCCTCCGTCAGCTCCCCAGGCCAGAGGCAGCCACCGGCTCGGTGGGATGCGAGGGCAGGGAACAGGCAAGGAAGGGGAGAGGATGGCTGCGGGAGGGCTGGGGGAGAGACGGCAGTGAAGACGGAGGGTTTGTTGCCGGTGGAAAAGAAGCTGGGGGCAAGGAGAGCCCCGATGCGCCGGAGGGAAGGGCTGAGGCTGGAGGTTTTAGTGGCTGTTCGTTAACACAGCCTGACTCACCCGCACAGCACCGGTGGGACAGGGATACTGGTGAGATCCCTCCTGGCCACAAAAGCCCAGAGCAAACGGCATCGGCGATGTCAGCATTTTCCAGGGCAGAGGCGTGATGAGCCCCAGACCCTGCACCGCGAGGATCCCTCCCGCGCTGCCCTGGGACGCTGCCAGTGCCCTGTGTCTTCCTAGGGTCCGGAAGGCAAACGAATGCAAAATCCCCTTCGTGGGACAGCTGGACAGCGGGATGTCTCCAGCGGCTGTAGTTGATGGGGACTGTTCCCTCTCTCCCAGATCCCTAGAGGTGGAGGCTGTGGTGTGAAGCTGGCAGGGCCAGTTCCCCGACAGTGGCCGGCACCCGGCACACACCCTGCTGCTCACCACCGAGATCTGACTAAATGCAAAAACCAGCTTGCCTGGCCCGGCTTTTCAAAGAGGTCCGAAACCCCAGGCCAGTCTCGCCACCTCTTTCCGGGCAAGGGTCAGTCACCAGCCCGGTGCCGCCTTCCCGAAGCCACGGCAGTGATGCTGGGCGCAGCACCGAGCTCAGCCCCACACGTGGCCACGGAGCTGTCCACGGGCAGGGTGCCGGGCAGCGCCTGGGGAGAACTTGGGGTTGTCCATCACCACCAGTGGGGAGAGAGAGCTCTGGCCCCCCCAGTGCTTCGCTCCATGGCAGGGGACATCACCATCCTCCAAAACCAGCCCAGAGGCTGGGGAACGAGCCAGTCTGCAGACAGCGGTGGGGGCAGGGATACCTGGAGATGAGCTGGGCCTTGGGCAGGGGTAGCGTGAGGACAGCAAAGGAAATCAGAGATAGGGGCAGGAAATAACAAATGTGAGTCAGCTGAGAAGCACGGGGCAAGGACGGCTTCGGAGAGCTAATCTGCAGGAGATAGCGCTGCTGGGATGGAGGAGCCTTGGAGATGAGCTCATGGAAAGGCACGGAGGTGTCTGAAACTGCAGCGGCCAACACGGTCCTTTGCATCATGCTCGGCTACGTCACCCCTGGGTGCCAGGCGGAGCGTGGGGCTCGGCACCCAGCCTTGGGCGCTCTGGACAGCGTGTACAGTTTGGGATGCATTTTGTTGCCTCCAAAGGTTTCCCTGAAATCCTGCACTGGTTGTTTATCGACCGGCAGACAGGACTAGCTGTGGCACAGCCCGTCTGCTTTTATTCTGGTGGAGATTAAGCTCCCCGGGCCCTAATGGCAATTCTTTTGGCAAGCGTTCAGGCCTTAATCCATCTTATCTCCACTCTCAAAGGAGGAATTAGGCACCTCTCCAAGCGCTCGATGGGGAGCAGAAGCGGCAGAAGCTCTGGCAACACACAAGCTGCTGCGGGCGCCCCGGGGATGCTCTACAGATGGCCAAGAGGCCACGGAGCCGCCAGTTCACGGGCAGGAGCCGGGGCGATCTGGGAGCTGGGGAACAGGCAGCGGTGCAGGATGGCCAGCACACTTCCCTCCACACAGCAGGATCCTCTTGCCTTTCTCCTTCTGAACATCCCAATGTTGGGATCACCAGGAGTCTTGGCCTGAGTAACAGAGGTACCAATTCCCTTGGGATTTGCCTGGGTATGAGCCAAGGGTGGCTTCTTGCCTTGTGTGGGAAGACTGGGGACAACGCGGCCCCGCTCCTCCCCGTGCTAAGGCTCTCATGCCAGCACCCGCACCTGTCCAGCCCGTCCAACGCATCCGGTGCCCAGGGATGCCCCTGCTCCCACGGTCCAGACGTGGTCAGGGCTCCCCTGAGTGACCCAGAGGACATCCCGGTCATGTGGGATGGTCCCACTGTCCCGCTCGCTACCCTGCCATCGGGCACAGGGACTCTCAACTTGCCTTTTGCAAACCTTTCCTGACATTGCTAATAATAACTGGGTTAATTAGGGAGCTGTTTCAGCCCTGCGTGATTCGTTTGGTCAGTTATGGGGGATCTTGCCAGGGTAATGTAAATGAGGGGTGGCATTCGCCTCCCCAGCAGCCGTCTGGAGCGCCGGAGCCGTGTCTGAGACCCGAGGCACTTGCTGCATGTCAGGGAGACCCGGTCGGTGCAGGCGCCGCAGGCAAGGACGCCGCACGGCTCAGCCTCACGCAGACGTTTGGCCCGAGGAATTGCGGCTCAGACACCCGCCTAGCGTGACGGCTGCTCGCACCCATCTCCACCGCAGGCGCCCAAAGGCGACGGGCTGTGTCCCAGCCAGGCTGTCTGCCCTGAGCCTGCCAGCTGTCACTGGCCTTTAGATGACGGCCCATCACCGTGGCAGCTTGCCTTCTCCAAGCCCCTTCCATGTGAAATCAGAGAGGACAGTGAAACCTTTCATGGGCTTTGCAGAGCCTGAAAGTTCCCACTTTTTGGAATCAAAGCCCTGCTGGCTGTGGGCAGCTGGGGGCTCGATTTCTTTTTGGCCCTAGCACTCCTTGGGTGATGGGTCAGTGGCCCGCCAGCTCGCACACCCACCTGGCTGGGGTCGGGGCCATGGCGTGGCACCAGGACAGGGTCTCTCTGTGTCTGCCAGAGTTCGCCAGATCGCCCGGAGACCAGTCAGGGCCAGCGTGCAGGACGGTGGCAGAGCCCCTGCGGCATTGCCCGGTCCCGTCCAGGGTGCAAACACCCCTCAGCTCAGAAATGCCTTCAGCGGGAGGTTTCCTTCTTTGCTACAGTCAGCAAAGGCGGTGCTGGGCTCACTGCGGGACTGCTGCCGGCCGGCACCCATGGGTGCTGCAAGGGGCCATCACCACTGCACTGCCATCCTGGCGGAGGCGAGGGGCGGGTGCTGCCATGGCACAGCGTTGCTGCCCGCTGCCGTCCTTGCTCCCGACCTCGGCCCTGTTTGCTCTGTGTCGAGCTCTGCCGCCCATGAGTCAGGGTCTGTGGTGAGCCCAAAGGGCCGTGGAAGCTCTCTGGGTGCTGCCGGGTTGACACCCTGGCCAGCGACCTCGTCTCGCCGCCCCGGCCCCCCACCCGCCCCGGCGTTGCATCACGGCGGCTCTGTGGAACCCCAGGCGTCCCTCCCAGTCTCACTCAGCAGATTGGTCTTGGGGGTCTTTGCTGGAAGGTTTAAGCTGTGACTTGTGTCTCTCCTTGAGCCCCAAAGCTCCTTTTTACCTCTGGCAGAGGAAAACAATTAATTGAGCAAGAATTAATCAAGAAGCAGAAAACAAAGCTGCCAATTTTCAAACAAGACGTTAAGAATTGCAGGACCTGCCCATTGCTTTCAGCTCTAAGCGTGTACTTTAGTTCCAACCCCGGCTCGTCCCACTCCAGCCACCGGCTGCCCTCATGTCTGTTCCTGGCCCGAAAAGCCCCGCGCCAGCAGAAACCCCCTCTCTGTGTTGCATCACTGGTTGAACTCCAGTGCATGCCATCTCCAAAGCAACGGGCAGCTAAAATTGGTAGAAAGTTTGATCTGAGCCTGAGCCAAGCTTAATTTTTAATTGCTTCTAATTTCGTTCTCTGGGCTGGGTTCGCCAAGCCGGGCAGAAAGGTCGCCGCGGCAGGTGCAGGCTCCGTTACCCGCGGGCAGTGCTCCCGGGTTTGGAGCGCTCGGCCGCAGGCAGCAGCGCTCTGCAGTGGCTCAGTGCCCCCGCTGCAGCAGAGGGGGTCCCGGCTCAGCCGGCCGCCTTGTTCCCTGCTCTCCGGGCCCCCGGCCGGGCTCTCAGCTCCCCGGGAGCCCCGTTTGTCCCCTCTGCGGCGGAAGAGACGGCACACCTTGCTCGAGCCCCTGAGGGCAGGGGGCCAAGTTTTCAGCTTTTGCTTTTGTGAGTTCAAAAGACCAGCAGGATGTGAGGATTTGCCCTTAAATCCCAAACACCTAGCAGCATTCCTGAGTCCATTCCCACCCCTGCAGCCTCCCCTTTCCCATCCCATGCCTGCAGCCTCTCTCTTCTCACTCCGTCCCACTTTGCAGCCTCCCCCATCCCATCCCATCCCATCCTGTCCCGTCCCATCCCATCCCTGCAGCTTCCACCTTCCCATCTCACCCCTGCAGCATACCCCTTATTCCCTTCCCTTCCCTTCCCTTCCCTTCCCTTCCCTTCCCTTCCCCTCCCATGGTCAGGCAGCCGAACAGGGGAGCGTTTCTGGCGTGGACACACACAGCGAGGCCGAGCCTCCCCTCGTGCTCCCTGGAAGGCGTCTCCTCTCCTCATCGCCTCCCCGAGCCGGGATTAGGAGGCCGCATTCCTGGTGCTGTTCGCGGCTGCTGCCAGAGAGAGTGAAAATTGTCCGCTCCTGACTCAGAGCCCCTGGAACCTTCCACTAAATTCCCAAACATGCCGTGCTTGCGCTGACAAAGCAAACAGTTATACAAACGACAAAGGTCACCTCTCCCCTTTTTGACAGCTATTTTTGCACCATGTACTGAAGTCCAAGGGTAAAGGAGCTGCAGAGCCGGCCACAGCTCCATCCCTTGCACCAGCTCGGGGTGTCGGAGGGATTTGGGAGAGAGGAACAAACCGTCGTGGGGCACGAGCCGGCAGGGCAGGGTCCCTCCCACCTGGTTTTCCCACCGATGTCCCCCAAAATCATCCCAATGAGCTCCAAGCCGGGCTTGCGGACATTTGCAGGATGGGGTCGCTTAGGGGTTGTGTGAAGGAGCTGCACCTCGGCTCCCTGCGGGGCGGCAGCTCAGCACCGCTGGCTGCACGGCCGGGTTTCAGCAAAGCCCTGAGGCGGCGGTGATGGTCTTCCCCATGAAGCGCAGGGAGCAGCCGTCGGCATCTCAGTGAGACTCAGCATCGTCTGGAAAGCAGCAAGTGGGTGCGTGCGGCTGCCAGCCCCGCGACGCCGCACGTGCGTCGCCAGCGGCCGCACACAGCCACGTGCTGCTCCCGGTTGTGGCTAGGGACTCGCCAGGACGCCAACAGACGTGAGGGAAACCACCAGGAGCGCTGAGCCTGGCGCCGGCCGTGCCGCTGCTGCCTGGCACGCCCCATGAGCTGCCCCGACAAAGCACAAACCCTCTCCCTTAGCACAACGGCGCTTGAGGCATCCCTGAGTCCTGGCAAGGCGTCTGGCCGCACGGCGAGGCTGCGTTCCTGGTGATATTCAGAATTTCTGCAGAGTCTGGGCGAGGCTGGTGACAGGGTGTCCCCGGGAGCCGTGGGCCGGGAGCAGGAATACCCACCAGAAACGGCCAGCGGGCTTCCTCTCGCTGCTCCGGGGGCCGTGCTGATGAGAGCAGAGCTCCCCAGCAAGGTGCACCAAGGAGGATTTCCCCGCCCTGACCATCTGCGCCACCTGACATTACTTCTCGCAGCGTTAAACAAAAATCCTCCCAAAGATGTAACGCGTGGAAAAACACCGGGTGCTGGCGGCACGCTCGGGGCCATCCCCAGCCCTGGCCTTGCCCAGGGGTGCGGGTGCTGTGCAGGGCTGGGACCCAACCCCCGCTGCCCTCTGCACCCCGACCTTGCCCTCCCCGGAGGGTTTCTCCCAAAGGAAGGTGTTACCTGCCCGAGGGTATCGACTTGGGTGATTTTGGAAATGGCCAGTTCGCAGGCCGAAGCCCGAGGCTGCCGCTCTAACGTGACAGCTCCCAACGCAAACCCCAGCTGTCAGCTGAAACGGAGGAGCTGCGGTGCTCCGCGGGCTCGGGGCGACACCACCATCCTCATGGCACCCTCAGCCGCTTTGTTTGATGGGAAGTGTCCTGGTTTGGATTCCTTTTCTCGGGGGGGGAGGATTTTCTTGCACCGCGCTCAGGATTTACCTTTTCTCGGCCCTTTGCAATGGGGAAGTCATTTCCAGGTGCCCCTGAGCCGCGTGGGTGAGTTCTCGGCATCGGGGGTTTTTTTCGCGAGGTCTCTGGTTTTCCTTGCGGTGGGATGATCACCAGAGGCCGAACCCGGGCCGCCCCGAGGGCTCACGCTCAGCACCGGCCGGGTGAGGTGGTCCAACGCGAGCTCAAAGCTCAGACGCAGACTTGGACCCGCTTCAGCTTTGTTAACGTCTGCCGAGCAAAGTCCCGCAAATGGAAACATCCGTTTGCGCCAGGTAAAAACACCACAACATTTGCTTTTCTAAGAAATTCCAACTAACCAGAGGTTGTGCTGCCCCAGCCCTGCCCGAGCAGCACCGCCTCATGCCCACGTGCTCCTGCTCTGGGCTGTGCAACAGAACATAAGGAAAAGCTGGGTGCGGGATGCCCCAGGCGAGGTACCTGTGGGTGCTGGGTGTTGGGTGCGGGATGCTCCAGACCAGGTACCTGTGGGTGCTGTGCGCTGAGCAGCTCCCACTTGGAAAACCAAGGAGGGACAGGGCTGAGCGCACTGGGGAGAGCTCAGACCGGCCCCGCAGGCAGTGAAACGCTCCTGTTACAGCCGAGGAAACCTAGCAGTGACCGAGGTCGCTGCCACAGCAGGGGAACGTGCCAGGGCTGGAAATGGGGCCAGCTCCCACCTCCCAGCTCCCTGGCTCCCTGGCGATCCGGAGCCCTCCCGCAGCCCGACGGGCTCCCAGCCACCGCTGCCGTTTCGCCAGCGAGGCGGCCGGCAAAGGGGCTGCTGTATTTTGGTCCGTTTCTTTCCAGGTTTTCACTGCAATAAGCAGAAAGCAGTGGGTTCTTTCATCACTGAGTGCCTGCATGTTCTGTGGGGTGGGATGCGGAAATCTGGAAAAATCCAGAATCCAGGCGTGAAAACACAGAAGAATCTTAGCTAAAGATTAAGACGTATTTATAGAGCCCATTGGGAAATGCTCACGACAGAGAAAGCCTTGTTTTCGTCACTTCTTTTTGGCCCCACCCCGCAGAGCCTGTGCCGTCTGTCCCCCTTACCTTCTCAGTGCGACCTCCTGCAGCGGTAGGAAACACCCCGACTTCCCAGACGCATCCCGAGGCTGGTATTCCCGGACACCCCGTTACGTAGCTGAGTACACAGTTTGGATGCAGCTGGCCGGGCGGGCTGAGAGACGTCATTGCTACCTCGCCTGGTCTCTTGAGGCACGGCTGTGCCTCTGCCCGTGCTTTGGCCACCGGAGCCGGATGGGGAGCCCGAGCGTCACGTCGCCTGAGTCATGGAGCGAGCAGGAAGGGTCTGAGCAGACGTTTGATTCCCAGCCGGGGTTTTCAGGACTGTGCCCAAAAGCCTTGCGCTTTTCCCCTGCATTGCCTGGATGAGACGTGTCTGCCCCCGCAACCCCCGTCTAAAGCTCCACAGCCCTCTCCTCTGGGTGTCGGGAGCCAGCAGCACCCTCGCCGGGGCGAAGAGCAGCCGTGGCCCCGTGGGGATGCAGGGACAGGCAGGGACCCAGTGGAGATCCTGACAGATGTGGCTGCCGCTGGCCGTGGGTGCAGCACAGCCAAACGGAGCAGCAGCATCACCCCGGCCCTGGGGCCAGCCCTGTGCTGCCAGCCCGGCCCTGGGCAGCTCACACTGCCCCTCGCTGCAGGAGCGTCCTGATGGGACGGGGACCTGCCCAGTGCCAGGGGAGACAGGGACAGTGGGAAACAGCCTGCTGAGCAAAGCGAGAGANCGGCATCGGGGGTTTTTTTCGCGAGGTCTCTGGTTTTCCTTGTGGTGGGATGATCACCAGAGGCCGAACCCGGGCCGCCCCGAGGGCTCACGCTCAGCACCGGCCGGGTGAGGTGGTCCAACGCGAGCTCAAAGCTCAGACGCAGACTTGGACCCGCTTCAGCTTTGTTAACGTCTGCCGAGCAAAGTCCCGCAAATGGAAACATCCGTTTGCGCCAGGTAAAAACACCACAACATTTGCTTTTCTAAGAAATNAGGAACGCAGCGTGCGGGAGAGCTCAGGAGGCCAAGCAGCTCTCACCTAGCGGGTACCCTGCAAGGTGTCGGACAGGAGCGCAAGTCCCCAGGGGCCAGCGCGGCCACCCACCCTGCACGTGCTGGAGTGGCTGGAGGNCCAGGTAAAAACACCACAACATTTGCTTTTCTAAGAAATTCCAACTAACCAGAGGTTGTGCTGCCCCAGCCCTGCCCGAGCAGCACCGCCTCATGCCCACGTGCTCCTGCTCTGGGCTGTGCAACAGAACATAAGGAAAAGCTGGGTGCGGGATGCCCCAGGCGAGGTACCTGTGGGTGCTGGGTGTTGGGTGCGGGATGCCCCAGNGGAGGCCTACACGGGAGCAGAAGTGACCCTGAGGTTTATCACACAGTGCAGCCAAAAAAGCCATTTGTGCTGCGTCAGGAGATCCAGGCTGCGAGGGGCTGTGCCAGCAGGATGGAGGGGTCATGGCCACCAGCAGATGCTGGCTGATGAGTGCCGGGCGGTGCCAGAACCACCTCCATCCCCACCACAGAAGAGGGGATGAGTGGCCAAGAGTGACAAGGGGACCGTGGNGACCAGGTACCTGTGGGTGCTGTGCGCTGAGCAGCTCCCACTTGGAAAACCAAGGAGGGACAGGGCTGAGCGCACTGGGGAGAGCTCAGACCGGCCCCGCAGGCAGTGAAACGCTCCTGTTACAGCCGAGGAAACCTAGCAGTGACCGAGGTCGCTGCCACAGCAGGGGAACGTGCCAGGGCTGGAAATGGGGCCAGCTCCCACCTCCCAGCTCCCTGGCTCCCTGGCGATCCGGAGCCCTCCCGCAGCCCGACGGGCTCCCAGCCACCGCTGCGGTTTCGCCAGCGAGGCGGCCGGCAAAGGGGCTGCTGTATTTTGGTCCGTTTCTTTCCAGGTTTTCACTGCAATAAGCAGAAAGCAGTGGGTTCTTTCATCACTGAGTGCCTGCATGTTCTGTGGGGTGGGATGCGGAAATCTGGAAAAATCCGGAATCCAGGCGTGAAAACCCAGAAGAATCTTAGCTAAAGATTAAGACATATTTATAGAGCCCATTGGAAAATGCTCACGANAAAAAAGCCATTTGTGCTGCGTCAGGAGATCCAGGCTGCGAGGGGCTGTGCCAGCAGGATGGAGGGGTCATGGCCACCAGCAGATGCTGGCTGATGAGTGCCGGGCGGTGCCAGAACCGCCTCCATCCCCACCACAGAAGAGGGGATGAGTGGCCAAGAGTGACAAGGGGACCGTGAGCGCACTCGCCGTGGGCCCTGCTGATGCTTGCTGCGGCGACTCTCTCCTTCCAGAGGCTCTGGGCATCTTCCAGAAGTGGTGACGGAAACGAAAGGACATCTGGGGAAATCCCCTCTCACCCCAATGTCCACCAAGGGCTCTTCCAAAGCCACTGTCTCTGTCGCTAGTCTAAGGCTGCTAATAAAAGGGAAACCACCATTGCCTCACTGGGAAGGCAGAGCCCAGCCCTGGTTTCAGTGGTCCGGCCCCTCTCGCACGGGCTCAGGAGCAAACCGAGCGTGCCGAGGGGCAGCCTCGTCCTCTGGGGACCTGGAGCTCCGTGTGTCGATGAGCTGCGAGCCCAGCCAGCGAGAGCCCCTAATTCAAAACGCATGCTGTTTAAATCGAGAGATGACTGTAAAAATAAGGGTCAGATTTCTCTGGCTGCCAAGCCTCCCACGTGAACCCAAGCCCTCCGGTTTCCTGCCTTCTGGCATGTGTGACCTTCTGCACAGTGACCCCGGCGCTCCCCGAGGAGCCCCGGGATGGCAGGAAGAATAAAGGGTAGTGACAGCTTGCATAACCTGCATCCAGCCCCGCCAGGAAAATAAGGAGGCGGCTTGGACCGAGAGTGTTGCGGGCCTTTTGTGTTGGCTTTTCAAGCGTGAAAATGGGCTTCCCTGCTCAGAGCTAATGGTGCCTGGGATCCTCCCCGGGACAGAGGAACCCCAGGGTGGCTGCGAGCCTCGTCCCGTCCTCCGGAGCTC
Organism: Steatornis caripensis; assembly: GCA_013398225.1. Taxonomy (NCBI): domain Eukaryota; kingdom Metazoa; phylum Chordata; class Aves; order Caprimulgiformes; family Steatornithidae; genus Steatornis; species Steatornis caripensis. Next base: position 84,071 of record VZSC01008700.1, on the reverse strand, counting down.
ATAGGGGACATCGCAGCCCCGGTAGCGACATCTTCTCCTGTTGCTTGGGCTGCCAGCGGCTTACCCAGGGCTGCCCGGTACCAGCAGGGAAAGCTTAGAGGAGAGAGGATGGGAACGGAGCCCGGACGACATGGCTGAGCGCCCAGTGCGGCTGATCCTCGACGAGGGCGGATGGCTGCAACCAATTTTCCATGTTTCTGACTCACTCTGCTGGAAATCCGTCTCTGCTCAAGAAGCAGCACCATCAAGAGCAGAAGCTGTTGCGAACCTGCTGATGAGGGTGAGGGGGTGTCCCCAGCCCCAGGGAAGGACGAGGCTGGTGCTGAGGCAGCTGTTACCCCTCAGGGCGGCGAGGCACCACTACAACCAACCTGGCCGCGTACACCAACCTGGCCGCCGAGCAGGTCGGGGCAGGCTGCAGGGGCCAGGCTTTCCCTCGCTGCTGGGCGCTGAGGCCGGGAGCCGCACGGCCCCTCTCCGGAGCGGGGACTTGATGGGGCTTCTGGTCCAGCAAAGCTTGTGCTTGGGAAGAGTGGGAGCAAGTGACCCCAGCGTGTGGGGTTTTGAGCAGGCGGAACTGTTCCACTAGCAGGGCCGGGCCCCGCGGCTGCGCAATAGGCAAATCACAGCCGGCACCGGGTTTGACTGGACACCAAGGCGGATGGGGTGCCCGCTCCGGCTGGGAATGGTGCCAGTGCCCGTCTGGGTGAGACGTGCCGCTGCGCTCAGCCAGAGGCCGGTCGGAAATCCCTGTTGGATGTCTCCTGACCTCCACTGAATCAGAATAACCATTCCTCTGGAAAACCTAAATTTATCCCTGAAGTGGTGACGGCATAATTCACATATGCCCTATTCCCGTCTCGTTGGAGTCTCCCTTACGTTTGCCATTTCCAACAATAAAGTGACACTGTGAGCAACCTTCCGGTAAACCGGCATCTCTCCCACCCCTCCCGGTGACGCGAGCCCAGGGCTGAGCAGCTGCAGGAATTCATGCGAGTTCAGACTGGGCTGAACTTTCGCACAGTGACCCGCCGGGTCAGCGTGGGAANGGGATGGGGATGGAGACAGGGACAGGGATGGAGATTGGGATGGGGACAGCGATGGGATGGGATGGGGACAGGGACGGGATGGGGACAGGGACAGGGACAGGGATTGGGATGGGGATGGGGATGGAGACAGGGACGGGGTCAGGGATGGGGACGGGGACAGGGATGTGCAACCAGGCGCACGGGGGCTGTTCAGAGGAGCTACTCGCGGTGCGTGCTGGGGTTGCTGCCTTTCCCAGCTGGCTGGGCTGGGGGGATTGCACGGAAGCAGGGCTGCGGCTGGGGCTGGCCGTGGGGATGGGTGGGGTGAGTGGGGTAAGGATAGGGATGGGGATGGGAGCAATCCCTGTTCCTGCAGAGAGACCCCAAAAAAAATAACTTCCTCTGGAGTCCGCTGTTCCCTCCTCAGGGGGCGACCCCAGCGAGGGGACCCCGATGAAGCCCGCAGAGACCCAGGGGCCAGCCCCGAGCGCCGCCGCGCCCTGCTGCTCCCCGGGGCGCCCCAAGGCCGCAGGGCCTGCCGCGCTGGGGCAGGGTCCTGTGGGGTCCCCCCTGGGGGTGCACTCTGCTGCGCAGGGCAGAAGGTCCTGCACCCCGCCAGCAGCAAACCTCAGCCCTTCCCCAGCCCCAAACTGAGCCGGGCGGTCAGGACCGCGTNCCCCTGGGGGTGCACTCTGCTGCGCAGGGCAGAAGGTCCTGCACCCCGCCAGCAGCAAACCTCAGCCCTTCCCCAGCCCCAAACTAAGCCGGGCGGTCAGGACCGCGTGGGGATTTCGGCCGTAGCCTTTTTCCATGCAGGGCAGACCAGGGCTCCCTCTTGGCACGGAGAAATGCCCTGAGAGCTCAAATCCCGCAGGCCAGGCCANCCTCAGCCCTTCCCCAGCCCCAAACTAAGCCGGGCGGTCAGGACCGCGTGGGGATTTCGGCCGTAGCCTTTTTCCATGCAGGGCAGACCAGGGCTCCCTCTTGGCACGGAGAAATGCCCTGAGAGCTCAAACCCCGCAGGCCAGGCCACTTTAAGCTCTGTTTAAACTCGAGCACATCCCAGCGACCCGTGGTCATTCGCAGCCCGGGGTAGCTCAGGGCCTCAGGGGACTTTTCATTTGTGTACGTTACAAAAATCAGATTTCTCAGGGCAGATTGGAGGTGTCCCAATAGGAAAATACAGCCAAAGGGAAACGCATAAATCCTGCGGCTTCTCAACAGGCCTCGGCTTCTTACATTACCCCTCTCCTGCCTCAGCACAAACACTGCAAACGCAGAAAATAACCAGTGGGAACACGTCTGCTTCAGCACCTGGCATAACGCCGTCATTTTCCGAGACACCATCCCGTGTTGGGTAACGGCAGGGCACGCAGGATTCATTTCGCCTGATGTCGTTAACCCCGAGCAATAGTCAACACATGAAATTGTGCTTCCCTGTTTGTCCCAGTGACTCGGGGGTTTGGTGTTTCCCGGTTCAGAGGGCTCTCGGGATGCTGGGTGCTCCAGCGGCGGGCTCTGCAGGCACGGCTCCTGCAGCGCTCTCTCTATTGGGCAGGACGGAGCCGAAAAGAAGAATTTTCATAGTTTTTGGGGGGGGACAATCCCACCCGGGAATTTACGTCTGAGCTGCGGCTGCCCCTCCAGCCCTCGGGGTGGGGGGTGTGTGACGGCAGATCTGTCCCTCGGGGGGCACATGTACAACAGCCGGCACGACTGGGGGTGCGGGGGGCACAGGCCAGCCAGGTGCACCCCAAGGTGCCACGCGGCGACCCCAGGCACCGCTGAGAAGCCTGATACTCTCGCCCTGCCCGGAGGCGACCCCTCCCCGCGTCCCCCTCCCCGAGTCCCCAGCTCCCCTCCAGCAAGCGCAGCAGGGCGAGCGCGGAGGGGCCCCCCAAACCTCAAAAGTTGGGAAAAAGCAATGACCACAATTCACATTTTTTGTGGTCTCTTTCTCCCCTGCAGTGTTTCCTATCTGGTTTGGGTTTTTTTTCCTTCTCTTCCTTTTTCCTCATTTGAAAAATTCCTTCTGGCCATGAAATAAAGGTGAAAGCACCCGCTGGCGGAGGGGGCCGGGGGCTCCCCGCGTTCTGTGCCTGCTGAAATTTCCCAAATTCCTCCTTCCTCAGCTCCTACCTCTGCGACTCCTCCCTGCGCTGTCGCTGCTGGGTGCTTGCCCTGGGGCCTCTCGCTCCTGCTCCCTTCAAGCAGCAGCCTGGGAAATGCTCGGAGACAGCTCAGGGCCAGAAGAACAAGAAACCAGCGGCTGGTATTTATTCCTGCGGGAGCCTCCTAGACCTTTGTACGTAAACACACCTACACCGCGGAGACGCTTCGCTCCCGACAACAGGGAGCTCATTCCCGCAAAGGGAGAAGATGAGAAGCCCTGAGCATTAGTTGCCTGCTCGGGCACGGGAAAGTGAGTTTGGCTGGTGGAAGTACTGGGCGCGCACGTCATCGCTTTGGCAAGGCTGAGCGCCATGGGAGAGGCTGGCCTTAAAAATCGGCTCTGCAAAACCGCAGTTAAGTAGAGCGGCAGATTGCGAATGCGGACCCTTGGCAAAAAATCCTCGGGGGACAGCTGCGTGGGGTGGGAAAGCCGCTCCTGTGCCACCACCCTGCCTGCGCGGCCCGGTGACACGGGGGCTCCTGCAAGGGTAGATCCTGCTGCCACGCGTTTTCAGGCAAGGTGAAAAGGCGTCTGCCCCGGGATGCGCAGGCTGCGGCCGAGCCGCAGGGCTGGCAGTGGCAGCGGTGGGACGGAGGCAGAGCCGCTGTGGGCGCCTGCGGGGCTCAGCAGGGGCGAGCTCGGCACAAGCCCCCGCTGCAGCCCTGGTCCCCCGGGCGCTCGCTGTCAGCCAGGCGTGCGGGAAGGGCCCAGCAAGTGGTGGGAAGCGGGGCTTTAGCCCCTAAAGACGTGCGGATGGGAACGCAGCTCCCTGCTCTAGGACGCGCTTTGCAGAGGAGGGGCTGGGCGCTGGGGTGGAGGAGGAAACGCCCGGCAAGGAGGGAGCAGAAGGGCTCCATCTGCTCTTCTCTGACAGGAGCCGAGAGGGGCTCCATCACGGTGGGTGAATTCCTTCATGGGGAGAAAAAACAGAGACTGAAAATCCCTTTAAGCTGGCAGAAAAAGGCAGGACAAGAGGGAAGAGCTGGTAACCAGAGTCCAAGACACTCTCAAATGAAATAAGATGCGCATTTTTCATAAGGCGGTGATTGAAGCCTTGGAGGGAGGAGGAATTAATCCTCGGCACTCTCCGAGACCGGGAGCGTTTAGAGGAGAGATCGTCTGGCTCTCTGCCAGCACACAGAGGAGCTGGCACCAAGCGTGCACCCTCCCCGGGCTGGCAGCACCCTGCGGGGCATCACCCGGGGGCCCCGCACCCGGCCAGAGTTAGGCCCACGCAGCAGAGCCCCGCACCCACAGCGGGCACCCACGGCAGGGCCCCCAGCACCCGTTAGGGGATGGCCTGGGAGCCCTGTGCCTGCAGCATACGGCTGCCCCAAGGCCTGCGGCTCGCAGCGGGGCATGGCCTGGGGAGAGGACACGGCTGTAGGCACACGGTGAGGCAGCACCCGCGGCTGGGGGCTCCACGGGAGGCGGACCAAGCGGCCGGGCTTGCTGGGGGTGAGTGTCCCCAGCACAGGGTGAGGGGCAGGGTGGTCAGCAGGGATGGGATGGGGATGGGGACAGAGAGAGGGGCAGGGATGGGGACAGGGATGGATGGATGGCTGGACAGGGATGGGGATAGGGACAGGGACGGGGATGGGGATGGGGACGGGGACAGGGATGGGGATG
>VZSC01008700.1:65061-78191 GCA_013398225.1 Steatornis caripensis | reverse complement strand
CCCGGGGGGCGGCGGAGCACCCGTGGCGCCCGGCCCCGCCGTGGCACTGCCCACCTGGCTCTTCCCCCGCAGGCCCTGATGGACGCGCAGAACTCGCGGATCGAGGAGCTCTTGCAGAAGATCAAGCAGCAGCAGTACAAGCTGGACAAGCAGAATCTGCAGATTAAAAGCCTGCAGAGCAAGGTGAGCTCCCGTCCCGCTCTGCGGCTCGGGGCCCGCAGCCTGGCGCTGCACGCTGCGGGGACCCGGCACGATGTGCCCGGCGAAGGCCAGCTGGCGCAGCGCTCTGGGCACCGGGGAGCCGGCTGTGCCGCTGCTGCCTGGCCGTGGGGACTCTGCCGAGGCCACGGCCCTGGGCTTTGTGCCGCAGCATTGGTGCGAGGGTAGCAAACTGCAAGCATCCCGAGTATTTGCACGGAGCAATAGGAGGAATTGATGTGTGGGAACGGAGCCTCTCTGGGCTCTTCCTTTGAGTTTATCGGTAGGATAAACTCGTTAGCATGGGTGTGAAAAACCACAGTCGTTTTTGACTTTGCCAGCCTTGGGTATCTCCTGTTCCTCAAGGCTTCTGGGCAAGTTCAGCCCCAGCTCTGGTCACGGGGGAGCGGCTGGCGCCTTTGCCGATCAGCTCCCCTGAGTACCAGCGTTGAAAATGAGCAGAGATAAAATCGTTCTGACTTGTGACTTTTTTTTTTAGGTCAATCTACTGATCCCCTTACACTTGACGGACAACAAAACGCAGTCTCCAAAGTGGAAGATAAACCTGAAGAGCTTCAGCCTCACCAACCAGAGCCAGAACGCCAGCGGGGAGCCCGTGCTGACGCAGAGTGAGTATCAGTCTGTGCCGCCCCTCTCCTCCGGGCCAGAGCAAACCTGCAGCAGTTGCAACTGTTTGGAAACAAAAAGTTCAGTTGTCCTGAGTCAGGACCTGAGATTTGCTTGCAAAACCAGAGCTTGGCAGTTCGGCCAGACTGGGAGGGTCCAGAGCACAGGCAGGATCCTGGCTTTCTGGATCAGTATTAGTCCAGCAGGAATTTAAGGACTTAACAGGAATTTTTCTGCGTGATATTAAGAATACAGTGGGGAGCAGAGAAATGCCGCCAGCAGGTATTTGTCAAAGAGAACTGGGAGGTGGGGGGCTGAACGCAGGCAGGAAAGGCGGATCTCTGCTCCTTGGAGTTAACTCTTGTTCACCTGCCCTCACTTTACCAGGCAGAGTCTGCTTCTCAGTCTCTGCTGGCAAAGGGGAGGGATAGGGAGCCCTGGACCATGAGGAGAGCTAGATCCCTGTGTGTCTGTCTCCCTTGGCTCATATTTAGGGCTCATACATGGACGACAAGTACCTTAGCTCACACTGTCCTTAGCGGAAGGTGCTGAGCTGCAGCAAATGCCTTGGCAGTGAAGGCACCAGACGCTCACAGCCCTGGGAAACGTGTGCTAGAGCAGCGAGTGGATGCTGTGTCGGAGCTCCTGGCTCTGCCTGGAGCATCCTCTCTGTCAGCAAGGGGCTGGAGTTGCTCCCGCAGAGCGGAGGGCGGCAGAGCGGGTGTCCCCAGCTGCGCTGCGTCCTGCAGCCTCCCTCCCAGACAGGAACTGGTGTCCCCGCAGGGTTTGCTGGCTTGGAGCAGCTGCGCTCATGTTATGTCAGCTAAATCACAGTGTTGGCTCCGTCTGTGCAGCTGTCTGGGGATGTCCAGTGCGAGCCAAACAGAAACTAGGCAGGGTGAGGATGCATGGGGAAATCCTGCCCAGGGCTTAACGCAGGGATAGCTATGGGAAAACACACAGCAATTTGTATGTGGAGCCTGGAGCTGTCACCAGTGTGCCTGAAAGCTGGGTGGGCAGAACAAAGAGCTGCAGAATTGATGCGGACAAGGAGAGAGATGGGACGCGGGGCTCCAGACTCCTGGTGGTGCTCAGCGCGGTGGGACTGGCCAACCTGCAGCGGGGCTGCGTGAGGTCTCCCTTGGTCAGAACAGCACCAGCAAGACAGAAAACTGTCTCAAAACCTCTTCCCCTCTCCCTGTTTCTTTCACAGCTCTGCTTTGTGACTTGTCCTCAGTAGTGTGTAGTGAATCCTAGAACCGTTTGGGTTGAAGGGACCTTTAAAGATCGTCGTCTCCAACCACCCAGTGCAGCCCCACTGCACAGCTCTCGCATTACGCTGAAAGCGGGGTGTGGGGAGGTGGGTTTGGGTCTTTGCTACTTACTGGGGGCAGATGTAGGCTGTGCTGTCGGCTCCGCACCGGCTGATCGGTGCTGGGTGCAGCAACTTCTGTGAAGCGCGGCGGGAGGCAGTGAGGGCCCACAGCCCGCAGGGTGCTGTGAGACGGGGGTGCGAGAGTGCAGCACCTTCTTGTGCCACGCTGTCCCTGATGGGGAGACCCTGAGCATCCCCAGCGGCCTGGGCATCCCGGCTCCCTTCCACCCAGCCGAGCAGTGAGCTCCCCCTTCTCTTGCCTAATCCCTGATGTTGGTATCACTGACAGAAAACAAATTGGCTTCCTCTCATTAGCAAGTTGAGTGAGCTCTCTGGCAAATCTTAACACACACGATATCTGTCAGGCCAGCCCCGTGCCCTCCGCCTGGGGAGGCTTGTGGCTGCTTTTGGAGCAAGCGAGTGCGGGGAAGGCTTGTGCCGGCGGCTCCGTGCCTATTGTCAGGCAGAGCCGCAGCGCCGGCATGGCCCCGGGGAGCAGCAATGAACTCCACCAGCAACCCTTTCAGAAAGACCCTTTTATTTGCATCCAGCGAACACAAGTTTTTTCAGGCCGGAGATGGCACGCGGCCAAGCATGTGAAAGTTGAAGGCTTGAAGCAGCCTGGAGAGTGAAAGGTTTAATCGCTTGCAGAAAGAGGATCATGTCTTTAGGCAGAGCCTGTGCTCTCTGGCAGCCGGCCGAGTAGGGGAAAGGTAGAGCCCCGCTCGCTCTCTCCCTGAGGCGCTGGGACTCCAGAAGAGTTGGGTTGGTTTCGTGAGGGAGAGGCGCTGCAAACGGCTCCAGGCATGCCCTGCCATCTGCGGGAAATGATGTTTATCCCAGGTTGGTGGCCTCCCGTCGTGCCTGGAGATCCCCTTGCGTAAATACGGTGCCGTGCCTGGGGCAGCTCCAGCCAGTCTTGTTTATTCTCCTGTGTTGTTTGGCTAAATAAAGGAGGAGGGAAAGGAAAACATCCAGAGCAGGCAGGAGGCCTTGTTGTTCTGCTGGTGCCATACGGATGTGCAACACGAACTGGAACTGATGAGCATGTTCCTCAAACAAAAAGATTGAGCTGAGGCTGTTCAAGCAGCTGCACCTCATTCAGCTGCTTGAAAGTCCCTGTTGCACCAGTAAAATGGAAGAGATGCTAGTGCAGCGAGTGTGGCCAGGGCCCAGAAAAAAAACAGACAGAGATGAGGTTGACTTCGGCACGCTGAGGCCACTGAGCATCTGCCCGGGCACTGTCCTGCCGATGCTGCGAGCTACGGGGTGTGAGGAGGCAGGGAGCTGTGCGAGGCTAGGGGAGACCAGCAGCCTCCGAAACCTCCCTGCTGCCACGCTCGTGAGCCCGGGTCGCTGCAGCTGTGAGTGGGTCGTGCTGGGGGTTTTCCTTCCCCCGAGCCTCCTTTGGCTTCCCTGGCTGCATTCACCTGGATATCGGGGATGCGCTTGGCCTCCCCGCAGTGCTGCGAGGCTTTGTGTGGTCTTGATCCTTCGCGCAAAACTCTTGCCCTCGATCCGTGCGTGCACGGGCTTGGGGGAGGGCTCGGGGCCACGCGCCTGTCCCGTGGGTGCACTGGTGGGCTTGGTGGCACCGGTCTCGTGCTGGCGTTGGCCCGGGGGTGCGAGGGATGCTAATGGCAGTGGGAGCGGGGCTGCCCGTGCCAAGCAGGGGAGGGAGTTCAGCGGGGGGGGGTCTGGGGATGGGGGGAAATGGGTGAAAGGTGGTGGCAGGTGTCACACCGCCATCCCCTGGGTCCCCCGCACTGACCTCTCCTCCAGTTGTAGCTCTGGTCTTTGCCCTGGCGCAGCATCGGGGCTCCCTGGGTGCCTGGCGAGGTCAGGGCGGGGGCGATGCTCTGTGGGGGCTGCTCTTGCCCTCAGCAGCTCAAAGGCCCCGTTTCCCCCTTTCTGCCCCCTGCTAAGCCCCGTGGCTGGGGGGCAGGGGGGCCTCTCCCTGCTGCCGCCCTGGGTCACGGTGCCAGCCCCAAGGGGGACCCCACAACAGGGCTGCCGGGGGCGGCCAGCGCCCCGGCACAGCCCAGGGCTTGTCTCTAGGTTTCTTCACCCGTCCGTCTTGGTTGTGCTGGCAGCAGCTGTGAGCCGCCGAAATCCACCCCACCCTGCGCGGGGAGAACAGACCCCCTTTGTGTGGGGGTGATGGGGGCACCTGTCGCGCTGACAAAGAGCCCCTTGACTGCGCCGACAGCCCGGGGGCTGAAGTCCCCGCACGTCCTCCTGCGGCCTTTTGACTCGGGTTTTGTAACAGGTCTCCCCCACACCCCGTCTCTCCCCGAGTGCTGTGGGTGGTGGTTCCTGGATGGACTTTTATCGGCGCTGTTGAAATGGTGCTTTGCTGGCAGCTCCGGGCAAAGTCCCCACAGGGGTGGAAGGAGAGGTGCGAGCCTGACCGGCATGGGGATGAAGTGGGGCAGGCTGGGGGGTGGCCTCACCTGGGGCAACCCACTTGTGCAATGAGCTGGGGCTCCCTGCAGTCCGCCCACCCCTTCCCTGCCCCGGTCAGTGTGTCTTGGGCAAAAGGGTCACCCCAGCCTGGCCCTGTGCCTGCTGGTGGCAGGGTGCCCAGCAGGACGCCTGGCTGGGGCCACCACAGTTGCTGGGAGCAAGAGATTGTGTGCTGAATGCTCAGGCGTCCTCCTGACGTCAGGACTTGGGGTTTCTTTCTGCCCCTGAGGCCCTTTGAGACAGCTTCAGCCTTGGGGTGGGATGGGAATGCTTGGCCCTGGCGTTACCGCACCCCAAGCAGGCTGCTCCTGCCTGCCGCGGGCGTCGGGTGAGCTGGGAAGCTCCTCGGGTCTCTCCTCAATGGGGAACCGTGCTTTCCAGCCTAGGTCACCCCAGCCTGGCCCGATGCCTGGCTTCTGCCTTGGACAGAAGCCCAAGGAGCTGTGTTTGGATAAATGGGAAGATACGGGGTCACAGCGTTTGAAGATGCTGAAGTTGAGGGCTGTCACTTCCAGCACATGTCCAGAGACGCAGCCATTGCTGTGCACAGCTGGCCAGGCTCATGGCCAGCGCTGCAAGTGCCGTGCCGTGGTAGGAGCAACCTGCTGAGGAAGCGGGACTCGGGACCTTCCTCTCAATGGCTGTTTCCCTCCCTGCAGAGCTCCCGGAGGACTGCCACCAGCTCTTCCTGGCTGGGCAGCAAAGCAGCGGCGTGTTCCAGGTGCAGCCCGCAGGGTCTCAGGCCTTCAAAGTCTACTGTGACATGACCGCAGGTAAAGCAGCGATGTCCCGCAGTGCTTTGCACAGTGCCCTTGCAAATGGTAACCCCGAATGACCGTGTTTTCCCTGCCCACAGAAGGCGGCTGGACAGTGATCCAGAGGCGCACAGATGGCTCTGTGGACTTTGACCAGCTTTGGGACGCCTACAAGAATGGCTTTGGAGACCTTCGTGGTAGGTGGATGACGATGTCTATCTTCTTATCATGGGATGAGCGACATCTTAGCGCAAGTTATTCCCTCTTGCTGGCACTGGAGATCAAAATGTGCCAGAGCACAGCATCGGGCTGAGGAGGGGAGGATGCTGCTTGCAGAGCAAGAGTCCTTGGTCTTCCTGACTTGTCCTACAGGTGCCAGACAGCGATTCGAATGCTGCAGTGTCCTGGCTTGTCCCTGTTTGTCTCTGGAGCCTGTTTGTGTGCCTGCTTCGCATGGCATGTTTGTGTCCCTGCAGCCAATGCAATGGGTCTCGTTTCAGGTGACTTCTGGCTGGGCCTGGAGAAGATACATCACCTTGTCCAAGATGGAAGATACAATCTCCTGATTGAGCTGGAAGACTGGGAAGGAAATTCCCAGGTAGTTCACTTTGTCTTCAGCCTTGGTGGTGAGAGCACAGCCTACACGCTCAACTTACTGGGACCTCTGTCTGGAGAGCTGGAAAACGCCATCGGGGAATTCAGGCAGCTGCCCTTCTCCACTCGGGATCGTGACCATGACCTCAAAGCTGACACAAACTGTGCCAAACACCTCTCAGGTCAGTACGAGCTCCGCCTTCCCAGTGGTGTGCACTTTCCCTTCAGCCCTCCGCTGTCTGGTGGTGGCCGTGAGTGGAACAGGGACCCTGCAGAACTAGACCCCTTCGGTGCTGAGCCTGGCTTGTCCCCTGCTTCTCTGGGAAAGCTGCGTCCTTGGGAGGAGCCGTGCAGGGAACTGGGAGGGAAGCTGAAACCAGGAGGGGTTCATGATTTGGGTCTTGGCCCAAGCATCTGGCTGCTTAACAGCTTTGCTGGCTGCCATGTTGCTTGGAAACCTTTCAAGCGAAGCAGAGGCCAGTCCCCAGGCCGAGGTGGGGCTGCTGAACGGTTTGAAGGAGTTGGGGGTGGGGGCGCCGGGTGTTGCATGTGAGAAAGAGCAGTAGGGATTTGCAGATGCGTCCTGAAGTCATACGGGATCTGTGCAAAGGTTTCTCAGTGGATGGGACTCCTCAAGCGTGCACAAGGTGGTCTTGTAGGGTCCCAAAGCCCTGGAAAAGTGGGGGAAATGGGGCAGCAGCTGCCTTGGACCTGTGTTTGGTTTCTCTCTGGAAGTCCTGGGGGTTAAACCTACCTCTGCGGTGCCTTCGTAGGTGGCTGGTGGTTCAGCACCTGTGGCCATGCCAACCTCAATGGGAAGTACTTCCGCTCCATCCCGCGCCAGAGGCACGAGCGCAAGCAGGGCATCTTCTGGAAGACATGGAAAGGCAGGTATTACCCGCTGAAGTCAACCACCATGAAAATCCAACCCGCAGCACTGGAAGCAGAGCCCTAAAGCTGGCACTTGAGACTTGACCTTCTCTGCGGAGCACAGACCTGAGCTCCATCACTTGGTGTTTACAGAAACCAACCCCACCCTCCCCGGGAAGTCCCCCGAGGCGTGTTCCTCTCGTTAGCAGCCCTTTAGTGGCAGGACACAGCTCCTCGCTGTAACTAAAACAGCTCCGTGTTGCTGCAACCCCTGCGTGGGAGCTCCCAAACCAGGAGAGGAGCCACCAGCAGGGAGATCCACCTCCAGAGCATGCACAAGGGTCTTCCAACCTGCCACGTGCTGATGCAGCGAGTTCAAGTTTGTCTGGTGCTTTCTGTCCTGTCTGAACTCTTCTGTGCTGATTTTGATGAGCTGGGGCTGGGGTGGGGAAGGGGAGCACGCGAAGCATTTCGCTACCCTGCACCCAAGCATTGGGAATGGAGCCTCGCTGTGCCTCATCTCTCATTGCTGTTCCTGAATGATGTCCTATGTACCCTCCTGGGAAAGCCCCCAGAGCCTCTTTCCCCGGCTGGTGCCGTGGGGCGGTGAGCCCTGGGGCAGCTCCATCTGCGCAGCCCCTGCTCCGGTGACTTCAGCCTGCTGAGAGTACGGTGGTGGGAAGGCTGAGGGACACCCTGTGCAGAATGGGACTTCAGGCTCAGTTGGCTTCCCTGGCCCCCACAGCTTTGAAACCCTATGTTCCTGGCTGTGCTGGAATTTGCTGGGAGCTAGGGAAACAGATTCCAGCTCTGGGAGATGATGGGGGGCATCCTGCAGCCGGTTGCACGAGGGCCAGATCCTGGAGGGCTGAGTCTTAAGCTCTGCCTGGAGCCTATCAGCGTTGCTGGGGGTGGTTAGGATGAGCGCTAGGACAGCGCAGGTACAGAGCAGTGACTGTCCCTGGGCAGGACCAGCCCTGCTGTCAGCTGTAAATCCCCCTGCAGCCTGGGGGGCTGCCTTCTCCCAGCAGACTCCCCGTACTTTGCGGAGTGGATAGCACCGTCCCGCATGCGTGCCCCAAAACTTGCTCTAAAGAGCCAGGGGACAATGGGGCTTCTCTGCAAGAGCTGCACCGCCTTGTCGGGTGCGTGCCCTGCCGTACAGCATGGCCTCCGCCTTTGGGGTGCGTGGCTGGGGAGAGGTGGGCAAAACGGGTCCCCGAAAACTGTTACGGGCCAAGCTGCCGTCTTGGGGCTTCCCAAGCATCCCGCCCTGTTGAAGTCATATTGACTACTGTGCTAGAGCTCCTAGCTGCTAAATATTGTAAATAGTCATCTGTAGGATGTTGGATCTTGTGGATGAATCTCCTGTTTTAATTTGTTTCCATATTTAAATGCAGTGTTAATAACAATGTGGTGTAATTTATAAATGTTGATGCTTGGAAAGAAAAGCAACTGTAGTTTGTGTATTTGAAACTTTTTTTTGTACTAAAATATCTTTTCTGAAGATGTCTTTTAATAAAAACAAGCCTGTAACTGTCCTGTCTGGATTATTTGCCTGATGGTTGACCAGTAGAAAATGCATGGGGGCTGCGTGAGTTCTCTGGATTCAGAAACTTCACGTGTCGGGAGTCTGACCTGAGTGCTTTGCTGCCTTCTGCCCTCCATTTTCAGCTGTAGCCTCACGGAGCTTTCTGAGAGAAATCTCTTCTCTAGACCCCAGCAGTGGTTTTGAGTCTGTTTGAAGTTCATGGACTTATAAATTTCTGTTCCCTCTGGAACTCAGGCTCTGGGGGCAGCAAGCTTATGAGTGATGAGCTGGCTCTTCTTATTGCCTGATGGCTGATGCTTGCAGCAGGGAGCCGTTCCCTGTAGCTGGCCGGAGAAGCCTGCGCCAACCCCTTGAAAAAGAGCAGAGGCTGAGGTCTGTGTTACCTGGGTGGATTAAAGTCAGAGCTGATCAGGACAAGCTCCAGTAAGTAGTAGCCTTTTACCTGCTCAGGCCATGCATGCGTAGTCATCTCCAAAAGCATTGATTGTAAATTCTGGGGAATTATTATGGAGGTAGGGATGAAATGAGCTGGGGATGGAGCAGTGCCCTGAAGATGATGGGGGTAAACTCCTGCTGTGCTCACAATCCCGGCACGTGGCCTGATCCTGTAGCTGGAGAAAAGAGCAAGTGCTTCTTTAGCTGGCCAAGAAAGCGGGACAAAAATTGCTCGTTGCAGAAGGAAGAGACAAGGGACTGCTCTACTCCCCTAGAGCAGCTGTATNGGCCTGATCCTGTAGCTGGAGAAAAGAGCAAGTGCTTCTTTAGCTGGCCAAGAAAGCGGGACAAAAATTGCTCGTTGCAGAAGGAAGAGACAAGGGACTGCTCTACTCCCCTAGAGTAGCTGTATCGATACCTGATGTACCTAAACATGCCCCAGCTCCTGTGTCTGTCCTCCTTCCCCAGGGAGAAACCTCGGGTTAATGACAGCCCCAAGCACAATTGCACAAGCAGCCCCTTACAGCCGGCTCTGTGCTATCTATGTGCTCGCTCTTGCATTCAGAAATACATTTTTAATGTTCAGTTTGCTTAATTCAAAGCTTGTTTAGTCCCTGGGTGCACCAGCAGATACTGGAGTGCTGTATTTCAGTCTGGATGCGGAAGTCATTAGACGAAGGTGGTTTTATGCATCAGATAGAAGCCAGCGAAGGAGCTATGCTGTATTTATTCATCGCCAGGGGTTTTTTTGGCAGATCTGGGATGGCTCCCCAGTGGTGCATTTGTTCCTCAGCACCTACAGAAGATTCCTGGAGGACAACGGCAGCCGGGGAAGGCTAAGCGCCCCAAATCTTGCCTAGCCTAGGAACTACAGCTGCTTTCTTCTACCGTCCCACCATGCGAGTCTCCACATCCCGTCAGTCTCGACGACAGCCCGTGCCCCCACATCATGGGTCCCACACCGGAGCGTGTGGCATCCCAGGGCCCTTCCAACGTTCCTCTGCAGAAGCAGCCAGACCTGGGTTTCTGTTTTCATCTGGAATCCCCCTGGAATCCTCCAGCTCCTTCATTTTTAACAACTATGAACTGCGGCTTGTTCTGACATCTGGGAGCCCAGTGAAGGATGGGCCAGCTCCCTCCAGCGACAGCGAGAGACGCAGCACCACGCGCTGCTGGAAGCACAGACATCCTTTGGGTTATGAAACACTGCTGCTCCCCAAAACCAGGCCATGCCTCCCGTCCGGGCCAGGCCGGGCTGTGCCAGCCCGTGGCCCTGCAGCAGCTCCTGACACGATGGTCCACCCCAGCCTTCGAGTCCCCCCAGCAAAACCTCACCCAGCAGCTGGAAAGGAACGCTGCTGGTTTTGCAGGCTTGGAGGGGCTGTGTCAAGGGCGGTGGTGGGGTCCGAGCTCAGCATGTGCCAGGTGGCTAAAGGCTGCGGGGTCTGGACAGGGTGGGACAGGGCTTTTTGGGGCCAGAAGCGCTGCGGGACAGCCTGGGGCTGCAGCCCAGCAGGGTGACACAGGGCTGGCGCACACCTCAACGTGGAGCTCGGACTCATCAGTAGAAGCAGATTGAAGCGCAGCCACTTTGGATCCAGGGGTTGTCCCAGAGCATCGTTTGATCAAGAAGACATTGCACAACAGGTACCAACATCCCGACCCAGCTCTGTTTGGTGGCCCCAGAAAGTGAGGAGAGCCTCGACCCTCTGAACAGAGCCCCTGCCAAACCCAGCCTGTGTCTGAACGGCCGAAACAACCGCTGGGACATCCAACAGCGAGGCATCAAGCCTTTTTTATACAACAGCAGAATCCCTATTGCTCTTCGCAAAGTTTGGCAAAAAGGGAACGTGTTTGTGCATACACAGAGCTGCACCAGCTCGGGTGGACAAGCTGAGCCCCCTGCACTGGTGGCACCGAGATGCTGGAGGAGGAAAGACGGAGGCATTGCCCTGAGCCCCGCCGCCCCCAGCGCAGCCATCGCAGACCTCTGCAATGAAACAAAAAAGGGAAATTGGCAATCCCCAGCTTGAATCTGAAACCTGGTACAAAGCCAAGACACAGCAAATTAATAACAAGAGACAAGTTCTCCACCCAGCGACACTCCCCAGGCACCCCTCAGCCCAGCCTCTGAACCCTGGCCATGCCAGAGCTGGCAAAAAAATCACACTGTGGAAGCCATTCTTCGCTCCAAATGCCTCCGAGTGCCTGGCGGACACCGGGGCATCAGGACTCCCCAGCCCTCCCCGTAACTTCGGTTCTGCTCGAGCGCAGCGGCACTGAGCACAGATCGAGTTTCCCACAGATGCGTCTGGCACGGCTTTGCTAGCACCCGCACCCTTACCAGGGACACCTCCCAAGCGGAGTATTCTGGGCTGGCTCCCCCGAGGGTACTCACAGACACCCAGAGAACCAGAGCCCACTAAGAGCGCGGCAAGGGGCATTCCTGGCTGAAGCACCCCAGGCCCGCAGCTGCACCGCAGGGGCTGAGGCAGCCAGGACAAGAGGCAGCGTCTTGGGTGACCATTTTGAGCAAGTTTTTAATCACGTAAAAAAAGAAGCAGGTGGCATAGAGCTGTCTGCTTTTACGGGTGTGTGACCCAGCATAGTTTAAGAAAATATCTGAGGCTTGTACGACCTCTGCTGCCTGAGGCTTGATGTCCTGCGACCAATTCAAGGACCGATGCGGGATTTCCAGAAAGGGTCTGCAAACGCGTTGCCCTGTTGGCAATCTGAGACACGTGGCTGGTTTTGGTGACACGCCACCAACTCTCCAGTGCAAAACATACCTCGAGCCTGGGGCGCTGCTGAGGACTCCGGGGCTCCTCACTCTGTGTCGCCCCAGGGCAGCATCCCTCCCCTAACACCAAGGCATCATCACCCTCATTTCCTGCAGCTCCTGTTAAAGCTCTGCCCTAGGGGATTTCAGAACTGGACGGCACTCGCGATGATACTTCTGCTGTTTATTGCTGTTTAAAATTTATGGCAACGATTGGCATTGGAAGAAGAAAAGAAAGTGATTTGCACGCAAACCAATAAAAACTAACTCCAGGTTTTTTTAAACACACACCCCCCCCCCGCACACCCAATATTCAGTTCAGAACCAATTAAGCTACTTGTGATAATGAAAATAAGATGTTTTACTTCTGTTGGGCCCATTTTAACGAGAATAAAAGTGAGGGAAGCAAAGACCTCACTTGCAAGATCAGCGAGGAACCACCCTCCTCTCCCTCCCTTCACCCAGCGCCTCACTGGATGCGGCATTATCAGGTGGGAAACTTGGCATGGGATAATTCCCTGTCCCAGGAGATTCTGCATCCAACATGTTCCCGCTTTGTTTCTTCTGATGCTATTTAACTATCCATCGGTTGGATGCTCGATGTCCCTGGGTGCGCTCCGGCCGTGACTCAAGAGGGCCATTTGCTGTGCTTCTGGAGGGATGTGAACAGATCCCGCCTTCCTGCAGACCTCGTTGTTAAACCCCTTCTGCGTGGGAAGGTTTACATATCCAATGCCCTGTGCTTGAGCCCCAAAACTGCAAAGAAAAGGTGGAAGGAAAGATTTCCTTTCTGCTTCTTCAGCAGTCGCTGTGTTTCAGAGCAACCGGTCCGGTCCCTTGCCAGGTTGGAGTCAGCACCTCCCCTAGGCCCTCGGTTCTATGAATTTTCGGCTTTCCTTCCCAGCTGCTTCCGTGCCCTGAGATGCGACGGGGATGCCTGGACGTGGTTTCCCAGCATGGCAGCGGCACTGTGACGTGTTTGCCGCATGCTCTGTTTCTCGCCCCATTTTCAGAGCCTGGTTCATAAGAAGAACAATTTTCGCCGGGCAGGAGCTGGACACTCCCGCCGACCGATCGCTGTGGGTGCGGGCGCTGCTGCTTCTTCGCACCCCGCCACACGTTCAGCAGCGCTTGCATTTGGGAAGCGGGACGCCTCAGAAACCACGGCCCCACCTGCCCGCGGTGTCCAGGTGCCCCGGGGAAGCTGAGGGCGGCTCAGCGCCACGCAGCCCCTTCCCCAGCCCCGCTGAGCCTCTCCCAAGGCCGCCAAGCCTGAGGCCGAGGGCCCTCTCCCCTGCCCCCCGTCTCGGCCTGGCTCCCGCGTGGGGCTGCAGACCCACGAAGCCCGCGGGCGCTGACGGCTGCTCGGGGCCAGCCCCGTGAGCGCAGCCCAGCACGGCCAGAACGCCGCCCCAGGCGCAGAGCGTTTCCCCGCACGTCACGGGAGGGAACGGCGGGGGCGTCCGCCTTCCCCGTCGG
>VZSC01008700.1:44741-63828 GCA_013398225.1 Steatornis caripensis | reverse complement strand
GGGCCGGCACCGGCCGGCGTTAACTCGGCAGCTGCGTGCGGGGCCCGTGCGGGAGGGCCGGTGCGTGCCCGGGCGCTGGCCCCGCTCCTTGCCGGTGCCGGCGAGGCCCCGCGGCGGGCGGGTGTCGGCACCGCGGGGGTGCTCGGGGCGGCCCCTTCCCCTGAGGGCGGCGGGGAGCGCGGGCGGGCGCGGGGCGTTCGCCGTCCCGTGTCCCAGCCTGGTTTACGCTCGCTCTCGCCCGGCGGCGCGGCCGAAGGGCTCGCCCCTACGGAAGGCGACGCTAGCGTTGCCGTCGGTGGGCGCCGAGGGGGTCGGGGACGGGCGCGGGCGCGCGCTTGCTGCCGTGAGCGTTTCCCAGGCGTTTGGCGTTGGGGCACGCCGTGCCCGCCCCTGACGAGGGCAGCAGCGATGCCACGCTTGCTTCTTGACGAAGGAGCAATTACTCATCTGTTGGAGGTATTTTGTGGGTGTATTTGCCCGTTTGGTGCGTTTGTTTTGCAGTCTTCGAGACAGCGGGCGTGTGGGGGGAATACCCTTATTCCCTTGCTGCCCATAAAGCAGACGACTAGCCTCCGAAACGGTGCTGAACTGTCTGGGTCTAAACTGGTTTCCTCCAGAAGTTACTCCGCCGTCTGTTTCCCAAGCGGTTTAGCAGCCAGGAACTCGAAAGCCTACAAATTTTATTTCTCTTTCTGTGAAGAGTCAGGTAGGCAAGACTGCGTTCGTCTTTAAAATACTTGCGCCATTTTGAAATGCGTTTTTAATTTTATCTGGAGTGAAACTTAACCTAAAGCCGTGTGGCCAGGATCCATGCCGTTGTGTTGGTACGGCAAAGTAACTTGGCGTACTTTGTAGCCCTGAATGAATAACGGGGGAGAGAGAGAGCTGTCCTTTTCTGTGCGTCCTTTGGGTAGGCGTAGTTGTGTGGATGTCTTTTCAAAACAAACCAACCAACCCCCCTTCCCTATCTACTCATCTTTTCCTTCCTTCCTTCTAGGCTTTTTGGGAGTAGGCAAGAAATAATGAATATATACGGGACCAAGTGGGATGAGGCCTCCGCTGTAGGACCAACTCCCCTTCCTTCCCCTTCTGCACCCTCCAATAATGGAATTAAATACCAAGGGGAATTGACATAATGGAAAAAATAACACCCAGGGGTTTGATTGACTTCAGGCTGGCCCTGTCTTAGCTCCGCAGGCGGCTTGTGAACTCTCTTCTGTCGGGCACGTGTAGTATTTGGTTGGAGTCTGATTTTAGCCTTTACAGTTGCACTTGTTTAAGAAATTTGCATCCTTGCGTTGCGATATTCTTTGGGCTGACTCCAGTTGAACGCAGTGATGCTTTAAAGTCACTATTTTTACGTTTTTATATAGCGGAAGATCTGGAACTGCTTATATAGGAACTTCTGTCATTTAGCATAGATTATATTAACGAGCTTTATGAAGAGTTTAAAAGGCAAAGAGCCTCGTTTGTTGTTGGTTTCTTTCATGAGAAATACTGCCTGTAAACCAGTTGCTTAGGGGCGAAAACGGCCGAGGAGTCTGCAGCGACGGTTCCCGTGCGTAGCTGGCTCGCTGTTCTTCGTGTTCCCTCGTTCACGTCGCCCGTCAGCTTCTGCTTTAGGACCGGCCATTTCGCTAGGGCTGCACGAGAGATGAGCGTTACTGGCTTATCGGGTCTAGCACACGGTAGGCGAAAACTAATTTGAAGTTTGGTGGCACTCGGGATGCAAGTGTGGTTATAGTCAAAGCTGCTC
Organism: Steatornis caripensis; assembly: GCA_013398225.1. Lineage (NCBI taxonomy): Eukaryota > Metazoa > Chordata > Aves > Caprimulgiformes > Steatornithidae > Steatornis > Steatornis caripensis. Next base: position 62,072 of record VZSC01008700.1, on the reverse strand, counting down.
TGCTGAACTAGTGCCTCTTTATCGTTATTCCCAATTTGCCTTTCTTCTGTGCGCATCCCAGCAGTCGGAACTGCTTATCTTATTGATCGCAACAAAATGTTGTTTGTTAATGAAACGCCCGAGCCAACCTTTGGGAGAACAAGCTGAATGCTGTCTGCAGAGCTGCGCAGAATAACAAGGCTGTGAGGATCTCGTAGATGCGTTTCGGTGATGTAACCCAAGCAAAGCCAGCGGTTCAGGGCTCTGTTCCCAATTACTTTTGTAGCTGGGGTGGTTAAAAAGCAGGAACTTTTCATGATCCGTTTTGAATGGGTTGGATCTGGAATTGAATTCATGACCTTTTAATAGTTGTTAAAATATTGGAAACGTTGCACCTATTAAAATGGGATCTGCGCATTAATTTTCCTCTCAAGATTAGCTATTATCAGTGTTTATTTTAAAAATTAAATTTGAAGCTGTGCAGATGTATGCTGGCTCGTGAAAAAGGAAGGAAAAACCACCCATAGGAAAAAGAGCTTTCTTCTTACCTTTGTGGGAATTTAGACGGCTCTGATTAGAGCTTGAGCCTGACAAAGGCTGTGCTTATTAAAAACAAATGTGTGTCGTGTAAGTCATCAATATCTGGCAAACTTATGTACTGAATGTTTGTAACAAACTCTGCTTATGTGGTCTCTGCTTAGAGAGACTCTTAATCTTCTTGATTGTTCAAAGAATGTATTCTTTTTGGCAGATTAATGAACTGGTGCATTTAAAATTCTGTCATAAACTTGATCTTTTTTTTTCCCCTTTTTCTTACCGACAAAGTATTGCCCGGATTTTTAATTCTGTCTTTTGCTTGCTTTGTGCCAGGGTCCTGTGGTATGAAGCAGGTGTCCGGGTGGTGGGCTTGTGCTTTGCACGGGCGGCTGTGGGGTGCGTTGAGGCCTGACGAGACACGGGAAGCCGAGTGTTGATGGTGACTGAGATCCGAGTGCTTTGCCGCTGGCGGACGGGTAGCGCGGTGAGCGGTAACTCGCAGGCTGGCACAGTGTGCTGGAGGAGAGAGAAAATCGGGAAGGACTGAAGGAGCAGTGCCACGATTCAGGGTGTAGACGGGGCACTTGGGGGGTTGGCTCGTGTACTTAGAGCCACCCGATGGTGGTTGGTGCTGGTTATTGGTTTGGGTCGCTTCCAAGTTAAAACCAGTGCACCTTTCCATTACCAGCGGGGCCCTGAAGGCTGTTTGGGGAGTGTGACTTCATCGATTGATTCTGGTGGGCTGTGTTGCGGAAGTATTCAGGCTCTTAGATCTGATTTGGAACTTTCTTTTCTACTCTGTCGAGACTTCTGCGTTTGAACAGGCAATCCTGTCTGGTGGCCTGTTCCCAAATTTAGGAACTTTCCCAAGATCTAATAGCTTAGTCCAGAATCTTGAAGGTATGTTCCTGCTCACTTTCCATAGAAAATAAATTTATGGGTTCTGTCTGCATGTGGACCTCCGGTCTTTGTGTCTTTCTTCTGGAAGTCATTGTGCTTGTTTAATGCTCGAGATTGAGTGTTAACAAGAAGCACTTGGAGGCTGTAAGGTAGAGAACATTATTTACTGAATTGGGATCTGGCTGCCTTCCTTTGTTACTTCTGCATCCGGTAACTTCTCAAAAATGCTCTCCTATAAGCTCTGCTAGAATGTGGAGCAGCCTGGAAGAGGGGAGCCTGGTGCTTTGCTGCTGGATTGCAGCAGAGGCGAGTAACCAGCTAAAGTAGTGCAGGACCCCCTGCGACAGATGGAGTTAATGACCTGAGAGCCATTTGCACGGTTTATGCACAAAGCTGATAATTCTAAAACGCCAGAGGATAGGAGGTGGCTAGAACCTAGAGAGATGGCTGTGCTTTCTCGAGCTGTAGATTCGCGAGAAGGTTCACAACAGTTGGAAGCTTCAGGGTTTTTCCAAGCTGGTCTGGCTTGCGTGGTGGATGTTCTCACCTCCTCCTGGTTACGGTCAGGGCTTTGCTGTAGGGTACAGCCTGCCCCAAGCCAGCAGATCACTGTATGGGATGGGTGACCTGCAGCCCGTTTTTGGAAGGCCCCGTGGAATTAGTTATGAAAAACTGTTTGTCTGGAAAATAAAGCTAAGAAAATCCTAGAGTTAGAACTCATCATAAAATCTTTTTTTATATGTCTGTTCTCATTCCCTAAAAAATGGCTCAGACTGTTTGCCAGCGAAGGCAGAGCACTGCGAGGAGCTGATTTAAGCTGTCCCGGGTGGGGAGTGGTGGCACCTTGCCACGATCCACTGGCTGCCCGTTCCTGCCTCTGTTGTGTTTTGGCCGCTCAGCTGTGCTAGCACAATTGTCCGTCTGTGCTGTCGGATGGATGAAATGCTGGGCGGGGGGAGTCCGGAGCGTTTCAGCAACCTCCCTGCGCAGCTCGGGAGCTGTCGCGGCAGAGTAACAGAGGGCTACAGCAGGAGTTTGGGAATGTGCTGGCAGGGGTGGGGAGGTGCGTGAGCTGGAGCAGTGTGCTGCCAGAGCTGTATCCCGAAACAATGGCCTGGGCAGAACAAAGCTGTAATAACACTAAAAGGCCAGTACGATCCTTGGCCCTGGGAGAACGCTGGTGAGCTCGTTCTGGAAGCATGTAATGAGAAGAGTCTTCTGTAATTTGTTGTGGAGGGAGCAGGAATGTTTTCTGTCCATGTATGCTTTTGTGTAGGAAAAACAGATTGTACGAATGAGGAAGATCAACAAATCTGTACTTTGAACTGAAGTAGGAAATGTTCCCAAGGTTGAAGAAACCTCCCTGAGACTGCCTGCCTTCCTTCTGCTCACGCCAGGATACTGTTAGCTTGAACAGCAAAGTCACGTATGATACAATATTTGCTGAGACTAAGGGAGATGGCTTAATTGCTTTTAGTCTTGTTTCCCTTCAGTTATTTCTTGCTCTAGTCAGTAATACAGGGGTTTAAGAAAACGTGTGTACTACGTGTGCATTACTATGCATTAGCTGCGTAGTAAAGAGTGTAGTATGACAAATCTTGTCTTGGGAGTTGTTGATGGGAAGGTCTCATGGAGCGCCCGGGCTGGCGTGGCTGGGTACAAAGCAGCGGCCTGCTCGCGCAGGAATGGCGGAGGCGTGCCTCGGGATCGGCGGAGAGCTTCAGCCCGAAGGAGGGGGAAACTCCTACTACAGGATGTACCTTTTATTTTCACAGTTCCTTTCAGTCAGGCTGGGTTTTGTGTGCCTAGGATCTGTCTGCGCTAACATTTTTCTGTTAACATGGCAACACCTCGTGTGGAGGCAGAGGTTTTTTGCTCCTCTTTTACTTCCCATGCAATCTACTAGAACCCGTTTTGCTGGATGAAGTTCTGCTTTGCTTTGTGTCTTGCCTCTAGTATCAAATGTCTCCTATTTTCCCCTTTTTGTAGTGAACATATTTATGAATTAAATGACTGAAATAAAACACCCCGTATGACCCCAACAGGGACTGCAAATAGTTGTTTACTTACTGCGTTGTTTTGAGTTTTTTGAAATAAAAATAGAGTAGGCTTATACTGTACACAGGCTTTTGTCAGGCAGACAGGCAGCATGTTGCCCTGTTCTTGACTGTAGTGTTTCTTAAAGCGTGGGTTGCAGCCTTCCTCTGCAAAAGCTCGAGTACGCAAGGGACATCTAGTTACCCCTAATTACTGGCGGCGGCTTGGGGCCTCCAGAGCAACATTCAGCAGTTGACAGTCGCTGTAGCAATTCCTCATTTCCATCTCTGCGGAACTGAGCAGCTGCTAGCAACAAAAAGGCTTGGGGCTGTTTTGGGGCTGGGGAAGCAAGCTGTGAGTAGTAAAGTCTGAGGTGTTGTCAGCATAACTTTCTCCTATGTTTATCTGGCTGTGCAACTCTGTGGGTCCTGCCCGCCAGGCAGCGTAGCAGCCAGGTAGCGCCGCTGTGCTGCGTAAAGGCTGGTATGAAGAATTAATTTTGAAAATCATGTCTTGTCTTTCAGTTGTGTTGATTGGAGACTCTGGAGTTGGAAAGAGTAACCTTCTGTCACGTTTCACACGCAATGAGTTCAATCTGGAGAGTAAGAGCACCATTGGGGTGGAATTTGCCACCAGGAGCATCCAGGTGGATGGGAAGACGATAAAAGCACAGATCTGGGATACTGCAGGACAGGAACGATACCGTGCCATTACCTCAGCGTGAGTACTATGACCTTGCTCAGGCTCACAGCAGAATTCTAGCAGAGATGATACAGATAAATTTATGGGTGGAGAATTAATGAAACGTATTTGGGACACACGACAAAATCATTGCGATAGACTGCAGTGTAGATCCAAGTCATAAGACAGCAAATACTTTTGTGTTCCTGATTAATATAATGAAAGTAATTCTTAGATTCTAATGATACTATTATAGAAGAAATAACAGCTTAAATCCAAAGTGTGGGAAATTCCACTTGAGTCTTGGAATTTGGGCTTTTTACCTGCCCTGGACGTGCAATCTTCATGACGTGGAATGAGCGCCATTTCTGATGGAAGCTGGGTGCTGCCTGGCATGACGTGTTGGTCTAGGCATGGTAGCTTACCATAACGCCAGTGGCTTCTGGTTTTCATTGCCCCCTCAGTCTTGAGATGGAGGGTATTGTTAGGACAGTCTGCAGCCACAAACTCCCTTGAAGTCTCAATGGCTTTGAATTAGTCACAGCCCTGAAAATTAGGTCCAAGAGTGCATGCTCTCAGACCTAATAACCAGTAGGTAGGAAGGCAACTGTGGTAATGCTGGCTCTGCAGCATTAGGCACATCCCTACTTAGAGCAGTGGTGTTGAGAAGCTTTCATGTACGGCACCTTGTTAATCAGGCAGTGTCTTAAGCTGTAACCTCTGGGTGGGTTTATCTGTTTCTAGGCAGGTGGTAGGCAAAAGTATCTTTTAGAGGGGAAAAACGAAAACTCTGTTGGTGGGCCTAGTTATCCAGGGCCTGTTCTGATCAGCAATTTGAAATTTTTTCGTGTTGCAGATGTATATCAATTTTTAAAGGTACAAACTTGTTTGTAAGTCATGTACAGATTGAGGCATTCGTATTAAACTTAAAGTAAGGGGAACTTTTTTCATTGAGGTGAAATAGGGTAAGGCAGAATAGATGGCAGAAAAATAGAAAAGCATGGAGCCCAAAGGGAATAATCTGTGGGGAAGGAATGCGAAAACAAAGCAATGCAGAAGTGGATGTAAGTGGCCATTTCAAATTGCATCTTTTCAATAATAGTTCGTGTATTTGTCAGATTTTTTTTTTTTGTGACCTTAAATTGTTCTTACTACTGTAAAAGCTTAGCAGAAAAACTGCTGGCTGAGTCTCGTTCAACAACAAACTTGGCTGATGAGAATCAGTGCATCTGTAGTCCTGTGATCCTGCCTCCCCTTTGTGCTGGCACAAACTCTTGCTTGACACATCGCTAGGCCAGTTCAGCTTGCTAAGCCAGCAGAACGCCAACCGGCAGTAAAAAGTGAATGTTTTCTGCTGACTTGGTGCCCTGAATCGGTTCAGTGATGTGTCGGACAGGTGCTGGCGGAGCAGAGGAGAAATGGTAGGATTGTGTGGAAGAGAGACATGGACATTATAGGATTGCTGATACAGATTGGCTTGTGCTGTCCTGAGCCCTTGGCTTGAGCTGAAATGGACCCAGACCTGCACCTAGGGAGCAAACCCTGTTCTCAGACTGTGGTCCTGGGGTTGCGTCAGTATAGCCCAGAGTCCCCCTCTTTAATTTCTAAGAGGGACAGGAGGTGTTTGAAAGATCAGCAACAAATACTGACATCTTACTAAGGACTATTTTCCTAGTAGAAAGGTAAGTTATAACTTCACAAACACCTTCTAGGAGTACTGATTCTGAAATGCATCGTGCATTTTCTTGCACGCTGTTCTAGCAGACTAAAAATGTCATGGCTTCTGCAGTCTCTTCAGCATCTTGTTATATACACTGGAGTTTTTTAGGAATGCCATTAAAAACCCCAGCATTTAGGACTTGGTTTTAGGCGTAAGAAAACCCCAGCAACAGTATTTGCATCAGCACAACTTTTTGCAGAGCAGGTGGAATGTTTTTAAATTTTTAGTAGCTACTGGTGTAGAAGAGCCAGATGATGGGTTTGTTGGTATAAATCGGACTGAGCTCTCTGTAAAGGGACGTGCCTTATGGTTTCAGATACTACCGCGGTGCTGTTGGGGCTCTTCTTGTCTATGACATTGCCAAACATCTCACCTATGAGAATGTGGAGCGTTGGCTAAAGGAGCTTAGAGATCATGCAGACAACAATATTGTCATCATGCTGGTGGGTAACAAGAGTGACCTTCGCCATCTGAGAGCTGTGCCCACTGACGAGGCCCGAGCTTTTGCAGGTTTGTAGACAGTGTGTTCTGCGTTCGTGCTTCCTGAACTTCATGATGTTGGTGCAAGCTGTAATCATGCTGTTGTTGTCCAGGACTGAACTGTCACCTCAAGTTTCGGGGTTTTTTTTTACTCTAGAAAAGACATTAAGATTTTTTGCTGCATGAAAATATCTTGGCTTATTAAATAGCCTGTGTGGTTGGTTTGTTGGGGTTGGGTTTTTTTGAAATCTAGTGGTAGTACGTGTTTTTGAAACGCTGTCCTTGAGCTGCCTGATAGCTGAAGATTAAACACTTCCTCTAGCAAGGCTAGAAACAGTAAGCAACATTTAGAAGAGAAAATGTCACAATATAAAATATCACAAAACAAAATGTCTTTCCTTCCTTCCTAGAGGCCTGGTTCTACTGAGTACATATGAATGTGGGCAGCTGCAGACTACGCCTTCTCTTAGATGGCGTAGTTTCTGCTCTGGAGCAGTGATGCATATAGTAGCGTTGTCTAGTTTCATTTAAATGCAGTGATCATCAGACCTGGAGATTATCAGTTGTTGGGAGAAACCAACTGGGTTATGTGAGCTGCTGCCACTGCATTACTTCTCTCTCTTCCTTATCTTGCAGAGCACTGGTCAAATATTCTTTTGCCCTTACAGGCCTAGGGACATTCAGCTTGCTTTTCTGAGGCTGTCAAGCATGGAGGTGGAATTGAAATGGATAGCCTTTAAAATACTTCTAGGAATATTACTAGGGCTTGCTTAAACATGTTTTCTGAAGTTTGCTAGTAAGCAAGTAGCCTGTGGTTAGTAACACCACTTTAAATGTTCAGATGAATGAGAAGTGAAGTCAATATACGAGAAGCAAACCAAGTTAGTAGGCACCCTGGATAGCGCATTACTTTGCTCACTTGGTTCAACATCCTTTTTTTTGCCCTGACTTCCTACTAAGGCTGTTTTATGTAGCAAGGTGATTGTGCAGGTATTGCCGTTTCAGCTCAGTGACTGAAATTTGCCTATTTCTGGGCAGGTGGTACAGTGCCATTCTAGGTGTGGTGTTTGGGTGTTAATCACAATCTTTTTTTTTTCTTTTTTTAAATAAAAAAATATGTATCTCTTGCATTGTAAGAGGAAAGAAGAAAATAGACTGTATTACTAGGAGTTTAATTGTGATTTGGAGGTGGGGTCTGATTAGGAAAGTATAGATCTGTTTATCTTTTGGGGGTTGCAGATGAGAATTGTGACCCGTGCTGCAGCCAACATACTTTTGTCTGTGCTCTTGCTTAAGGTACTCCTAGGAGTGATCTGTAGCCAGGTGGGAATAATACTGTACTGCTTGACTGAACAAGAGCTGCAGTGAGGAAAATATTCTCACACTAGGGAAAGGCGGTGGTCAAAGGCGACGCTGCTGAAATACTAAAACCAAATAAATGGTGCACGAAGTAGTTCCTAGTGTAACGGTGGGGAAAAAATACAAAAGACTGCCGTGGCTGATTTCGCCTAAAAGTAGAAGTGAAATGAAACGCTGTTGACAGTTTTTAACTGAACCACTTGTTATTTATTTCAGAAAAAAATAACTTATCTTTTATTGAAACTTCTGCTCTGGATTCAACAAATGTAGAAGAAGCCTTCAAGAACATCCTTACAGGTATGGTTTGTTACGCATTCAGAGGACCTTCTGAGGTAGGCGATCTTCTCCATGGGCATGTTTTGCGGTTATCTAGAATGTGCTGGAAGTGAATGTTGGGAATGGTGGTTACTTTGCAAGCCTTCTAATCTTACTTTTCTGTTCTGCCTCCCACCCCACACATACCTCCATGCCCAAGAATGTGGAGCTCTCTGGTCTCCTGGCGTTCCATAAATCCAAGCTATTCCATTAGCACTGTTGTAAAGGCACTGGTAGCTCTGTGCCTGCACAAAATCCAAGGCAGTGAAGCCGCAGCCACGCTGGGAGGTTAAATGTCCCAGTGTGTTCTCTTGCACCAAAGCAGACTGGTACATGTATTTTTGTCCAGACTGCTGAACTGTTGTTTACCGCTGATGGCAATGGTTGTAGNAATGTGGAGCTCTCTGGTCTCCTGGCGTTCCATAAATCCAAGCTATTCCATTAGCACTGTTGTAAAGGCACTGGTAGCTCTGTGCCTGCACAAAATCCAAGGCAGTGAAGCTGCAGCCACGCTGGGAGGTTAAATGTCCCAGTGTGTTCTCTTGCACCAAAGCAGACTGGTACATGTATTTTTGTCCAGACTGCTGAACTGTTGTTTACCGCTGATGGCAACGGTTGTAGGTGACTGCACTGACAGCATAGCTGCAGGGGGGCTGCCCTCTGGGAATGTCCCTGGGGAGCCCCAGGAATTCTCTAAGAAGGTGGTAGTGGTCACAGGCCAAAATGAGGCCAGGGCTTACGATTTCCACTGCACAAGAATGTTCCTTAGCATGTATAACTGCTGCAGGCATGGCTACTGAGTGCACAGTGTTCAGCTGCAGCTTCAGACTTGCTGTACGTGTGGGAATGCTATGTGGCTCATGTAGTAGGTCCGCTGCATGTAGTATCAGAGGTATTCCAGGTAGTAGTACTCTACTACTTACATTTTTCCCCTCTTTCAGGCTGGGGCTTAGAATTTCCCTGCCTTAAGATGGAGCTGTTGCCTGCATGTACAGGCCCTGGAATAACGGAGCACCGTGAGGCCTAGGATTTACCAGTAAAGCTTTATTACTGTTGGTACACCAGCAAGTCCTCCTTTCTGTGCTAAGCCTTGGCCAAAGCACTTTTGTTAGCAGGCTCACATGGATTTCTGGCTGGCGTTTTGCAAATTTGAGCTGAGTGCTCATGTGGCTGCTGGAAGAGTGCAGCTGTGTTCTAGGCTAAATGCAGCACATGGGGAACTTGCTGATTTCTTTCAAAGTGAGGTTGGCTAAGAAGTCTGAATTGTATGGCCATGAGGAAGGACAGGGTTGAAGCAGTGAGGATATGTGCTGGGAGATTTGTGGCTTACAGGCAGTAGAAGTGGGAAGCACACAGAGCAAGAGAGATGCTTATAATAAGCACTGCTCATATCTGTGTTGTTGCTTCAATTGGGGTGGGTAACTTCTCCCGAACTTGGGGTTTGGCCTAATCTTACTCTAATTTTAGTTAGACTTTAGTTTGTACGAGTGTGTCAGCACTGTATGCTTTACCACTTTGTGTGTTCCAGAGGATGTATTAAGTCTGGCACCAGTCTGAGGTGGCTCTGCATTTGGGTGGCTCTCTGCCTGAGCTAATCCTTGGAAGCGGAGTCCTGGGAAGCATAGTGCTGCCATGCTCAAGGGTGTCTGAGGGAGATCAGCATGCCCCTGCAGGACTACTGAATTGGAGCTAACAAACCCTGATAAACTTGAGTATCTCTGTTTTCAGTGACTCTGCCTTCCACTCTGTGCTCTGCAGTAGTCGTATCTCAAAATGCTGTTTGAGGCAACATGATGTTTCAAAGCCTAGTCTTCCACTCCTAAGGTCCAGTTGCTGACTTGCTTACCATAGCTGAATTCTGTCTGTGTAGTCTCACTCCTGTACGCTGTTTTGTGAAGTGTTTAAGTGTCCCACGACATCTCAAGATGAGCATTTTCTGAGCTTTATTGTGACCAGATACTGATTTCAGTTAAATGAGAATGAGCCTTTGTTCTGGTTCTGCTTGATTATCAGGAAGTGTCTGGCGTATGCTGCTTATTGGATGATGACCAAAGAGTTGGCTTTGTATTCTTGTTTCTTGATGATGTGTGAATGAGAGCCTATTACTAGGAAAAAACCTGAGTCTTTATATGGTGAATTCCGTAAGGCAAGCTCTTTTAGGTTCCTTTTGCAGTTGTGTGCAGGGAAGCAGTAAGAAGTGTTGCAGTCGCTAGGTCTGGTGCTAGCCAGCTCTGTTAGCACCAGAAATGTGTTGCAATTAGAGGAAGGTGACCAAGAAGGGGCAAGCAGGAGAAAAAAGATAGCCAAGCTGCTCCTATAAGTAAAAACCCTGATGGAATGGGTTACATATGCTGCCCAGCAGGATGTCCGTTGAGTTATTAGAGCTACTGGTGAAGCAACTGGAAATATGGCTCTTGAGACAAAGCCGTGGAGAAGGCTGCCAGGTGCGTGAGCTGGGACTGTCTCCTTCGCAGGGCAGCTTTACAGCAGATTCACTGCTTATCTGTGACACTTGGCTGGATCTGAGGCAACTTGCCTGGCGCTTTGAAATGGTATCCATAGTTTTAGTGCTCTGAGCGTAGTTCAGCAGTCGCCATCCATCCTGTCTTCCCTTGCAGTGCTGTCCTGAGACTGACCCTGGGTAGAGAAGATGGCCTAAGGTTGCTCTAGAAGAGAGCCCCGATATGGTCTGCTGTAACAGAAGATACTTAGGGAGCCAGAACTTGAGCTAAGGTCAGGCCTGGGCAAACTGAACACAAAATACTCTCTCTTAGCAGCATCCTGGGTTCCCAAAAGCGTTGAGGTTGTCCAGTTCAGGTGCAGTGGGGATGTGGCTAGCAAGACCGGGTAGTCCTGAGAAGGCTATTCCTAAAGTGAAGGCTATTCCCAAAGTGAAGGCTATTCCCTTCTCCTGGGGGAGAATCATCCTTCTAAGGGAGGAGAAGAAACCTGGGCAAAACATGCTGTGTAGAGCAGGGAGCTGGGAGCAACTGCGGGGGGACCTGGAGAAGGGAAAGAGGGTGGGAGCAGCAGGACAGGAGTTTCCTTACTGGCCACCAGTTTGAGGGATCCTAAAGACTGGGTGGGGGTGGGGGGGAGGCCAAAATCCAAAAACCCCAAAGAGATGCTACCCCAAAGAAAAGAGGGCTTGGCAGTGACTCTGAAGAGCTAGTATTAAAGTACAGCACTGAGCATAAAAGAAGGGAGATGCGACAGTCTCTGGACAGCTCTCGTCATCCCTTTCAGCAAAAAGAGCTGAAGGTAGCCAATGGTGACGAGATCAGTCTTGGGTTAAAGGTTTCCATTTCAGACTACGTAAATGTGTGCAGCTTCTTTAAAAAAAAAACAAACCAAAAAACCAACCCCAAAAAACCAAACAAAAAAACCCCAAACAAACAAACCATAAACAAAACGCACATAGTCCCCCGTCCTTACTAAAGAGTTTGGGTGGTGGTGTTTTGAGGCTGCGGCTCTATGAATGTGACCATAATATTTACCGCAGACTTCCAGGGAGGTACTTGCCCTTTTCCTGTCTCACAATAGAGGGAAGTTGGAACAAGGGCTTACAGTGGGTGAAATAAGTAATTTAAAAACCTTTCAACTTAAATTATTTCTACTAACTATGCAGTTGAAGTGGTTTGTTTCTGAAAGCTTTTTAGCTGGCAGTCTCTCATCAGCGGTTATAGCTTCATGGATCTGTGTGCTTTCAGGCATAAATTAATTTGAGTCAAACTAATTAATTCTCACAGGAAAAGCATTTTTGGATCAATATGGGGCTTTATGGAACCATGTGGCTTTTTACTGTCCCAGGTAGGAACACTGATTTGTTGCAGAGAGGAGTAGGCATTTCTGTCATTTGGTAGTAGCAGCTTGCCAGAAGCTAAAGTGTGAAATAGATAGCTGTCATTGCCGGTTTGCAAGCATCCTGTTGATCGGTGTTTCTAGATTATGCTGCCCGCTTCTTATTTTTGAATAAGAAAAAAAAAAGATTCCCTATTTTAGAGATGAGCATTCCTGCTCCTTTCTCATTTGAAAAGCCTTTTAATACTACCCAAGTTCATGGAGTCATTGAAAAGGAACGTGGTGTGGAAGACAGCAAGGAATCTTGTCGTAATAACTTTTCCAGACAGAGCTGGCGTATCCATTGCAGAGCTGGAAAGCCAGCCAGATGTTACATGCCACAGCTGGTCAGACTAGATTCGCTTTCACAGCTCTTGAGTTAAAATCTTCTCATTCTTGGGTTCTAGCATCTTCATTGGCAGCGTGCTCTGACACATGCATGTGCTCTGTTGGAGGCAATGTCTTTCTGGGCTCTAACAAGTCTGTTCTCATTTCAGAAATCTACCGCATTGTTTCGCAGAAGCAGATTGCAGATCGGTCTGCACACGATGAGTCTCCTGGCAACAATGTAGTCGACATCAGTGTCCCACCAACCACCGATGGACAGAAATCCAACAAACTCCAGTGCTGTCAGAACCTGTGACCTCCTGTAGATGACTCTTGTGCCCTTCACTTCGTCTGCGCTTCGTTTAGAAACTTGTGTGCACTTCTTATCTCCTGTGATTCAGTGACTCCCTCTTCCCTCCCTTACCCCATTCCCAAGTCCCCCCTTTCATCTTAGAGCTTTACTTGTAGGGCTGACATTCCCCTGCCTCTGAAATCCCCTTCACTGTGGTGACTTTTGGGCTTGAAACGTAGGCACTGATCTGATAGATGTGTTTGTGTTGGAACATCTGCTGCTGGATATTATCCCATGAAACACTCTCCTCACGTGGTTTTGGGGGTATCTTTCTGGGAGAGAATCCATGGGGACTTGACTGTAACAGCTGAAGAAATAACTACGTGTAGGTGACAAGGTTTTTTTCCTCCCGTAGTCAGGTATTTTTTTTCTTGTGTTTCTGTAAACATAGGGGAGAAATTAAAAGAAAATAGCTATCCTACCAAATGCTCTGTTTTCTGTCCTGGGAAAGTCTCACAGTGAGGTTTTTAGTGGCTGCACACACATAAGAAAGCTGTTGAAAATAACATGACTTATTAGGTAATTACCCCTAATACAGTTAGTCTGGCTGTGTAGTTTACAGTTTCCTGCTTGGGAAATCTTTCTCTATTCTTGTTTTATTTGGGAACAATGAAGTATGTCTGCATTGCTTTCTCTGCCACCATGAATGCCTGTGCTGCTTGTGCAGGCTTTATGAAGTGGTTTAATATTTATTCATGGCTTATGTTAATCAGTTAACATTATTGTACAGTAAGTGCCAGCGTATTGATTTCAGAAACTTTTTGTGACCTGTACAAGTAGGCTCATTTTGTACTGTAGATCAGTGTCTGAAAGCAGGATCTTCTGTAGTTCTGGGATTTTTTTGCATGCTGCTTTCTCTCTAGATCTCTCCTACCCCAGTTTGAGTGAGTGAAGCAATATTTTCATGTCATGTATATACCTGCACTTGTAAGGGTTTTGGTTGTTGTAGAGAAACACAATACTTTATACATTTTGTAAAACTTCTGCAGAACCATAGCATCTTGAGCTTTCTCTTCATTACCTTTCATTATTGAGCTTGTGCATAATCTTCTTGACATCTACTAAAATGCATAATATTAAGATCTCGCGTAGTAAGTACTAACCTGTGGTTTTCCTCCTATTCTGTTTTACTGAATTGCAGACTGTAATTCTCAAATGATTGTACTTCACCTGATGTAACAGATTTGTCATCAGCAGGGCTAACTCCATACTACTTTGTTTTGCTGAATGGGAAGAACACTATCACAGCTTCATGTAGTTGGTCTCTTGCTAGCTTGTGAAAATCTTCTGTGATGGCTTTCCATCATTCACTAGCTCTTACACACTTGCGTCCCCTCCGGTATACGCTGAATGTTATGATGAGGCAAATACTGAAAGGGTGAAACTGTCTAAAGCGAGAGCTGGAGACCATCTGCTGCTCTCTGAAGGCTAGTGAAGCAATTTGCAGTGAATTTTTGCTCTGTATTCTGAGACTGTACCTCCCTTGATGAATCCTACTATTAGTGAGTTGATTTTTCTTTTCTGATACAAAGCAAATATGAAACTGTGAATTGTGCGTGAAGGGGAAATCTGACATTCCAGTCTCAACTGTTCTGTCTGGTTATGTAATAAAATTAAGGGCGGTTAACTCCGATGGCTTTTCTTTTATAAGATTTCTAGACCAATGCCTTTAATTTTGTACTGTATGCACCTAGAGGGCTGGAGTTCACAGCAAAGGGTACACGCGGTGCCTAGCACTTCCACTTTTCAGCTCTGTTTAGAGGATACATTCAAGGTGAAGGGATGCCTGCTTGCAGCCTAATCCCGTTGAATACGCATTCCTCTTTAGGCATCACAGTGCTCTGTCCTAAGGGTGTCCCAGTTTGGGAAGCACTTTCAACACTTGGTATGTACTTTAATAGCATCCTGTTGAGAGAAGGAGCAGCCAGCGGGAACTGGAGATGTCTCCTTTTTTGGTGGTCCTAGACCAGAGTGTGATGTGCAGTCACTATTTAGAAGGCTGGCGGATGAGCAGCCCGTCAGAGAGAATAGAAAATTCTGAGATACTGCAAATATTTCATTCAAGAACAGGCGGACACTAGTGGAACTGGGCTCCTTAATTTTTGAACAAAATTTTTCATAAAGAAATGAGTTGAATAGCATGAGGAAGAGTCATGCTGTTAAAAAGACTTACTAGTTCAGGGTGAGGTATTGACGTGTTTACTCTGCAAATCCTGTTCTTAAGATGAAGTTTCTAGATCAATCTGACCTGGTATAAGAAGCTGAGAAGCAGTTTAGTCACTTCCTTGTCTCTTAGAAAGAGATTTTCATTTGTCTTTGACTTTGTGGAAGGCTCTAAACTTTGCCTCAGAGTCCCAACAAGAAGTTCATACCTATCTAGGCCTTAAGTGCTGTTAAATTATGTGGGTGTTGAAGAGATCTTGTACAACTTCATTGTGATCCCCCTCAGAGCAGGTGGATCTTGGACCTATGCTGTCCGTGCCAAGGGGCTTAGGTTGTCTTTGAGATTGGTTGGGTGATGTGGAAAGGCTTACCGCCTTTTGCTGCCAGACACTTGGGTATACCCGAGATGTGGGAAGCATGTGTGCACGCGCAGCTTCTGTGAGCACTGTAAGCTAAACAGTGGTTTTATCTGCTGTGGTCACTCAGTTTATTAGACGAGGTATCGACTCTTTTGGATTTCTGTGCTGCTCTCTAGGCAGAGATGCAGCCCTTCCGTGGGTTTGAGGCGTCCTTGTTTAGGCTAACCATAGGGCCACAAGTGCCAATAGAAAAAGGTCAGGGGACCAGTTCTGCCTGGTAAAACCATCTTCCTCTGCACAGACAAGGGAAAAAGGCTTTTGGTCTTGAGTACGCTTGTGTCCTGCCAAAAGCACTGTGCACTCCTCAGAAACTATGGCTACAGCCCAACCCACTGTTGGTGATGACTACTGAGATTGCAGAGGGGAAGACTTGGAGGAATCCTGAGGAAGCCTGAACTGTTGAAGAGCTGTCTGACATTCAGATAAGCTCTCCAATAGGCCAGACTCCTTAACCATGCTTTCCTGATGTGAAAATAACAGTTAAATGTAACCTCACCTGGGCTGCTTCATACTGCAACTTCGCTGGCTCCGTGTCTCTCAGTATTACTGTCAGGAAAATAGAAAAGGCTCCAGCTCTCTTTCATCTACCATCAGAGGTTTGAGGGCAGGATTTGGCTTATGTAAAACTACTGATGACAGGAAAGCTGCCTGTGAAAGAAGGAACGTGTGCTATACTTGCTTTACTTGAATGCTGAGGATGACTTTCATTTAACTTTTGAAAAATAACACTAAAAAGTACTGGGTGCTTACCATCCACTATCAGTAACGTAAACCTCAGTTGAAGGCTCCTGGTTTTAGATATTTAGAACAGGTCCTCCAGTGCAGAATTAGACAGGAGGCTTTTCTGCTAACTACCCTGTTACTTACGGGGAGAATAAAGGCCAAAACTCACACACAAAAGTAATTTGGTGGTGAGCACACCGACAGGTAATTGGTAAAATAAATTCATTGGGTAGACCACCTCAAGCTAACTTCTTTCCTTCCTATTGAGTCAGATGCTTACAGACTAGGCGAGTTAAAGTCTGGGATTTCCAACGAGAGTTTGTCTGTAGCCTGCACAGGACAAAAAAGTTAGGTTCACGGGAAATCTTTAAGGCTCTATACTTGTATAAATGTAAAAATCCAGTTGATGAATGACTGCTTGCTACTTCCTTAAAAAGATTTTTGTGTGTGCTGTGGAGAGCATAAAAATTTGGTAGAAGGAAAAGGCACTATGGTCCCTTCTTCCCCCTGTGGCTGCTTCTCAGCTCTTCCAGCAGGTTAGATGCAGTAGAAAGACTGCGGTATCCTAAAGACCCCCCCCCCTGCGATTTGGGTGCTGTTCTGTTAGCTCCCTTGTCATGGAAAGGTATTCTTGTGCAAACAGGAGGGAGCTCTCAGCTGGACGTGCCAGGATGGTAAGGATTGGTCTGTGCCTTTTGTTTGAGTAGGTCACTTACCAAAAGCTGTGCAGAAAAATGTACAGTAGGCATTTTTGCTTCCCAAAGCTTTGATTCCTGCATGCTGTACTGTTCCAGAAGTTGTGGATGTGATCTGTTTGTAGGTTGTTAACGGCTGAGTCTTACCCGTGCTCGGTGATCGCTTCCCTTCCAAGTGTGAAGGAAGAATTTGCTTAGAGGTTCTGGACTCTGTAGAAGAAAAAAGATCCTAGTGAAGTGCCTCAGTCACTTAGGGAGGCCTTTTTCCTTCATAAAAAAGCCCTAGGAAAAACAGTATTAAAGGTAGGGACCTGGATTTCGGGTAAGAAAAGAAAAACCAGGCAGTCAGAGGTGAAGACTGTCCAGTACAACGCAGTGAGCGCGAGGGATTGAGGCTGGATTCTTTTGACTTGCAGACTCTTAACAGATAATGCAGTTTGAGTGGCGATTAGTGGAATGCTTCCCTGAGATGGGTGTCTCCGGGGCTGTTTCAGTAACGGCACTTCCCATGTTAAGCTGGTCAGATAGTGCGCGGTAGTGGTGTCTGTCAGGCGTTGTAGGCGATGAACGGCACCGGACCCTTCTGCAGCCCCCGACTGCGGTTCCTGTCATGTCCTTCTGTTCCCGGTTCCTGTGTTAAGTGCAATTCACTTTGTAAATACACACACCGCTCGATTTTTGTGCATGGTTACGATGTACTGTGGCTATAAAGATCGCTAATCCTACCGTGTGTGGCGAGTTCTGTTCCCGGCGCAGCCGTACCCAGGCGCCAACGCCGCTTCGCGCCCCTGCGGCGCCACGAGC
>VZSC01008700.1:0-43376 GCA_013398225.1 Steatornis caripensis | reverse complement strand
TGGACGCGTCCCTGTGCCCCCTGCGCTGGGGGCACCTGCTTTAGTGAGGGGGCTGGGGGATCCCCAGAGGGCCCTGCCAGCCCCTGCTGTGCTGGGATGCTGTGACACTGGAGGTACTTTTCTCATGGTCTCAGACACTTGCTTTTGTCATATGAGCGTGTTCTCTGTCTGACGGGGAGACCAGGACTAAAAACTGAAAAGCCCTGCGATGGCCTTTGGCTGAGACTTGTTGCTTATCTGTGCAATTGCCTGCGCTGTTAGTACACGCAGAAATGGTGCTCACCTAAACGTGGGGCGAGCACATGTGCACTGCGGTGCTGCTGCCCCGATGAGAGTTCAGGCGGTTGTGTGACTTGTCCACTTGGAGGAAGCTGTGCAGAGCTCAGATTTTACAGGCAGACAGGTGGGGTGTCTCTCAAGTCGGTGTTGATGTTGACTAACTGGAAACGCCAGGGGTAGCCAGAGCCGCTCTGGCTTTTCATCAGGCTTGTTTGTGCTCAGTGCACTGTCCCCATGGTGTCCAGAGACAAGGCTTCCCTGCCTGCGTGTGTGACGATCTGTCAGTGGGGATGTGCTTCTCATCCTGCCCTGTGCCCCTTGTTTGCTCGTGCTCCAGGGACTGTTTGTACCTCCCTCTCAACCCTCCCTGTTACCAGCCCTCACTTTCCTTGGGACTCTCATTCTCTTGCTCCACTCTCGCTCCACCAAGCAGTTTTCTCTGTGTCTTTCCCTTCTGGTACAGTTTCTAGCACTTTCTCAACCTTTTTCCAGGTTCTTGTCAAGAACGCCTGTGACGCCGCTGCGGTAGGTCAGCTCCGATGGCTGCGGCCAGTCCCCTTTATCCGCCCTGCTCGTGGGGACCAACAGCCCTGCCCAGTTGCCAGGCTCGCACATGCACAGAATAATCCTTTTAACAGCTGGGTGTTAGCCTTGTCTTTCCAAGGCCTGAGTGTTTGAATACTTTTTTGCATCTCCAAAGGATTATGGAGACAGCTGCAGGGGAGAGCGTTTGGAAGGCCCTGGTTTTCCAGGTGCATTTGAAACTGCGATGGTACGTCACCCTTCGGGAACAGAGGCTTGCAGGGAAAGAGCTGGGGCTGGAAAATCCCTTTGTCATGTGCACTGTGACAGTGAATTTAATAACTGCAGTTGAGGACGCGAGGTCTAACTACCCTCAGGCGTGTGCAGTGGAGCGTTGTGGGCAGCCTCTGTCGGTGGGGAAGCCTTAACTTTGCCAGGAGTGGACCAGGTGGCATGGGAAGCAGCCAGGTGCGAGCTTAATGTGTATGCCACGGATGGTAAATGCCAGCTGTAAAACCTGGATTGTCTGTGGTTAGTTAATTGACACCACTGGCAGTCTTTAAGTAGGAACAGGGAAAAAAAGCGTTGGAACGAACAGTTTCTTGTTTCTGGTGTGTTTGACCGCCCTTTCTTTGCTGTGGAATTGCACTGAGGCTGCAGAGTGAGGTCACCCCGCGCTGGATGCCAAGGAGACCGTGCAGATGAGCAGAATTACAAATGTACTAATTGTAAACGGCTTCCGACAGAGTTCTTGCATTAATAGATGCAGGAAGAGGGTCTTTCCCATTCTAGGTTACTGTTGCTGGCCCGGATGAAGTAAGTGCAGGACTTGATGTTTCCCTGGGAGGAAGTTAGCATAGATTCCTTGAAACAGCGTGACCAAAATCAACCCAAAATGCATCCGGCACACACTGGGCCAGTTGAGGCCGGATATGGGCTCTGAGACGCTGTCAGTCCTGAGGGACTGCTGCAGGTCCTCAGGATGTGACTTTGTAGTAGTTGCACAGGCAGAGATGCAAAGTAAAATGTGCATTCAGGGGCTTTTTTCCCTGTTGTTTAAAATATCTTGGCTTTTTACACTAAAAACCAGAACTTTTTCTTAGAAGACGAAGGGAGGAATCGGGCATCCTGAACTATAAACTACAGGATGAGTTTGTTTTTCCCCCACTTGACTTTGACTCAGCTTTGCATATTTGGAGATTGCAGAGTTTCCGTTTTCTAAACTGTTTTAGTTTTTTTTTCCTCCTCCAAATTAAAATTCATAGCTGGCGTGTCTCTTCTGCCCCCCCAGTCTTATTTACTCTGGTTAACTCACGCTTCTGCATGCTCTTAGCTCAAGCCCTTCCCATGAGAGAGAAAAGATCTCCGTTTACTTACGTTTGTCCCCTTGAAAACACACTAACCTCTTGTAAGTAAGAAAGTCTCTGTGATGTAAAAGACAAGCCGTACGAGACATAAACCTGCGGGTCACTTCTGTGAAGGAAACGAGCACAGCACCAAATCAACGTGAAGGGCAGGCAAGCAGTTTCCATGAAGTTCATGTGAAATAGCTTTCTCTGGTGCTAAAGCAACGGATTAATCTGTGCCGAGGCGCGGATCGTGGTTTATTGAGACAGTTAATGTCGTGCACATGAATAGCAGGTTCTCCACCTCTCCAAGCCTGGTCTCATTCGCTTCCCAGCTCCGACTGCAGCAGTGCCGTTCCCAGGGGAGGATGCCATCACGCACGCTCTGTCGTCTTTATGCCGCGTTTGTCGTAGTTAGACCAGGTTGGCTCTACCTCATCAGCATCGCCGCAACAAACGCGGCTCTGCTGACAGAGGTGGTTACCTGCTCGTGGAGCGTTTGGGAGAGCGCTCACTGTTTACTCCCCCGTTTAAAAGCAGGGAAATGGCTACCAGGCTTCTTCAGGTTTGGCCACCTTTCCTGCTGGCGGAGTGCGTCTCTGTAGCTGTGATGGTTACAGGTTGTGCGAGCTCTGAGCACTGATGGTAGAATGCAGAACGGCAAAATCCTGAAGGCATGGGCTGACAAAGTGTCTCGGGTCAGGGACTGAACCCTTTGCGTCCTCTAGGAGAGTGAATAACCCGGCAGGAGCTGTGCTGACCTGCAGCAATCCTACGCGTCAGCTCTGCAAATGCATTCCCTGCCCTAGACCTCTCTAGGATGAGCAGTGTTACAGTTTGGGGTCTGTGATTTGTCCCTGTTTTTAATCAAAATGGGCATCTGTAGGTTTTCTTCCAGACTTTACACAGCAATTCTAACTAAACTTTGCAGTTCCTGATATAACGCAAGATGGTTATGTGTGGTTAACCTCAAGGGCAGGCATGCTGTAAATGCTCTTGCAATTTTAATCAGTTGTCATGAAGTCATTGATAGACTGAAGGAAACATTCTCCTGCTGTTCCCAAAAAGAGCGAACAAGGGGCAAGGAGCAGTACTGGCTTGGCAAATAGAAGCACAAACAAATCAAGCCTAGTTTCTACAGCATTTCCCTGCAACGAGGGGAATGCGCCACCCTCTTGCAGTCTTGGCTTTAACACCTTTTTCTTTGTTTGAAGCTTTGAGAGCTTTAGTCCTGTTTCAGCTGAAAGCTGTTTGGGTTTAGATTTGAGAGTGGTGGGAGGGGAAAGGTAAACAACGATTCTGGATTGTTCTCAACTTTTATTTCCTCCCAGTTTTTCTTGTACTTCCCTGCAGACAAATCAGCCGAGGCCTCCCGTCAGCGTCTCCAGAAGAACTAGAAATGCAGTGTAAGCAAAACATTGCAAAGTTAATTGGGAGAGAGCGAGAGAGACTGGGCTTTTGCAGCACTGATGGCAATTGTGACGTTTCACTTGAGGACTGAGGAGGGAATTTGTAGTGGTGAGGAGCAGGCTGAAGGGAGCCACTGGTGAAACCAGCTAGGAACAGCTAACCCTCCTCTTCGGCTGACCGTGGAGAAAGAGGACGCTCTCGGTTGGTGCCCGCTTCGGAGCTCTTTGGATGCAGATGGTGATGGGGTCGAAGGCCGTGGTGGTGCCTTTGCTGGAAAGCTCTTTGAAAGCTGAGTGTGCTAAAGAGATTTGTACAGTGAAACAGCTAGGTTGGAAAACAAAATAGGCAAGTTAAATTCCAGATCAAATATCTGTTTGAAGACCAGCTCGCAGCCTGGTTTTGAGCGGCGGTTGCATGCCGGCCGCGCGCTGCTCTGAGCGGTTGGAGCGGGCAGCTGCCGGCTGGCAGGCGGCTTGTTCCAGCCCCAGTTTGTCTTCAAGCAGAGCGTTATTATTTGTGTATCAGTGTAAATGGTGCTTTATACACCAAGGGGGAGAACGTAAGTTCTTCCTGGCGTGGGATTCCCGATCGTGAAATAATGTTTTGCGTCCTTCTGAGTAATGCCCTTTGAGGGACTGACGGGTCCAGCCTTGTGTGGGCTCTTCTGTGTTGATCCAGTGCTTGCGTTACTGCTACGCTGAAATTGGGAGGTTTTTTCCTGGTGTATTACCCAGAGCTGGAAAATCCATTTGTTCTGAATAAACCGAGACTGCCTGGCAAGTGACTGCGTAGGAC
This sequence comes from Steatornis caripensis, assembly GCA_013398225.1. Taxonomy (NCBI): domain Eukaryota; kingdom Metazoa; phylum Chordata; class Aves; order Caprimulgiformes; family Steatornithidae; genus Steatornis; species Steatornis caripensis. The sequence continues at coordinate 39,024 of VZSC01008700.1, read as the reverse complement.
TGGGGAGCCCTTGAGGTTTGGCAGTGCTGCAGATGCTGCCTCTCTTTAAAGGGGAGCTCTCTGAAGCGATAGGGCTTGGAAGCAGAAGGATTCTAGTGTTGTTGCTGCTGTTTTGGTAGAGGACACGGGTGCAAAAAGGAATGAGAGGGTGCGTGGCTCGGGTGCCTGCGGGCGGCAGCACCGCTGGGCGGGAGCAGGGTGGTGGGGGGGTGGTTTGTCGTCCCCACCGATGGGTAGCCCTTCTGCAAGCCCTGCTTTGTGGGCATGGTAACCGGTATTTTTTGCCCTGGTTCATGATTTCAGTAAAACTTTCAAGTCTTACTAATGCCTTTCTCTTTCCCCGCAGAAAGAGCAATAAAATGCAGAGGGAGGTGGGCAGAGGGTCTGTGCAGTTGCATTAGGTAGTGAATTGTGCTGCTGTTCACCACTAAAAGCTGATGTCTTCTGAATACTGTGAGGAGCAGCAGGTGTTTCTTACGCCCCAGCTGGTTTTCAGTCGCTTCCTTACGAAACTTGTTATTAAAATGGCTGAACGGCTGAATTTTGGTGGCAGATACCCTCTGCAAAGAATTTTCTCCTAATGTTGCAATTCGTTTTTCCAGATGTTGGTCATTAAAGTGCAGTAAACTTTCCTTTCATATGGTCTTGTGGCAGATAACAAGTCTCAGAAGATTGGAGACAACTTTGTTCGTTTTGGCGCTCCAGCTGCAATGCGTGGCCTGATCTTTCCCAAGTACAGCTTGCAGCAAGAAAAAAAAAAAATCTTCCTTTAGGCTTCTCATTTTTATACTGATCTTTTTCTCAACATGTAAACTTGAACCTTTTGCTTCTTTTGGAATATGAAGTAACATATTGTTATGTATTAGGCAACTTGACTGAAAAACAACAGAGTGAACAACATGATAGGGACCTCGAAATCTGGGGTGCGGGAGCCCTGCCGTGTCGCGGCTCTGCTGTGTTCACATGAGGCCCGTCCCTATGGCCTTGTCTGAAACGAGTGCTCACTGCCGGTGGGAGCCCCCTGAGACCGCAGGGTGCGTGCCGCGGGGGTTTCACCTTTGCCGGTCACTAGTTGACCAGTGCTGTGAGAAACGGTGATGAAGTGCAGCTACTGCACAGGTTGATCGAATACGCTGAAAGCTCTGGAGAGGAGGGATGTGTGTGGATGCAGGCTTTGGAAGACAACAGTATATTGATCACGAAGGCTCACCGCAGGGCTTTTTTACCAATGAGGAGTAGAAGTCAGATCCTGGTGATGTGTCTTGTTTGGAAAAAAAAAATTAATAAATCACGTTCTGTGGAAGCCTGCCTCTTCATTGGTGTCTGGAAAACAAACTCATTTGCCATCAAACCATAGTCTAAACAAGACTTCAGGGAGCTTCTTGAATATGCCTAAATAGTGGCGTGCTATAGAGAAGTTTTGATCATTTGTCCCCTGCAGGAGCCGGGTAGGTGACAGCTTGCGTTACTGTTTCAGTGCTGCCGAGCTGTGTTACTGGAATAGTTGAAAGCAGTGGAGTTGAGTCTCTGGCAGTGGTAGATAGTGTACAGATAGGACAAAAACAGGAGCCCAGAAGGGCTGCTTCCTAGAAGCTTGTAACCGCCTCCTGGGTGTTACGTGGTTAAACTTGGAGTATCTTTGAATTTCAGCCCTAGGGATGAGGCAGGTAAACCTCTGGGGACAGCAGTGGCGATTCAAAGGCTCGATTCAAGGGCTCGCAGCCTGTGTGTTTTGTTGTTAAAGGTGGAGGAGGAGGTTCCTGGTGTGAAGCTCTGTGAGAAGGTTCACCAGCCCCTAGGACCTTGTCCCTTGATTTTTTTTTTCCCTTGCTTTTTTGGTGTTTGTTTTGTTTTGAGCCTAGGGTCAGCTCAGTCCCGTGACTGATCCGCACCGTTGCTCCACCGGCACTGCCTGAAGAGCGAGTTAATGCTGAAGTTTCTACAGCACCTGCTTTAACTGTGACTGTCAACCGAATGCTGCAGGCAGGGCAGGAAACCGAGGAGCTGCCTGGGGAGCAAAGTGCTTTCCTGTGTGTTATCTACCAAATTTTAAAATGCTTTAAAAGCTGTTGTGTGGCATCAGATCTTATTTTGAGTGTTGGGGTGTAAGTTGTAAAATGCTGCGTCGCTTCTCTCGTTAGCCGGGGCTCGTTGCACCCCGACTTGCAGGACTGTTGCGTTCAGATGACTTCTGAGCGTGTGGCTCGAGAGGTTTCTTCCCAAGTCCTGGGCGACGCGAGAGTTGCGTTGAGGTCTTGTAGCAGAATTCCCTCCTCTGTGCCTGCAGGCACATCTGGTGAGGCTTTAGAGCTTCTTCAGGCGATGGATCAAGTGTGGGCAGATCTGTTGCTGTCTCTTTCAGGGACTTTTAGGGTGTTGTGCAGCAGACCTGCAGGGTAACTTATGGGAGTCAGACAGCTGACAGAGAAAATAATGTGCTTTTTTTTAAAGAACAAAATAATGCTGCAGTCTTCAACCCTCAGCAGCATATGTCTAAACAAACCGAAGAACAAAGCCCTGCAGCAGTTTTGGACCTGTTCTTGGGCTTTTTTTTGTTGTTTTGTTGGGTATTTTTTCTTTAGATTAAACCACTTGTGCAACCTTCTAACAGTAGCAGGGAGCACTTCAGGCCTGTCCTCACATCCTGCCGGTGCCATGCGTAGCTTTGGTGGCAGTGCTTCAGGGTGCGCAATTGATGGGGGTGCATAGGTCTGGAGACCAGAGCTTGCCCTCCGTAACGCATAGGAANTAAAATGCTTTAAAAGCTGTTGTGTGGCATCAGATCTTATTTTGAGTGTTGGGGTGTAAGTCGTAAAATGCTGCGTCGCTTCTCTTGTTAGCCGGGGCTCGTTGCACCCCGACTTGCAGGACTGTTGCGTTCAGATGACTTCTGAGCGTGTGGCTCGAGAGGTTTCTTCCCAAGTCCTGGGCGACGCGAGAGTTGCGTTGAGGTCTTGTAGCAGAATTCCCTCCTCTGTGCCTGCGGGCACATCTTGTGAGGCGTTAGAGCTTCTTCAGGCAATGGATCAAGTGTGGGCAGTTCTGTTGCTGTCTCTTTCAGGGACTTTTAGGGTGTTGTGCAGCAGACCTGCAGGGTAACTTAGGGGAGTCAGACAGCTGACAGAAAATAATGTGCTTTTTTTTAAAGAACAAAATAATGCTGCAGTCTTCAACCCTCAGCAGCATATGTCTAAACAAACCGAAGAACAAAGCCCTGCAGCAGTTTTGGACCTGTTCTTGGGCTTTTTTTTGTTGTTTTGTTGGGTATTTTTTCTTTAGATTAAACCACTTGTGCAACCTTCTAACAGTAGCAGGGAGCACTTCAGGCCTGTCCTCACATCCTGCCGGTGCCATGCGTAGCTTTGGTGGCAGTGCTTCAGGGTGCGCAGTTGATGGGGGTGCATAGGTCTGGAGGCCAGAGCTTGCCCTCCGTAATGCACAGGCGNCCCCGACTTGCAGGACTGTTGCGTTCAGATGACTTCTGAGCGTGTGGCTCGAGAGGTTTCTTCCCAAGTCCTGGGCGACGCGAGAGTTGCGTTGAGGTCTTGTAGCAGAATTCCCTCCTCTGTGCCTGCGGGCACATCTTGTGAGGCGTTAGAGCTTCTTCAGGCAATGGATCAAGTGTGGGCAGTTCTGTTGCTGTCTCTTTCAGGGACTTTTAGGGTGTTGTGCAGCAGACCTGCAGGGTAACTTAGGGGAGTCAGACAGCTGACAGAAAATAATGTGCTTTTTTTTAAAGAACAAAATAATGCTGCAGTCTTCAACCCTCAGCAGCATATGTCTAAACAAACCGAAGAACAAAGCCCTGCAGCAGTTTTGGACCTGTTCTTGGGCTTTTTTTTGTTGTTTTGTTGGGTATTTTTTCTTTAGATTAAACCACTTGTGCAACCTTCTAACAGTAGCAGGGAGCACTTCAGGCCTGTCCTCACATCCTGCCGGTGCCATGCGTAGCTTTGGTGGCAGTGCTTCAGGGTGCGCAGTTGATGGGGGTGCATAGGTCTGGAGGCCAGAGCTTGCCCTCCGTAATGCACAGGCGTCCATCGCCCAGAGCCCGGGGGTGCAGGGACACCGGCTAGGCAGAGCTGGGCTCTGAAAGACACGTTACAGGCCTGGGATGAGGCCTGGGCTGTGGAAAGGTGTGCGTGAGCCAGATGAGACAGGGTGTGTGGGAGCAGGTGCTTAGATGTGGTGAAGGAAGCAATTCTTTGTACTTGTCTCCCTCCAGAAGCTTGTGTTCAGATGATCTTAGGGCCCTGGGATTTGGGAAATCCAGGTCCTGTGGTGAGAAGGAAAGCGTTGATGTTTGGAAATGCCCTTTAGCAACTGAAAACCTTCAGTTCACTGATGACGTTTGCAGGATCGTACGATTAGAAACCGCAGCATCCACATACCCAAGTTAGCCAAAATGGATTTGGAAAGCAGGCTGGGTGGCCTTGCTCCTGGGGGCTGCGTGAGCAGCAGTCGGAGCTTTGGCGATCCGCACGCAGCGAGTGGGTTACTGGCTAGGTTTCGGGGGTGGGGAACCTACTTCCGTACAGATGGTGGGTTATGTTAGCTGCACAACTTGGTTATCTCGTGGCTGCAGTGTAGTGGGGTGCCGGGTCTTGGTTGCAGTAATCAGGGAAATGGGTTACTCAGTGAGAGGAACAGACTTAGCCACTGGCAGCCTTGCCAGGAGGTGGTTTTTTCCTTGGTGGAGATGTTCCAGGGAAGCTAATCTGCACAGAAGCTGGTGCGTACGAGCTGCACCCGAAGAAGGCAGAGCTGGTTCTGGTCACAGTCTGCTCTGGAGCCTGTCAAAGCCTCAGAACTGCTCCAAGAGTCTATGCCAGTGGAGATCCTGATGGCACAGGCCGCGAGCAGGCCGGGGGAGCCATTCTGGCTTTGATCAAGGTGCTGATCTGGCCTGCTGTCGTTTCCCTGTCTGGGAGAAGTAACTGTCTTATCAAGCTGAAAAATCTAAATATGCAGAACAGAGCTGGGGACCCTTTAGCTCCTTGTCCTCTGCTTGTTCCCGCTGGGCACGTCTTCTGGATGGAGAGCAGTGGTCCAGCCTGATCTCTGCAGTCTTGAGCTGTTCAGTCATTCGAGGGAGTTTTGAAACCCCTGCTGCACTTCGGATGATACAAACCGGATCACAGATCTCGTTGCAATGCCTGAAGGCTGACGAGGGGGACGTTTTGCTGGCGTGTTTTGCGTAAGCCTCGTAGCAGGCACGATCCTGCAGCAGCACTGTGGTCTCTGCTGTGGAGCAGCGAGGAAGCGCTAGCTGCTCTTCGAGGAACCGGTGCATCTCGCTGCACGCGTTTGAGTTTTGGACTCCTAATGCATAACTTGCTCTTCAGAGCCAACTTTCCACAAACACGGTTTATTTTTCTTCAGTTTGAGTAATCTCTAGAAACTCAGCCCTTTACATCCTGGATCTGCTTAGAAGCTGAGGACACAAAATGTTGCTGAGAAGAGACTTCTGATTTATTTGCTCATGTCTAACTGCGGCAGCAGAGGGGATGTTGATATAAGCCTAACGTCTCAGAGACCTTTTTTATTTTTTTAATGAGAACAAGAAATGTATCCCCATGGAATGGGCTCAGAAATCACAGCTGCCCAGAAAGAAAAGCGTGTGGTTCAAACCAGCTGTGTGGGTCTTGATCCCGACTCCGAGTTTTTGGTGTGTCTGCAGTAACGTTGGGTTTGGGTTCGATGAGCTGTTGACAGCTGTGAGAGAAGGCTGCGTGCTGGTGAGCCGAGCCTTGAGGGAGCCGGGAAAGGGACTGGCTTGGCTGTACACTGTGGTTCATGTTCAGCCGGGTATGAAATTGGAACTGGAGTGCACTGCAGATGTTATCTTTGGATTTCAGTTACTTCCTCACTAACTGTATCCATGAGAATCTTGTTGCTTTTCCTTTGTATTTGCTGAATGTCATGAGTCAGATATTAAAGCAGTGACTTCAGGTTCCACCCTGGGATGGACCTCGACAAGGAAATGCCAAATGACTTGCAATAGAAAACCCCGCGTTTCCTGATGGACGGCCGGGTGGCGATGCCCTCTCAGCCCTGAATAGGACTGCCAGGCAAGGACGCGGTGCTGCCTGTATCTGTCAGATGTGGAGCACAAAGAGCCTCAGTACAAATACTCCCAGGATGCAGGGAGTGAGGGCAGTTTTAGTCCAATACGCAAAATGGACCTCTCTCCGCTGGACTTAAAAATAAACAACATTTTGGCTGAACAAATGGAACCAACCTTTTTATTAAAAGCATGTATCTTCCCATGCCTGGTTCAGTAAGAGGCTTTTAAAATCGAGAGAACTCCTTAACTTGCAAACCAGCTGACTTAAGTCATTCCAATAGCATTTATCATCTTTTTGCTCCTCAAAGTTGGAGAGCTTACAGCCTTTTTTTTTTTTTTTTTTTGAAAAATAGAGCAGTAAGAAGAGTGGCTCTAACCCTGCGTGCTCTTTGCACAGGTGGAGAGGCCGAGCCAAGACAATGCCGAGTCTGTTAAGTTCATTTTTACGTTGATAGGAAGATTCCGGTTTGTTTCGGGATTGACCTGCCCGCAAGCTCAAACCTATTCCTGTTCAGATGTGGAGGAAGGATTAGAGGTAGTTATCAAGAGCAGCTTTAATTAAGAGATTAGAAACTTTTCTACTAGAAATTAGGAAATATTTGGTGACTTGAGGGGATGGTACCAGAGCTGGTGTCTGGTGGTGAGACCCCAGTGAAGCGCTCTCGCCCTCCTGAACGCGCCCACCGCGAAGGGAGCCGTCCTGACAGATGCAGATGTCTAAGAGTTGCTTCATTTCCAAGACACAAAGGAACGCTTGTGCTTACCCACATCAGGGTTTTCAGGGCTTCAATAATCACGTTCTCATACTGCCTTTCTGTTTTCTTCCTCTGCAGTCTGGCTAAGCCTCCCACCAGGAACAAGCCTTTATTTTCTTTAGCTATTTTAGTTTGATTTAGACTTAGCTGAACCTGACGAAACTGCAGTTTCGTGGGAATGTTTGACTCCTGTTGTGCATGGAGATCTTGAAACAAAAAAATCATTTCCTTGGAGGGGATGGCGAAGGTTTGTTTGAGTGCTTCTGCCTCCAGGAGACAGAGATTGAAGATTTCCCCCACACCCCCAAAACTAAACAAACCCAATTCTTTTCATATTTCTTCTTAGCTGAGTTTTGGGGTTGGGGTTATTTTTGTTTGGTTTGTGGTCCTCCCCACCCTGACCTGTCCTTTGAACTTCTTTTATGGGTTTGTGTCTCTCTTGACGTCCAGCCGCCAGGATGAGACACCATTCCAGCGATGATCCCAGCAGTAGGGGTGCACCGGGATTACTGTGCATGCCTTACGTAAGGCAGTCCTGTTTACAGACACAAGGATTTTGGTCTTTAGCAGCAGTACAATGATGTTGGCTTATGTTCAGCCTGTGACTAATTGTAACCCCAGCTCTTTACTTCTGCACGGCTGCCTCTTAGGGACCAAGCTAAAGGAGATGGGAGCAAACGGGATTTTTCTGAATCTGCAAAGCATGCCTCTCGTTGGGATTGAGGTAACCCCTGCCAGGGAGGAACGCGGATGTTGCTGGCAGCTTGGGCGAGCTGCTGCCTTCCCCCAAAGCCAGAGAGCTCTTCCGTCTGCGCGGGGCTCGTCTCAGCCGGCTCCTGGTTTGTCACAGCTTTTTCTCTGCTGCTTCTCCCTGGTTCTTGTGTTTGCTGCTTGTTCCTTGTGCTCTCTTTGCTGCGTAAATCGCAGCGGTGCCGAAAGCGCGATGGTGTGCTTTGCTGTTTGCACGTGGCTGTTCTAAAAATCACGATCAGCCTGAACCATTGAAAGGGAAAGGAGGAAAAGCGGCCCGCTGCCCTTTCTGCAGAGCTCCGGGAGGATTTTCAATGCTTTTGGGTGGTGAATACCCACACATTTGCTGTTGGGACGTACCACGTGGGATGTGGAAACGGAAGCGTGCGTATTTCTCTAAGAAATAAAAAAATGGAAAATCAAAGATGGGGTGGGAGGGGAGCCTTTAGAGTTTGGTGGATGGGCTTTAAAGGGCTCGGACAGCACCCGCACGCAGCTGAGAGCAGGGCCTCCCAGAGCTGAGCCACGCAAAGTGCTTTAAGTTCTGTGTCCAGGTGAAACTTTGCAGCTTTTACAGAGGGTGTGAACATGCGTTTTCAGGACGGCTCTAGACAGAACAACACGGGCCTGTGGGGCTTCTGGTTGCCTTCCCCATCTCTGTGTCAGCACGTTCGGTTTGCAGGGCTTCATCAGGTTAAAGGGTGTGTACCAGGAATTCTCTTTGGGAAAGGCTTATTTGCAATTCTGGCACTAAATTATGGAAGTAGGACACTTGAAGCCTTAATTTTATGGTAAGGCAGCCTCACAAAGCCTATTAAAGGGGACAGAAGAGTAGCAGAACCGTGGTTGTTGGGGCCCCGGCGTGCTGCCAGCCCTCCAGGGGCCGTAGGAGGGTGGCGAGGGGGGTCTGTGCCCTGGCCGGGCGGTCTGGGGTACCGGGCTCTCACTGCCGTGATGTTCCCTCAGGTCTCCGTGCCACCGGTGCCAGTCCTGGGGAGAAGAGGGTCCAGGAGCTGCCATGACGACGGGCGATTGCTGCCACCTCCCCGGCTCCCTGTGCGACTGCCCGGGAAGCGCTGCCCTCTCCAAGTCGGTGGAGGACTCCGACATCGGTCGCCCACAGTACGTCACGCAGGTCACCGCCAAGGATGGACGGCTCCTCTCGACGGTGATCAAGGCGCTGGGCGCGCAGAGGTAAGGCTGCTTCAGGGAAGGGCCTTGGGATGACTGCATCTGGGCTTTTTTTCCCCTTTTTTTCGTGGCTCTAACGGGAGACGACAAAGTCTTGTTTGTGAAGGAGTTTGTCGGGGCGCTAGTGTTGAGGGTGAATCCTTGTTAGCCAGATGTTTCCCAGGCCTGTGCTCTGTGTGCGGGAGCTCATGCCGGTTGCATGGGCTGGTGGACTGGGACTCGCGTGTTCATCAACGCCCCCCAGGCCTGCGGCCTCTCTGGCATGAGACAGCGCAGGCCTCTTGCCGTGTGCCTCTGCCAAGTCCGTGCCGAGCAGCAGCGAGGGTGGGACGCCGTGCTAGCAAGGGCAGCGTGCTCTTCGTGGAGATGAGTTAAGGGCTGAAAATGGAGCACAGCACTCGTTCCAAGGTGTTTGTGGAGTAAAGGCATGCTTGATTTGCAGTCCCGGGGAGAGGAGGGTGTTTGTGTTGCAGGAACTGCAGTGTCCAGCTGTTGCTGGAGGGGACGTGTGGCAGCCTCACTCGCTCAGACTCTTCCTGCCGTGACTTCTCATCGTGTATTTTGAGCAGCTTCCAGAGCAGAGGGCACTTGCCAGCATTATTCAGCCCAGCTAGTGAGACCGGTCACATTCTGTGTTCAGATCCTGTCTGAACAGCTGTTATTTTTTTCAATGAATTCGGCCAAACGTTGATGAGGTGTGAAAGCAGTGACTGCAAATGTAGGGGAGGAAGGCAGGAAAGCTAGATGAGAACCGAGGCAAGCGTAATTGCTGTATCTAACAAACCTGGAGCTGGTCAATAAAAATGCGAGGGGAACTGAGCTTGCTCTCTGACAACAGATAGGCTGGGTGAGAGGTTGTGCAACCCCTTAAAGCTTGTGGAGGTGTAAAAATCGGGTGGGGAAGCTGCCTGGGATTACAGGTTAAAAAAAGCCCAACAGGATTCCTCCTGCGAGTCTCTTCGTGGGACGCCAGTTCGTTCATTTTGGTGGTGGCGTGTTTCAGTCTCTTCCTTGTCGCCAGCACTTGGCCAAGCGAAGCCAGGAGCAGCGTGGCTGTACTGGAAGGTTGAATTAGTGATATGGTCTCTACAGCCTGCTGGAAAACTGTTTGAGGGTATATCGTGTGGGAGTGTGAGCAGGCCCCCTCCCCCTCTGGACAAAAAGGAAGGAAAATGGGCTCTGATAAGAACTTTTTTTTCTTGCAGTGTCAGCAAATTTTTTCCTTCTGGATTGTTTATTGGTAGCCAAGGTTATATTAATGCGCTGGAAATAGGAAACTTCTCAAACAGGAAGAGAACCGACGAAATATCTTACAGATGCTTTTCTTAAGAAATAACAGATGCATGAGAGCACTGGAGGCGTGGGGGGTTTGGCCTGTCCCTGTCACTAAGCTGTGTGAGCGGGCTGTAGTTTTGTCGTTCTGATACAGCACTGAGCTTCATGGCGGTAAAGGTTACAGGATCGTTAAATGGATTGGAAGGGGATTCTGGAGGACATCTGGTCCGGCCTCCTCGCAGAGCGAGGCTTGGATCAGACTGCTCAGAGCCTCGCCCGATGCAGTTTTCAGTATTTCTGAGGATGGCGTTCCCACCACCTCTCCAGGCTCCTGTTGCAGGGATTGTCCTGGCTGAAGAAGCTTCCCAAATAAAAGGCACGTGAAAATGAACAGAGAACAAGGATCGGTGGTTTGCCAGTGACGTTTGGCAGAGAGAAGGGATGGTGAAGTGGGTGTACGTTGCTTCACAGCCCTAAATACCATGAAAGAGTCTGGTTGGGGTGAAACCTGCCAAACATTGAGTTGAAAGTGGTAGAGGTCTCCTATGGTGCACCAGGAGAGGAATCTTGTTTCTCGTTTAGTGAGCTGATGTGCCCTTTCTTGCTGGCCCTTCCCTTCATGTCCCACCAACGCTTTTCTGCAGCACGCTCCCTTTGCTTGCACTGTGTTTCAGCGTCGTGCTTTCTGTTTTGTCTGGTTGTGCAAGCTAATGGAAGTAGCGCTACTGCTTCTGGAGATTGCATATTGCATGTTCTGACTGTTGTGTTGCAATCCCACAAACTTCTGCAGTCAGGTGTGTTTCTTTTAAAGTCAGAACAGCGGTGGAGTGTGAACCGTGAGCTGGGATCAGTGTGGCTTTTGTGCTGTCAGCAGTATGTGGGGAGAAGGTGATAGCTGGTATAGCTCACCTGGGTTGCAAGAGGGAATGCAACAGGGTCTTTGAAATAAACGTGTTCCTTTCTCACCCTCCCTCCCACCCCCAAATCCCTGCAGAGGTTGTGTAAGAGAATGGTTGTTGTGTGGAAGAAATGGCTGGTTGGGAGGTGGGAAAGAAGTGAGATCCTAGCGAGTGGCTTGTTTTCATGGTGCAGGGGGGTAGCCCTGCACTGGGCCTCTGCTGTCCAGCATTTTATTTCCAAGCGATCTCGATGAACGGTGAACGCTGAAGAGATGCACTGAGTTGCTGAGAATAGCGGACTTCAGTGCCTAGAGCCGTTTGAGGTTTCCCAGGGAGCCCAAGACATGGCAGATGTGGCATGGGGCGCCCAGGAAACCTGTGCCTTTGGATGCCAGCTGGGATGCCCTTGGACCTGAAATGGCACTAGATGCCCAAGTTTAGGGAACTGAACATTGTTGGAAAGTACTGCAGGCTAAAACAATGGTTGCAGTTCAGAGTGCAGTGATGCAGGTGAAGAACAATACTCTGGGGTTTACGTATGTGTTTCCAGGTCTGGAGGAAGGAGATCTTGGGCGTGCGACAGTTACCTACAGCAGTGACCAAAAGGCAGATAAGACGCCAAGATTTAGGAAAGCAGTGAAGAACAGAACACAGCCCACATCTTGAAAACTGTAGCTCTGGTCCTTGCAGCTCTAAGAGGCTGCTTTAGAAATGCAAGAGGTAGAGGGAAGGGTAGTGAAGGTGATCAGAGAGGTGGATGTGTTTCTGTCTGAGGCATGACTGAATAGGCTGGGACTCTTCTGCTCGTGAAAGAGGCGACTGAACAGGCTATGATGGAAATCTGAGGGGTGTGGAAAACATTGTATTTTACAGGATAAGAATTAAGGGGTAGTACATAAACCATGCGAAATGCGAAGTTTCAAGTGAAAAGGACTTGTTTCTTTGTGCAGCCAGGGAAAGTCCTTGCTACAGGAGGACACTGGATGCTCCAAGTCTACATAGGTGCAAAAAACCTGACTTTAGTTGAGGATGGAAATTTGCCGCAAGAATACGATCTGATACACCTGAGGTAACAGTTGCTGGATGCTGGAGCAGTAGCACCAATAGTCCGCAGGCAGCGACGCCAGGTAGAGGCGTGAGGGAACAAATGGGTGGTTTGAGTGCAATCGGCACTGCAGGCCGCCTGTGGGGAAGGTTGCAAGTGTCTCCGAAGGTGTTTGGTACTTGCCTTGATAAACATCTCTGGTTCTGTGCGGTCCCAAGAGCGCAGATCTTGAGCGTGATCAAAGAGATTGATTCTGTCGTTGAGACTTCCAGCCAAGGAGGGGGGAGAAGTGGTGGTTGCTGAAGCACCAAGGCATTTCTGCAGCCAGTGAAAGGCCCGGACGCTGCAGAATGGTTCTGTGTGTGGCGGTGAGCAGGCAGGATGCCGAGTGAGCTGCTGCACCGTGACGGGCAGAGGGTTTGTGTGCCGAGACCTTAGTCTGGTTGACTGCTTGCCATGAAATATGGTGCATCCTTGGAGAGCTGAGCTTCCAGGGTGTTTAGATACTGCTGCTCCTTACGCAGTTACTGCTAAACAAGATGCAGAGCAGAGATGAGGTGAGAATTGGGCAGGCGATCTGATAAACGTGACTGATGGCAAATCTCTTGAGGGGCTCCAGGGCGCTTGGGGCATGCTGTGACTAGTGTGGATCATCCAGCTTCGCTTTGGGCTTCTGGATTTGCATCAGTGGTTTCGGGTCTAGTGTCAGCCTCTCTGCCCACTGCGAGTGGAGCTGGAGACTGTGGGACACGGGTGCTGCGGTCCCTTCTGCGGCCGGCTGAGCTGGACAGGCTGACGTACCAGCTTCTGTTGGGTGTTGTGGTGTTCATCAACACAGCTTCCAGATTTTACTGACCTAAAAAGTCCCGGGTGCCTCCACGCTCCCCTGAGGCTGGTTTCCTGCTGCAGCAGGCTGCTTCGGAGAGTCGCAGCGCCCCGGCACGCTCTGCCACGCGCTGCAGCTGTGTGTGCGCCCTTGGTGGGATCAGACCCTGTTCTCCAACGTGACTGTATCGTTCTGCCTGCTCTGACCGTGATTTCGTTCTGTTTGTCTGCCTCTTTAGTGACGGTCCCATCTGTCGAATCTGTCATGAAGGTGGAAATGGGGAGGGACTGCTTTCCCCGTGTGACTGCACAGGAACACTGGGCACCGTGCACAAGAGCTGCCTGGAAAAATGGTTATCCTCCTCCAACACAAGTTACTGTGAGCTCTGCCACACAGAATTTGTTGTAGAGAGAAGACCGAGACCTTTGACAGAGGTACCGCTTTCTTCCTGCTTCACTTTTTATTTCCTACCCTTTGAGGGAAAATGACCGATTTGCCCTACTGTCCTTGTGGTTCTTGCTGTCTCCTCCTCCTCGCAGTACCGCAGCACTCACAAAGAACAATTTGTTTGGAGAGATCAAGTCTCTTATCGGACCAAGTGACGTAGCTGCAAAAATGCAGTAGCGATGTTCGGGGCAACTCTTACCTGAGAACCCCCCACGTGCTTCCCACCGCTGGCAGGCTGTAGGACTGAGGAAAACATTGCACTTGTACGTACGTGTGCTTTAATGCCTGAGAATCGAAACGCAGAGGTCACCACGCGACCGACTGAAGTACGAAGCTCTCGGAAATACTCTTTTTTTCCTGTTAGCTTGAATTTTACCTCCCAGTGTTGCGTTAGTGCAGCTCTCTTGCGTGTGACTTCCCTGTCATGTTCTGCTCTGAAACATGAGATGTGGCGATTGCTGGTGCTGTTCATTGAAGACCTGTCCTCCCTTGACTAGTGTCGATGTGTGCTTCAGAGCCTTCAGGTCATGCTCCTTGCTGCTGAGCCGTGGTGCCCTGCTGCTGCCCCGTGTTCCCCGCAGTCAAAGGGGAAAGCAGGACATGGCTCAGCCAGTCCTTACGTTCCTCTTTGTGCTGGCTGTAGTGGGACCAGGCTCCTGATGGGTCTGTCAACCTCCCAGAGTGGGAGGGTACAGTCCAGGCTCTGGTTGGTGGGTTGGGTTAGTTTGGTTTTGGCGTTTTTTATCACAAGGCTCTCTTCATTCCCCTGTCCAGGTGGTCTGCTGTGCTCACATTTCAGGCTTCCTTTGGCCCCTGAAGTTTATAGCAGCTGCCTGTAATGCAGCCCTTTACAAGCGGGGACAAGGGCAGCTTGGAGCAGGCCGTCTTCTGACCTCAGAATCCAAGTGTACATCCCCAAAGAGGAATAAGAAATCAGTGAGTTACAGTACAAAAGGCTGTAACTGTTTGTTTCAGAAGACTGTTTCATCTGTCTAAATACGTGTGCGTTGTGTTGGCAGGTGAGCAGGCGATGTTGATATGGCTGCCATTTCCGAGGGTGCTGCAGGACCGCGCAGGAGCGTGTTGCTGGCAGACCTGAGGTCCAAGCTGGCAGATCAAAGCAAGGTGCTGCAGCCCTCGCTGCCCGCACCCCGCTCAGCTCCCGTTCACTGCCTGTGAAACTGCAGGCAGGCTCTTCCCTGTGTCACCTTGCTGCTAGGTTGGGCTTGGGTGTTCATTCAGCACGGTGTGCGACTGCAGAGAAGCATCAGTCTGCAGGTGGGCATTTACAGTTAACAGCTTGGGGACCCTCCCAGTCCTGCAGCCGTCAGCAATGAGAGAAGTAGGAAAACATCATCTGGGGCTGCCACTGCAAATACTCCACTTTGCATGCACCCTGTCCTTGCGGGTTTTTCATCACGTGCCTACCTCCCTGGCCATGTTTGGACTATGGCTCGTAGCTCCGGTTTTGTTTCAAAAGTTACTTTTCCTGTTGATAGCGTTTCAAACCAACGCAAAGCAGCACTGCTGCTGCTGCACTGTCACCACCGAGGCTGCAGAAGGGGCCCTCTGAGCTGATTCTTAACAACAGGCTCCTGTTACCTGCCAGCTACGGGAGGTTTGTCGGTGCCTGCCACCAGGAGTGTGTGTGGGGAGGCGGGGGTTAATCCTGGTATGTAACTGTGAGTGCTCTTGTCTGCTCTCTCCTTCCCCTTGCTCCATCAGTTAGATTAAAACCGAGTCACAAGTGGAATTCTAAGTTGCTTTTCCCATCTCAGTTTCCATTCCCATCAGTTCTAGAGGTTACTTCCTTTCCCTTCCCACCTCTCTCTGGAAACGATACCTGTGCCGCCTCCTTCCCACGCTCCCATCTCCTGTGGTTACGAAGCCATCCTTGCAGGGGAAGAGCCCCCCAACCGGGGAAGCGTTCAGGCTTCAGTTTGCAAAACTGATGTTCAGTTTTAATGGTTGTTTAATTTACAGCTGCCTGTCGCTGACTTGACAGCCCCAGACAGGAGGAGGTTTTAGACTACAGTGCTAAACCAAACCGCGTATTTAGCAAAGCAATTTGTAAAAGAGCATTACATCGTGGTTAGCGCTGTCTGAGTCTTACCGCTTCTTCCCCAGCTCCTAAAACACACAACATGGTTCTTTGACCAAAAACTCTCAAATGGTTGTTTTAGAGGTTGAAAACCACTGCTTTAAGACGTTTGGGAAGGGCCGCATGTTGGTTTTGAGGACACGCTGCAGGCAAGCCCGGTAACAGCGAGCTTGCTAGGGCTTCTCTAGGCCAAANCAAATGGTTGTTTTAGAGGTTGAAAACCACTGCTTTAAGACGTTTGGGAAGGGCCGCATGTTGGTTTTGAGGACACGCTGCAGGCAAGCCCGGTAACAGCGAGCTTGCTAGGGCTTCTCCAGGCCAAAGTTTTGAATGCAGATTGCAGATGTTTTAGCTTAAGAGCTAGTAAAGTATTCGTGCCCAGAAGCAAACATGTGGAAGTGCGTTTAGCCACAGTTCACAGATGCTGTAGCACCTTGTAACAAGTACAGGTTTAGAAAACTGCCTACTTGGCTAAAAGCTCACAGACTGGTCTATACTGGAGGAGTTTCCCCTCTGACACCGGCTGTGCCTCCTGCAGGCAAGAGGGGCTTGCTGGGACAGCGTGGCCGGAAAGTCGGGGGTCCTCTGTGCGCCCTCTTGTCTGTGCTCCCAGGCGGATGAGTGAGCAGCCCGGGATGATCAAATTTTAATTCCTGTTGAAATCTTTGAAGAGCCTCTCTGAGCTGGAGTCTGGAAGGCCATGGTGACCAGCGAGCGATCTGTGCGCGCTGAGAGGTGACGGGTGCACAGCACTTGATGAACCTCGAACGCAAGAGAGATGCCGCTGTGTTTTCAGAGAGGAATAGAGCCCTCGAGCCGTTCCTAACAGCTGTCAGAAGCTTTGGGATGTGAATTATTTGTCCCTTTTCATGACTGGGGACTGTCAGCGAAGGGGATGATCTGCCCTGTTCTGGTGTGTCCTGTGCCTGCTAGGGGAACCGCTTGCAGAAAGTGCCGTTAGTGCCTTGGGAGTTTGGGGGCTGGTGAGCGCTTGATGAGAAGTCACCGGTTAGCCGGTGGGAGTGATCCCTGCCATAGAGCAGAGTCTGACGTGCAGCTTGCCATCATCACAGAGCAATTCCCTCGCCTGCAGTTCGTTGGGAGCGAGGTTCTTCCCTGCCTTGAGGAGCAGCAGCCTGTAGCCTGGTTTAACAAACCCCGTGGTGGCAGCCTGCTGTTGCTCCATCCCAGGGGCCAGCAGCGTTTCCGCACCACGCGATGGAGCGCTGCGGGCCGGTACCAGCCGCGCTGAGCAGCGCGTGGGCACGTGCACTGTGTACCCGGCGCGTCACGAGTGGAGGCTCCTGCCAGAGCAAAACGGCTCCTCTGGCTGGAAAGACCGCCGGGTTGTGCTGTACTGCTTCCACCGAGCTGTGAAACGCTCTGATCCCTGCCTGGAGTCTGAGGAAAACGGCCCAGAGTTTGGTTTCTCGTTTTCTTTGGGAGTTCTTAGAACCCCTCCGAGCTTCTGCACCGCCGAAATCTGTGCTCGCCGGAAGCAGGGACAGTGAGTGTGCTTCGCCGTGTGATGTTTGCTCGGGCTTTTTGTTCGCTTAGAGGCCGGCTTGCAGAACTGGGCCGCTTTCGGGGCACGCCTGCTGTCAGCAGAGGCTCTGCCCTCAGTGCAGAGCCCTTCCGCAAGAGCTGATAACTGCTTCGCCAGCTTGCTGGCACTTTCCATTAATGTCCTCTGCCTGCAGTCTGGTGTAATCTCATTCCCGTACCGGACTGGGCCAAAACTCTTCACCAAATACTTTTGGGAATTGTCATCCCCATGTTGTTCATCTGTTTCTGGGAAGAGGCTGCTTGGTCATTTAAAAATGACACGGTTCCCTCAGCCTCCTTATCTGAGAAATTCACTGCTCCTTGGTGTGGGGAGGGGTGGGGAGCATTTTGAAACCTTCAGGGGAGCGATGCTGATGGGTGAGTGCTGCTTAGGAGCTCTGATAAAAATCTGCTGTTCACCAAATAAAACCAGGAAGTCAAAAGTGAGCAGAGGAGGATAAATGGGATGGAGACTAGGACTGGGGACGACACACGAGCAGGCTTTATGGCGGTGGTGTTGACAGAAGGGTCTGTCCCAGGTGCGACAGGCTATCCAGGCATCCCAGCTCCCTTCTGCTGTCACGCAGCCACCGTGAAACCCACAAGAGAACTTGGTGACACGCTGCCTGCCGGTGTCGGTCCTCGCGGAGGAAAGCAGCCTGCTGCTGGCTCTGCTGTGTCCTGCCTTTCCAGCCTGGGGAGACTGAGAGCTGCTCGTAGTGGTGGTGGTGGTCGCTGGTCGGCACAGCTGATCTCCGGGAATGGGCCGTGAGCCCCGTGAGATCTAGCTCTGCCTGCGTGTGTTTGAGGGAGCCTTCAGAAGGAGAGAGGCTGAGCGCCGGCTGTGGACTGGAGGAGGCATTTTGGCGAGTGCTGCGGGGAAGCTACATGGCCAAGTCGAAACGCTTCTGCGGAAGCTGCGGAAAGTTCTTGGAAGTCAGGAAGTGCCACAACCAAAACTGCCTTCAGTCCTCTTGTACATCTGCATTACAGTGTGGCCTCTGCGTGGTCGCAGACTGCATTTCCAGGATCAGTGCGTGGAGAAAGATGCGTGCTAGCTAACTGTATCCCGCTGTGTTGAGTGGCTGTGCGCTCTTGTACCCCGCTCACAAGACAAAATTACTCGTTTCCCCGTGGGCTTCCCTGGGGTACTTATTGCTGTGATAGCCGAGGACTTCGCAAACGGGAATTTAATTTTGCAGCCTCTTTTAGGGAGGGAAGACAGCAACCTTGTTCTGCATGGGTTAAAGAGAATTTTTAAATAGAATTGGATTTTTATTTTCTTTAAGCAGCCATTTATTTATGTTGTGGTCTGTTCAATGTAAAAATAGTCACAGTGTTCACTGCCAGTGTGCCTGATCTGTGAACGAGTCGGGGACTCGTCTGAGCCCGGAGCCGGCTGTGGCAGCCACAGGCCAGCCCGTGGGTGCGGGGACGGTATCTCCTGCAGTTCAGCCTTCTTTTTTAACTACAAGTTGGTTGAAGAGCTGAAAAAAACCCACAAAAGGCTTTTGTTAACTGTTAGGCTGTGAGATTGATGGGCCGAGCACTTTTTTGAGGGCATGTTTTGAACCACTGCAGATGAAGCGGGGAGCTGAGCTGCAGTCCCAGGTGCCCGGGGAGGGTCTGTCGCCAAAGGTGCAGGATGCTGCCCCACTGGTGCTGTGAAAGGACAGAGGTTTCTGCTTGGCTTGCTGAAATGTTCTGCAGTGCCATGAGGTTTGTGGGCTGGGGCTCTGGAGCAAGGAGCGTGTCCCCAGCAGAGGATGAGATGGCCGAGCCTTGGAGAGGGCAGGTTTTCCAGTACTTGACCTTCCTACATCAATGTGAGTTTAATTTGCATCCATGTGTTACAGGGCAGTGATCTGAATCCATGAGACTCTAGCCAGCCATACTCAAAAAGCGCAAAATACGTTTCTGTGTCACCTGAAAGGCTTCGGCAGTAGGTATTTAGATGAAGTGTTCAAAGCGTAAGTTGCAGTGCATACAGCTTTCCTGGAACGGGTAGTTTCTTCTTTGTTCCAACGACGTTAAGCGCAAAAAACGCATGGTTACTGCTGAGGATCCATCTTCAGGAGACGCCTGTATCTTTGCTGTCCAGAGCATCGCAGAAGGAGCGCAGGCTTTTGGAAACGAAGCATTGCTTCAGTCTAGGCGGCTCTTTCTCTGGGCAGGGTTGGGTTTCTTTGCCCGAACTTTTTACACCTTAAATTTGCCTCAGCCAAGCCTTGTTCTTTAGAGTCCTGCAGTCTATGGAGAGAAGGAAATGCCTCTTGTCATCAATTAATTCCTGCCTCCTTAGAAGCCCAAGTTAGGATGGGTCACCTTGTCTGGAGGTGCCTGCCTTTTTGTGCCTCGAGGAGAACCGAGGGAAGAGCTGTTGCAGGCAGCTTGTGTACGAGTCTGAACAGCCCCCTCTCTTAGTGTTCTCCCTTCCACGTAAACTCCTTTCTTTGGTCTGCAGCTAAATCCATCACAAACCTATTTTCTCTTACAAAGTGCCGTCCCCGCTGAAGACACTTTGTCCTCTAGGATTTCAGGCGCAACTGCCTGGATCGAGACACTTGGTGCTGCATTGGATGTGTTGTGTGTTTCCAGAAAGCGCTATCAAGGGTGATGCTGTGGCTGCGTTTCTTAGCCACAAGCAAGCGCGGCGCTTCTGCGCGGCTGCCGGTCTTCTCCCTGCCTGCAGCCCGCTGCCGCCAAGTGAGGTGGGAGTGTGGGTCGCTCCGTGTTTTGTGGACCTGAGCCCACTCCTGCCCCTTTGCCATTTTTGCTTTCCCAGTTTACCAGCAAAAGTATTTCCTTTCCACGTCCGGCTGACCCTCTCGTTTGTCTTTTCAATTCGTTAACTGCTTGTAAAGTGTTTAACCTACTGTTAATTTTGTCCCCTCTGAGTGTTTCTGAGTGGGCTTAAGAGAAGCACCCCCTCTGCCCCCCACGGACTCCCGTTTTGGGCCCTCTGCTCGGGCTAAGAGTCAGCTTTGGTTTCCCATCTCCTTTGCCCACGCTGCCGGTCGGACAGGCGCTGCCTCCTCGTCCTGGCGCAATCCTGGCATTGGGCGGTCGGTGCCGAGCAGCCGAGGTCTCTGCGCGGAAGCGTCCCGGGCTGGCAGCTGGGCAGGCGTCAGAGCAGCAGCTGTTTAATCCCAGCAAAATGTCAGTCCGTGTTAAAGAGGAAGGATGTATTTTTGTCCATGCATCATGTAAATCCTTGGGAGAGGAACCAAGGGGTTACAGGACTCAGCTCTGAGAGCGGGCGTGAATTTCTGGTGCTGAGGCCAAGGCTCTGGCTTTGCTAAAATTACCAGGACATCGAAAGCCAACATACCCTGGTGGTAGAAGCTAATGAGTGTTATGCATGACTTGACTTGTTCATAGTGCTTCTCTAAGCATTTAATACCTTTGCTAAAGCAAAACTCATTTGATGCAGCTCACTAACTTAAAAAAAAAATTCTCTGGTGAATCAGTCCCTGCTGGGGCAGTTTGGCCACACGCTTTATTCCTGGATTTCTGTCCTTGCAAGCAGGTCTCGTGGTGGAGCCCTAGAAAATTCTGCTTCTGTATCTTCAGTGCTGGCGCTTTCCTGCAAGACGCGTGTTAACGTGCTTTATTTGAAAACGGCAGTTTGGGTCATACCTGCGTGTCCCCGTTGCCTCTGCGAAACCGCTCCTTCCAAGGGGGGTGTGCAGTACAGGAGCCCGACGGGGTTTGCTCCTACTGTTTTTCTTCGTGCTTTATTATGCAATTGTGATTAAAAGGTGCTTATTTTTCACTGGCTGCTAAGACTTTTGGTTCACTTAAGCTGCCTATTTTATATAGGTCAGTGGATTTTTTTTTTTTGCCTCATAAGGAAAGTACGACTTCCAGACACAACTGCTGCCTGTTTGAAGTTCTCAGAGATGTTCGCTGGGCTGTTTGGGTCGCGCTGGCGTGTGGGACGCCTCCCGCGGGTCTGCCACGCGCAGTCTGTCTGCTCCGCCTCGCTAGTCTCCCGTACCTCTGTAGCCGTGGGAGGTGCTGCTGGGAGGTCTCCCGTACAAGCAGAGTGAAGTTTGCAGGGAGCAATAGCGATATTCTTATTAGTCCTGCTTGTGTTATTAGGAAAAGAAATTTTGCCTCTGGGCACAGTGCCCAGTGCAGCGATCGCTGCCCCCCCTCCAGTTCAGAGAACCGAGGTGTGACGTAAACTCTCCCCTGCCCTTCCTCCAGCCT
This sequence comes from Steatornis caripensis, assembly GCA_013398225.1. Taxonomy (NCBI): domain Eukaryota; kingdom Metazoa; phylum Chordata; class Aves; order Caprimulgiformes; family Steatornithidae; genus Steatornis; species Steatornis caripensis. The sequence goes on along the minus strand of VZSC01008700.1, from coordinate 17,908 downwards.
TATCTTCCTCGCAGACAGACTTTTTTCGTTGCTTTCCTTGAACTCTGCTGTGCTCGCTGCACCGTTCCCTCTCAGCTGTGCTCCCCCACGCCCTTCCCCAGCCTGTCCCTCCGTTCTCAGTGCAAGCCTGTGTTAGCCTCCTGTATCTAGTGAAAAACAAATGACTCTTGGCTCCGGCTGAGTCCCATTCCTTTCTCATCTTTTCCTTTCTCTCTTTGCTTGCATGTGCTGTCTGGAGATGCTCTTCTCAGATTCCACCCTAGATCCTCTTGGTATTTCTCTGTGCAGTCCCTGGCACTGCTCTGCCAACCTGGAATGACCTCTTTGGGGGCTCCTTGCATTCTTGGCACTTACCAGTGCTAGCCTCTTCCTTACANTCTTGGCTCCGGCTGAGTCCCATTCCTTTCTCATCTTTTCCTGTCTCTCTTTGCTTGCATGTGCTGTCTGGAGATGCTCTTCTCAGATTCCACCCTAGATCCTCTTGGTATTTCTCTGTGCAGTCCCTGGCACTGCTCTGCAAACCTGGAATGACCTCTTTGGGGGCTCCTTGCACTCTTGGCACTTACCAGTGCTAGCCTCTTCCTTACGTGCCCACCTTCACCAGTCTGTGCGCTGAGCGTCTAGAGGACCTGCTGCCAGCGGGGTTTCCCTGGGGTGCAGCTGCTGGTGCTGCCGTGATCCCGTGTTTGTGCAGTGGCGTGGCGCTTCCCGCGGTGACGCCAACCACAGAAGCACCTGGTGCTGTGTGGGAAAGCGTCCTGGTGACCTGCAGTGCTGCTTGGGTCGGTTCCGCTCTAGTGCTCCTGCAGCTCTTGCTTGCCGTGGGTCCGTGCAGTGCCCTGTGCTTCCCGGTGGCTGGGGCCAGGCTGAGTGCGTCGGGAAGGCTCTCGTGCCTGTACAAGGAGAGATTCAGCTTGTCGAGGTTTGCGGAGCGTCGACGGCAGCTGGTTGTGCCGTGGGGAAAGGAGGGTGAGGAGGGGCAGCTCTGCAGCATTTACCCGCTCTGCTTGCGGGGCTAGGGGCATTTCTGGACCTTGGCTTCCCGAACTCTGGGTAGTCCCTTGGAAAACATCCCTCCGCACCTTGGCAAAGGAAACAGGACCATCCTGCTGGGGCTGCCCACGGAGCTCGGTGGCCTGCGAGGAGGTTTCAGTGCATGCCCAGAGAAGGGATGTGATGCGTCCTCTTCTGAAGCTGTGGTTTTTGGTCCGACATGTTTCTCAGGGCAGGGACGGGGCTAATCGTGCTGCTGTGACTCAAGGTCCTGTTTTTCTTTGCGGCTCACATAGCCAGGCACCGGGTCAGCAGCAAAAGGAAAATCAACAGGCGTCTGAGCAGCCACAGGCTAATTATCTGGTGGGCAGAAAGGACATGGGATGTGTTGTAATGCAGCTGGCTTTACACGGCCAAATAATCGTGTTCTTGCTGCGACTTGCATCGTACCGTAGGGAACTTTGTGGCAGGGTCAGCTGGTGAGATTCGTAGGTCGTGCTGGCCCTGAACGGTGCTCAGCTGAGCGGGTGGTCGGCCTGCAAGGCTGGGAGAGACCTGAGCGCGTGCTGGCCGGAGACTGCTGGTCCCAGCGGGGCTGGTACTGCTCTGCACTGGTCCCGCTTGGCATGGGACTGCCATCAGCTGGCACGTGAACGCTGCATGCCGCATGTTTTATGAAACAGGGGCTAACAGACAGCTCCCAGCCACGTACATTTTGCAACATAAGGTGAGGGAGCTGTAAAAATCAATGAAAGCTTATTCCAAAACACCCATTTATAACCTCCCGGAAAGACTGCAAGGTGCTGAGCTCTGCTGGGACAGCCCCTGCTCAGCCCATTCCCCTTGGCCCCAGGTGGCAGAATGCAGCCCAGCTCTGAGACATGCAGAGCGGCGGGTGCTGGGGTGGACTCTCTGGGGGGCTGCTCTGCTGTACTTTGAGCTCTGCTCTCGGCTTCCAGAGGAGCTGATGGTGTCCTGGTGCCTTTTTCTGCACGCCCGCCTGCCTGCCGTCACCTGGGGCTCACCCGAGTTCCGTGGGCACCGCAACACCCAAAGGTCAGATGCTCAGCATCCCGTGGCCCTGCCCTGGGTCCAAGAAATGAGCTCCCTTCCACAGCCCTGCTGATCCCAGTAGAAAGAACATCTGGGAAAGCCTCAGGATCATGCTGGAGGACAAAGAAATATGGTTGTACCTGCGATAACTTCTTGTCGCACAAGCAGGGTGGTCTGGGACCCCGCTTCTAGGCGAAGCTGGCAGCAAGCAGCCAGCTCTACCTCCTTCCCTTCAGTCTCGGCCGTGATTGCAACATGGAAGCAATTGTTTTTGGACTTGGCCTGGAAGACGACCAAGTTGTGCTTTTGTTGCTTTCCCGTGTTTACTTGATAGTTTTCCCTACAAAAATTGTTTACTCTGACCAACCACTTTTTGGATTGTTTGCAAGGTTTATTTTAAGTCCCATACGCACCAATGTGCTGCTGTGCCAGAAACCCTGCACTCTGAGGGTGGTTTATTGTATTCTTTTTTTACCGTGTCAGTGCATATTGGCAAAGTAAATCAACTGCTTCAAAAGGAAATTAATTTGCTTCCTGCCTTCACATGTTTGGCTCCCATCTTAGGGAGGAAGAAGGAGTTTCAAAGGTCACAAGGAACGTAAATAGAATAAGATGCAGTAAAATACCTATCTGCCTTCAGTCCGGGAGATTGTTGTTGTGTGAGGGTCAAAATTGACCCAAGATGTCCTCTCACAGGGGACGGGGTGCTCTGGGCTTGCTGCTAGAGGGGTGCTGGTCCGGTCGGGTTATTCAGCATTCGCCTGAGTGCTGTGTACTGGGGCAGCCCCGTGCTGGCTCGGGTAGGGAAAGCCAGGCACACGGCCGGGAGTTCGAACGACGGCGCTGCTGATGCACTGTTTGTAGGAGCAGCTTTGCTGCGCAGACAAGTTGCTGTCCCCCCTCGCTGCCTCTTAGGGTTGCTTGGGGCTGCGTGTGTGGTCCTTATCTTCCCCACACAGCTCATCACCACTAATCTCCTCGGCAGAGCCACGCAAGGGTGACTTGCAGGTCTGCCTCCCTTCTCCCAGCTGCTCTGAAGTTTCCTTCTGGCTGCCCAGCCGTCAAGTTGTCCTCAGAATGGCTTTAAAAATGCTTCTAATTTGTCCTCTGTTATTGCAGGAGCGTTCCTCGGTCCCCAGATCAGTCTGCGCTCTTCAGCTCCCGGCTTGCTCTCTACTGCACTCGTTCTTGCTCTGCTTGGGTCTCTCGGGTGCTTCAGGTCACGTCTCTAACACACCTTGCTTATCCGTCCTCCCAGCTGAATTCCTTGGCCAGGCTCTTGTCTGTTGCTGCAGTATCCTCTCCTCCGTTCCTGGCCGGCTGAGCCTCCCATCGCAGGTGTCAGCAGAGCGTGCCGCCCGCATGGCTCTGACCCCCCAGCCACGCTGCTGTTCCTTGCCTGGATTTGCCATCTTCCCCCTTCTCTTTCCTGTTTCAACAGAAGTTGTCTGCACTTCTCATCCTGTCCTCGCCCCTCTGCTGTGTCTCGCTCTACATGCTCTCCGTAGTTAAGTCTGCACTAACTTAGGTGCACCCTTCCGTGCTCCCCTTCTGGGCCGACACTTTCTGCTTGTGTTTCTGGCCAGCCACGTCCTCAGATTGCCTACACTCTCTTTTGACTGGTGTGGTCTCGTTTAATTTCTTGCATACCTGCCACGACCCCTTCTGTATTGCTATTTGAGCTGTGATTTCTCCTGTAAAGAAAGAGCTTTGTGTGCGTAGTTCTCAGGCGGGTCCCTTTTCAGGCTGTTCAAAAGTGGGCGCCCCGCTCCGAGGCTGGCAGTAGGACGTGCCTGCCTGGCCCTGGCTGCCTTGGGGACGTTCCCTTCCCTGCTCTGACCGTGCCCTTTCTATCATGTTCTCCAATTATTGTCGGGTTTTTGAAGGGGAAAAAAAATCCTAAATGAGACCAGTTGTCCTCGTGCAGGAGAGGAGGGAGGATCCGGCAGCCCAGCGTACAGAACTCCCGGTAAAAATGGGCTGTAACAGCTCTGGGTATTGGTAGGAACCACAGCTGCATGCCGTTCTAAAAAAAGGAAAGGAAAGGCTGAAAATAGTGTATTCCCAGGAAAACTAGAACAATCGCTGTGGTCGAAGTCAAGTGCGTAAAATGAACCCGCACTGCGAGCAAGCCAGGACTTCTAAAAGCGGTGAACGTTTAGAGATCGCCTGCTGAGGGAAACCTCCCTGCAACAGAGCTGCTCTCGTTCTGCAGCCTGCGAGCTTTTGGGAGCTGCGAGAGAGGAGCCCTTGCAAAGCCTTTTGGTAACACAGGGCGGAGTGCAGTACCCTCTGCTGTGATGGATCGCTTCCTGCCGGGGAGGCAAGAAAGGAAGCCTGAAAATGGGGAGGAACACACCAGAGTGGGCTCTGTCCTGCTCCTGGCAGGTCTCTTCTGCCTGGAACGTGGCGGCCAGCGAATGGCCACCAGCAGTGGGAAGGTCTTTGGGATTTCGTAGTCATGAAGGTAGAGTTCCCAGCAGCTGTGTCGGTGTCATCCTGCCTCGTCCCTTCGTGGTCACTTGTGATCCACTGAGATCTAGGGGAAAGCAATGGGGGGTCTTCCCCCAGCCAGCCGAGCTCTGTGTCCCTCCCAGCCCGACAGTCGCGCTGCTTTCTCTTTAGAAGTGCTCAAAGGCCTTCTCTGTGAGGGAGGTGCAGATTTGTGCACAGGTTGTTCTGTAAAAGAAAATGAGTTCGTGTTACGTTCCTCTGCCAGGGCCAGCCCAACACCGCGGCCCCTCGGCTGCTGTCCTGCTTTGTCTGCTCAGGTGAAAAGCTTTCTGCTAGTTACTCGCTTTTCGCTTTTCTATGTATCTCTTTCCTCCAGTCCCGGCTTCTTAGTTGCTGAGGTGATAACGCTTTTTTCCTCTCCGTCATCATCTCAGTGAAAATACCGTGTGTGCTGGTGTTTGCAATCCCCACTGATGGCCTCGCTCGAGCCCCAAGGACAGTGCCCTGCCCTTGAGAGCTCTCTGGCAGAGCTGTCTTGCACAGTCTCAGGTGGACCCAGGCATTTCAGATTTGATTTAAATCAGGAGTGAAACTCTAAAATGTCACAATTCTCCAAAAGGAACCAGAGGGCTGGGTTTGGAACAGTTGCCCTTGTGGCTTGGCCTGGCCACACGCCCCAGTGCTCTGGGTTTGCATAGCCCCTGCACCAGTTGCAGAGTCCCAGATATGTTTCTGTTGAAGCTCAAGCCAAGACCTGTCAGGCATTTGCTAAGCCAGGCTTTACTGAACTGACCTCCTGCTGTCTGCTTGCTGCTGCCTGCTCCTCCGTACTCCAGTGAAGAGCCCAGGCAGCTCCTGTATTTACTACTGCCTTTCCCTGCACATATTCTTCAGTTGTCTCATCCCTTTGCCTTGTTGGGTGTTAAAAATACACTTGACACTCTCTAGCTCTATTCTTATGAAGGTTTACGTGAGTTAAGCGTATGCACCAGGTGCGTACAGACTGCAGAGAGCACATGAGAGCTTCCCAGCACAGCAGTCCCGTTGTGCTAGCGCGCTGGGTGCTCTGCGTGCCGCTGACTGATGCGCTGTCTCCCTTCCTTCCCGCAGTGGCTGAAGGATCCTGGTCCCCGCAATGAGAAGAGGACTCTTTTCTGCGACATGGTGTGTTTCCTGTTCATTACTCCCCTGGCGGCAATCTCTGGCTGGCTGTGTCTGCGCGGAGCCCAGGATCATTTGCAGTTCAACAGCCGGCTGGAGGCCATCGGACTCATAGCACTAACTATAGCACTTTTCACAATCTACGTCCTTTGGACGCTGGTAAGTGTCTGCTGTGCAGGGCCTTGTTTCTGTTCAAAGGGGAGACTGAGGTACTGGCTCGCACTGCGTCGGTGCAGCCAGCTGGTTGTGACTCCCCTTGTGATAAAACCTTGGGCTCTTNCTGCGACATGGTGTGTTTCCTGTTCATTACTCCCCTGGCGGCAATCTCTGGCTGGCTGTGTCTGCGCGGAGCCCAGGATCATTTGCAGTTCAACAGCCGGCTGGAGGCCATCGGACTCATAGCACTAACTATAGCACTTTTCACAATCTACGTCCTTTGGACGCTGGTAAGTGTCTGCTGTGCAGGGCCTTGTTTCTGTTCAAAGGGGAGACTGAGGTACTGGCTCGCACTGCGTCGGTGCAGCCAGCTGGTTGTGACTCCCCTTGTGATAAAACCTTGGGTTCTTTCTCTTGAACATCCATTTAATTATCTTCAAGTGGGAGCTGCTCGAGTTGTTGCTGAGAATGAGAAACCACTTCCTGATCATCTGCTTTCCAGATTGACATGGGAGCCGTGTTCCCCTGGGTGCCGCGTAACCGGGCGCAGCCATGCCCAAGCGTGGCTGGGGCTGGCTGGGAAGGTCTGGTGCTGGGGGCGGGCAGTGGTGCAGCTGTTGTGCTGGTTCCTATTTTTTAGAAGAAACACAAACTTGGTACCCAGGTGGTTTAGGGGAAAAATAAGATCTGGAAAATGTTTGACCCCTAACTAATCTGCCATGGTGTCCCTCCATGCTTTGTGCTGCCCAGCACAGGTTGGCCGTGCCCAAGGGAGGTGCAGACCAGCTGTTGGGGGTCTCTGTGGCCCACAACTAAACAGATTCCTACACAATATTTTTAAGATGCCAGGAGCACAGAAGGGCGTGTGCAAGGAACACTCCGGCTCTGGGGAGACCTCTGACTTCTCTGTCATGCTGGGCTCTTGGACTGGAGCCCTGAGCCAAGGCTGGGTAGCCAGCCTGCCCTGGCCCGCTGCCACGGCTTCACAGCTGCGCTGTTGGGCTTGGAGGCACTGGGGATTAGGGGGAACCTGCACTTGATGCTGTCTGGGTGTTGAACTGATCTGTGCTGGGAGAGCTTCCTGCAGATGCCTCACTTTGCCTCTTTTTGGAGGTGCTGAATTAGGCAGCCAGGAGCTTGCAGCTTGGGGTGAGTCCGGAAGAGAAGGAAAGCAAACGTGAATTTGCTCTGTAGCACATCTGTGAGCGCTCCCGGCTGAGAGCCCAGAGGAGCGGCCGGGCTGGGGAGCTGCTCCTGCCCTGCGCTCCCCAAGCCGTTGGGGCTCCCCTGGCGCCGCTCTCTCCGGGGGCTCCCAGGCCAGGCCCGCCCCTCTGGTTCCCGTTCAGCTCTTTCGTGTTCTGTTGCTAGGTGGGTTTCTGGGTTTGGATCTTCATTTCAGCTCTCCTGTTCAAAGCCCTATGTGTGTTCATGCCCCGTCGATACCCTTTTCCAGCTGCTTGCCAGGAAGCACTGTTTTGGGAAGAAGTGCAGATGCTGGAGGAGAAATAGTGGGACCCCAAAAAGCTGGCAGTTCTGTGGGCAGTGGAAATGCCACAGCTTAATGTTTAGGTATGACTGATACAGCATTGTGAATTCCAGCAGTAAAAGAGCTGAGAGAAAGGGACACCACTGAGGAGACAGACTGATGCCATCTCGTGCTCTGATCTCTGGGAGTAACAGCTTTCCCTGGGGTTAGGATGTTCCTTGCAACTCTCCNGGAAATGCCACAGCTTAATGTTTAGGTATGACTGATACAGCATTGTGAATTCCAGCAGTAAAAGAGCTGAGAGAAAGGGACACCACTGAGGAGACAGACTGATGCCATCTCGTGCTCTGATCTCTGGGAGTAACAGCTTTCCCTGGGGTTAGGACGTTCCTTGCAACTCTCCCACACAGACCCAGGTGCCAGGGGAGGGTGAGCTGGTGCTGCAGCCTTCACGTTCGGGGGTGCCTGCAGCGAGAGCGCCTCACCAGTGCTGCTGCCAAAGCATGCAGCAATTGCAGTGCACAGGGAGCTGTTGAGGAAAGTCTCCGCTGCTGCACGTATGTGCTGCATACGGTTCGTTTCTGTAGAAAGCCAAGCTAACATTGGGATTTGTAACAGGAAGCGCTTCCGTCTTCTCTGTCCCAGGAGCTGGAAATCTGGAGGAAACAGAAAAATGGGTGGGGTTTCTTGTGAAATAACGAGTCCTGGCTAAAATGGCTCTAGTTCTGCTGCAGAGAAGGACATTAAGTGAAGCCCCTTTATTCACATTTACCATACTCAACTGCAATTCTTCCGTGCCACCATGGGCTCTGCAGCACATAGGGCCCTTGCGTGGTGGGTGGTGATGGCTGTAATCCGTGTGAGGGTTGCGAGAGGCTGTGTCCAAGGTTGCAGCTCCTTCCCATGGAGCAGGAGTTTTCCTTGAGGTTTGCACCATTAGCTCCCCATTCACATGCTGTCTCTGAAGACTGCAACGTGCATTTGCTTCTTGTTTATCAGCGAACCTTATTCCCACAGTTGTCCCTCTACAACAGGGAGAAGGAGAGTGCACGGTTCAATAAGCTGAATTGTCTCGATGCCGTGGCACAGCTCTGTTTCTCGTAGCAGATGTCAGGGACCTATCCAAGAGTAAGAGGAATACAGACCTTCTTCTGGTCAGATACACTTCCTGGTACTTCCTCCTCGCCAGCTAAATGTTTGCTGTACTTTTATGAAGTGCAAAAGCTTGACTTTGATGAGTGGCTGACTGAATTCAGTATTTCATTTTCTTGCTCACAATTTCTAGGAAAATAAATAGGAGGGAAATATATGCTAGTTTTAGTCCTTCCTCGGGAAGTTCTAGAAGACTTTCATTTCAAAGCTGAGGAACCAGCAGGAGCTGTAGTGGTGTTAACGGCGGCCGGAGCGCAGCCCGCTGGGAAGCACAGCTCGAAGCTCCCCCTCGCAGTGCTGCTCTGGAACTGCTGGGCCGCTCGTGCCTCAGGCCAGGCGGCTTCAGGCCCCCCGGCCTTTGCATCCTCTCCTGTCTCCCTCGGGTGGACAAGTCTCCCAGACCCCGGCGTTGTCAGAAAAAACGAGTCCAACCGATGTCCTGTTGTTGCAGACCGAGGAGAGAAAGCTTTTGCCAAGGGCAGAGGAGATCCACCAGGATCTGTGAGATAGGAAGAGGCTGGTTGGATTCTGCTGCTTGAGGCTGGTCCTGTTGAGAAGCACTCGTTTTGCCCAGACAAGGTGCTCGCTCCAGCCCGTGGTGAGGGCGACGGGGCGAGTTGTGCTTCCTCCCCGCCACGTCTCACCGGCCTGGTCCCCAAACCCAACCGAGCAAAGTGCCCTGGTGCTGCCCAGAAAGCCCCTTTGGCTGTGCCATGCTCAGCCTGGTGTTACCAGGAATTTATTGATTCCTCATTAAAGGCTTGGGACATGGAGTGCCCCAAACCGTTCCAGGGTCAGCGCTGTCCCATTTGGCTGGGAGGAGCTGGTGGATTGACGAGGAATATGCAGAGAGCACGCGGAGGGCGGATGGGTGACCGCGTCTCACCGGCCCTCTACGGGCTCCGGCACTTGTGACGGGGGTTCGGTAACCAGACCGATGCGTTATCGCCCGCCAGGTTTCGTTCCGCTACCACTGCCAGCTGTACTCGGAGTGGCGAAGGACCAACCAGAAAGTCCGCTTGATGATCCCAACCTCGCGGAGCCCTCACCCCGTGCCCCACTCCCTCCTCTCTGCCAAGCTCATGAAGAAGACCGCAGATGAAACCACCGTCTGAGCCGTCCCTCGGCCGCTGCGTCGCGTGGCTGCTGGGGCGAGGGCAGCCCTTCGGAGCTGGCGGAAGCAAAGAGGGTCGGGTGTCCCCGTGTGCGCAGGATATGCGGCAGCTGTGGAGGCACTAGAAAGCTATCATCCCGCCCGAAAGGGACTTTGCGGCCACACTTTATACTATGGCAAACAGACGGATAATCAGCGTCTGTCATGTGAAATGGCCCAAAAGAGCCAGATGGCAGAATATGCCTGTCTGCAGGGACACTTTCCTATAACTAAATACCGTACGTGGAAAATATCTCCCTCCGTCTCCCTCTATATATATCTATATATAATATTATTTTTTAATGGCCATGCATATTGTGTTTCAGTCCTTTTGTGTTGATGTTCTAAGCTTCAGTATAGAAGCTGGCAGCCTGATCTCATTCAGAGGTTAAATCTATGCCTTTTCTCCAAATGAGCATATAAAGAACACTTTTAATTGACCGTTCTTGAAAGTCCCCTTCTCCTTTGCACTATATTGGTTTTGATAATACTACAGCAGCCCTTCCCATTACTTTTTGGTCTCTTTTGTGGTGTTCCTGTCCTTTCTAGAAAGTTGTGTGTTTCTCATAATTATTATAATCCCAGAAGGAGTAAAATGACGTGATACTGAATGGAGACATTTTGTATTGTAAAGTACTGTAATTTTGAGAATTTGAAAATAAGTTTCAAATGAGAAAATCTTTTCCTGTGCAGACGTGATCTCACAAGATGCTTTCCTTGCAGATCCTGGCTCATCCCCAGGACTCGGATGCACTCAGCTCTTGGTATGTCTGGCAAAGTTAGATGGAGGATCTGAGGGTGGGAAGTGATGGCTCGTACTAGCTAAACCCACCATTGCCGTTTGCTTTTAAAAGGTTCAGAAAGGAGCTTTCCTACCCAAAAGGTGAGAGTTGGAGTCTCTGTTTGCTGATGCCCTTTCGCCATGTTGAGGCTGGACCTCCCGTCGTATCGGTTACACACATACCTTACGGGGCAGGCCGCAGGTGGTCTCGGCGGTCTCTGTGCCCGCTGTTTGCACATTCCTCGGCAGCAGCTGGAGGAGCTGCTGTGATTTGGTTCTTCCCTGAAGGCGCTGCCTGCCTGTTACGTGTCCTCTAGTGAAACACCCCGAGTTCGCTGGTTCCCGGAGAACAGGCTCTGGGTCCCTTCTCCTGCGGGGCTGGCATTCCTCCTTCATCCACCTGCGTTTCCAGCGCATCCAGCTAACGAACGACTCTGTCTCGGAGTGCCCAATCTGCGAAGGCTCTCCTTGCGTTTGGCTTTAGTCCTTGTCTCTGTGCTGCCTCCCCACCCTGCCGGACGATGCCTGTGCTTGGTGCTGTGCTTTCCTGAGCCCGGTGAGTGGAGCGGGCTGTGAGGACGCCGGCATTCGCACTGCCCTGCTGAGTGCTCCAGAGGTGCGTGCAGCTGCTTGGCGTGAGCCTTGGCTCTCACTCCCGCAATGGTGAGCTTAGATAGCAGGGAGGAGGCAGGCTCCAAGGTGTCCTTGCAGTGGGTGGTGGTAGCGACGCACAATGTCCCTGTGCTCCTTTGCTGAACCCAAGCGGATCGGTCCGATGTCCTGCTAGACTGAGACCTGTATTTCTTGAATTCGAAGCACCACATGCCATCCATCCTTCTCTCTAGCTGCAAAGCAGGATGCTTTTCCTTACGTGTCCCCTGTTCCCTGACCCTAGGCTGGAAGTCGCATGAGCAGCAGGGGCCGGTGCCATCTCTCCCCATAGGATTGCTCCAGCCCTGGGGCCTGGTCTGTGGGTGCTCTCCTCCTTCGTCTCCTGTCCCAGAGTTCTCGTGCAGCTCTGTGATGTCCCAGCACATCTTGCAGCAGCCTCTCTCCGCCCAGCTGTGGGCCCCTGTGGGCTGATCCGAGCTGGTCTCTGTTCCGAGCACGAGGGTCTCGTTTGATCACGGGGTGAATGTCTTCTGCCGCAGCCAGGCTGTGCATCGCTGCTCCCCGCTCTCTGCCGAGGTCCCTGCCTGTCTCTTCCCTTCTGCTGTGTACCCACGAGCACATTCCCTTTTCCCTGTCGTGCAGGGATGACTGGGCCGCCAGTGCTCCTGGGGGCTTGTAGTGTGGAGGGGCCCCCTCAGCCCAGCTGCGGTTACAGTCCCCGCGNTCCCCGCTCTCTGCCGAGGTCCCTGCCTGTCTCTTCCCTTCTGCTGTGTACCCACGAGCACATTCCCTTTTCCCTGTCGTGCAGGGATGACTGGGCCGCCAGTGCTCCTGGGGGCTTGTAGTGCGGAGGGGCCCCCTCAGCCCAGCTGCGGTTACGGTCCCTGCACCGCAGGAGCATCCTGCTTCACGTCAGCTTCTGCGGGGAGCCTCCCTGCCCACACCCCTTCCCTTGGGAGTGCGCACTGCACCACTGCTCTGTGCCTTGTCCTGGGTACCCCTTCCTTCAGCCCCTGCCCAGCAAACACCGTGTCGCCAGGACATGCCCAGTGAAGAAAAAAAATTTGGGGGTTTAGTTTAACCTTCCCAGCCCTGGCTGCCTCCCAGGAGCTTGGTCTTGCAACGTGTCTAGCTCTGGCAGGTAACGAAGGATGTGCGCTCCCACACCGCGTTCCCCTAGTGAGGATTTAATGGAGCCAGTGTTTCAGTTAGGAAACGCTGTTGTTGATCCAAATACGCAACTGTGAAAGCCAGGAGTCCCTGGCTGGGGGCAGCTGGGGCCCAGCCCTGTGCTGCTGTGTGGCCACAGCTTCACTCTCAGCTTCTTTTGTCTTTATCGTAGTTGCCAATAATTGGAGTTGTTGCATGTGCCCCTGCAAAACCCAACAGCGACCCTTTGAGTCTTCTCCTCCTTCCCAGAGGAGATGTCCCGCTTGTGGATATGGGAAATCAGTGTCTGACCCGCCACGTTCCAGTGTCACGGGGAAACGGGCTGTGCAATTATGTAAATAAAAGTGAGACAAACTTTGGGCTGTCGCGTTGTTTCTGGAGGAGATGGGAGGGCCCGAAGAGCCCAGGCTGTCTCCCTCGTAGCGAACCCCATGTGCTGGCTTCCTGGGGTGCTGTGGGCAGCTTTCCTGCCCTGCGCCCAGGGGAGCTGGCGGAAGGTTTCGTACTTGAGCTGAAGCTGGACAAAACCCGGGGCTTTTTGTCACTTACGGGCAGGTGTCTGTGCACAGAAACCTTCCTGGCGTGGGCCAAGCAAGGAGGTGATGTTTGGGCCAAGGGCGTCCTTTTGGCCTCTCCAGAGGGTGGCTGTGGGGTTGCACGGAGCAATCCCGGTGCTCCCAGTGATGAAGCCCTGCAGAGGCTCCTGCTGCTGGCGCTGCCCAGTGAACTCCTTGACCAGAGGCTGTGCCGCTGCTGGACGGTCCGCCCAGCCCTTTGCTCTGGGGTGCAGGGAGATGCTGGACCCGTCTGCCAGGCCATACTCTCGCCATCAGCCCCTGTTCTCGTTGGGGCCCTGGTGAGGCCTCAGAGCATGGGGTGTGAGAGCTGCAGGGCAGGAGAGGCTGATCTGGGCCACACTGCACCACTGGCTCCTACAGCCATCCAGGGCCAGCATCGTGGCAGGCGCTGCAGGGCCGTGGGGCAGGATGCCGGCCCACGGCTGGATCTGGCACCTCGGGGCAGAGACGCAGGCACCCACGGGTCCCTTTCCCATGGTGTGATGAGGAGCCCCAACACCTCCTGCGGTGCCAGCCCTGCCTTGGCCCCCAGCCGTGGGGTGGGCATTGCGCCTGTATTGCAAAGCCTGGTTAGAAAGGCTGCGCTGCTTTTAAAGGCGGGGGGGTGGAAATTGTTAAGCTGCGTATTGGAAGTGCCACTCCAGACACTGCAAAACCAGCGTTGGAACGTGTTTCCAAGGCCTTAGCCATCGGCAAGACCTTGGACGGGACTGGCGTTTCCTGCACAAGCTGGCAAAGCAAGAGGGCCCTGGGCTTGTTTATAGTAAAGGAAAAAAGTTTTAAAAGAGAGCGCACCACGCTCCTGGGGAGAAGGCTCACTCCAGTCCTTTAAAATAAAACTGTGCTGCAGCACAGCAGTCTGCCCAGGACGAGGAGAAGAAGAAGCAGCAGCAGCAACCAGAGCAGTGTAAAAGAAACAGAAAACCCAGGGAAAGAGGGCTGACCGTTAGAAAAGGAGATGTTTTAACGGGGCGGCTTTCATTCACGGCTGCTCGGAAGCACGTACCAAATCTGAGCAGGATTTGTTTGAAGCATCACTGATACAGACCGGCATTGAGAGAAACCTGTTCATTGCGGTGCCTCCGCTGCCGATCGCTGTAGCCTTTCCTCCGGGAACAGGGCAGATCGCGTAGGTCCCATCAACACCCTGCCCTACCTTTGCTGCCAGGACAGGCCCCACCACGGGGAGGGGGGGCATTTAACTGCAGGATTTTGCCAAAGCGTAACACCTATTTGGGTGTAATGTCCTCTGTAGGACACTGTTTTAGGGCAGATTACACAGGGGTATCTGTTCTCTACAGCATGGATTCCTTAGGACGCTTTCACAGCAAGTTAATAAAAAATCTATTGGTAAGCAGACTGCACGTGTACTGCTAGGCTGCGTTTAAATGAGGTTCGTTTCAAACTGACGTGGTGGTATTTTCAGTACTAATTCCTGAACAGGGTTTCCCAAGTTAGAGCAATTTTAATACGAGGCTGCTACTCTCATTCCCTGAGAAATCCCATGGATTTGCCTTCTGGATTTTAAATTCAGGATTACAGCCATTTCCATCTGTGGCGGTTCAGCTAGCTGGAGAACTTAGGACCAAAGAGTGTTCTTGTCTGTATTGCCCAAGGCAGAGGCTTGTGAAACAGCTGGACAAATAGATTTTATTGACATAAAACAAGATGAAAAGTCCCAACAAGCTACTCTAATCGCCCTCAGTCCCCCTGCCCCCCCCAAATATTCCCCCACATACACACACACACCCCCCATCTCCATCCCATCCCTGCTGTGGCTCTAATCCCCCCCTGGCACCCGCACGCTGCCTGCGAGCGCCCTGCGCTTCCTGGGTGGCGTTGGCAAGGGGCTGCCCCCCCGCTTCTGTGACTTCGCAGGCTGGGACGGGGCCAGGTCCAGCCACGCATCCCCCAGAGACTCCTGGTGCTCCAGCGACATGACAAATTCATCAAGGCTCAGGATGGCGTCGGCGGTCTCGGGGACGCTGTAATCGGGGGTGAGCAGCTCCTCAGGTAGCGACAGCCAGGCAAAGTCGTGGATGGGGCCGGCTGGGCCGCTGTCACCAGGGTCCCCAGGCATGCGGCTGCTGGTGGGGCCGTCCTGGCTGTCCCCCACCGCATCCAAGGAGCAATCAAAGAGGCATAGGGCATCTTCAGGAGTCCCCACCTGGGGCATTACAGGGTCGTTTGCCAGGTCCAAAAGGGCTTGTTTGTGGGGGGCAGCCCAGGGCCTGGGGGGGGCATCGCTGCCCAGGGCGATGTTGCTGCCCGGGGCGATGTCGCTGCCCAGGGATGACCCCACGGGGGTGCCCATACCAGTGCTGGTGACCCCTGCAGACTGCCCCGCGATGTGCTGGTTGCTGGGGATGGACGTCTGCAGCACCAGCGGGGCTGGGGCCATGGCTCTGTCCTGATGGTCGTAGGGTGTGAGGTGTTGCGGTGGGCCCTGGGGGGTCCCAGGTGCTCCGCAGGCCAGGGTGCTCCTGCAGCCCCTGGGACCCCACAGGACAGCACCCGGCGCAGGAGTGGTGCCATGGCTGAGCATGGAGGTGTCCGGTGGAGGCTGGTTGGGGATCATCCACCGCGTCCGGTGGACCCAGGGTTCGAAGAAGCAGCTGCATGGAGCCCTCTGCAGACCTGTGGGGGTGAGCGGGAGCCATGCTGGGCTGGGGGATGCTCCAGGGGCACCCGCCGAGCCAGCCCTGATGATCGACATCCCCCGGGTCTGTGCCTGGCACGTGGGGAGCCTGTGGCCAGGGCACTCCCTGCGGGGAGAGCTGCTCTGCCAGTGGGACGGGACTGCAAATCCGGGAGGAGACTCCCTTCTAGGAGGTGGAACGGGAGAGCTGGCCCCAAGTAGTTGGGACATTCTCTGGAAATCGGATTTACTGGGCACGCGTCACCCAGGCAAGGGCCAGGACCCTGACCCACGCTTGCCGAACCCCCGTGCCAAAGCTGCTGGGGGCACAGGGGTGGTGGGGATGCTGGGAGTGCCCGGGGTCGGGGATGCGGAAGGTGCCCAAGGTGCCAGGGTGCCAGAGCAGACAGGGGTGCCATACCTGCCGGTGGGGCCTGGGGGGCCGGGGGTGCCGCCTGCAGTTGGGGTGCCCAGGCTGCCTGGAAGGGCTGCTCCTGTGCGGCCAGGGGGTACAGGTTGGCTGAGCCTGGAAGAGAGACAGGAGTGATGGCCGGCCGTCACCTCTGCTCTGGCCTCCAAGAGCATCCCCGGGCTGCAGGGCTCGGGGTCGGTCCCTACCTTGCGGGCTGAAGTATTTGGGCAGCAGCAAGGGCTGCAGGAGCTGGGTCGCAGAGGGGTCCTGGGAGCCGTGTGGTGGGAGCTGAAGTGGTGGCTGCGCCATGGTCTGCTCTGGCTGTTGGCTGCTAAGGACTCTCTGGCGTTGCCCAGGAGACAATGTGGGGGCTCCCTGTGCTCCGCCCGACACCCAGCAGCCTCCCCAGCTCCTCCTGGGGCAGGAAAGGGTTAAGGGGGCCTGGGGCACCCCCGGGCCCTACGGGCGGCTCTCAGGGGCTGTGGGTGCGAGTGCTTTTTGCAGGAAGCCTTGGTCCGCTCCCAGGGCTGGGAGATCCTTGGGATTAGTGGGACTTGGTGGAATGCGGCCCACGCCTGGAGAGCGGCGATGGAGGGCACAGGCTCTTCAGCTGCGAGAGGAGTGGGTTGACGGGGCTGTGGGCGAACAAGGGGCTGAAGGGCAGAGCTCAAAGGGTGGGAGGGAATGGGGCTACATCTGGCTGACGACCGGTCAGCACGGTGTTCCTCAGGGCTCAGTCCTAGAGCCAGCACGGCTGAATGTTTTGATCCCCGGTTGGAAGCAGGAGCTGGATATGCCATTCCTGAAGCCTGCTGACGACAGCAAAGCAGGAGGTGCAGTGAAGTCCTTAATTGAAGGAGCCTGTGCCAGCTCCTGCAGCTTCTCAGCAGGGTTTCGCTCTTCTGTGGCTGTCCAGGGACACAACAGTACTCTGGCCTCCACAGCATTATGGATTCATTCAGCAAGCTCAATCTCCGACACATTAAATATTTCTTTGGGGTGACACTGGGTGAGTTCTGCTTATGTGCCTCCCTTTAATGGAGAGGTGATAAACCCTGGCAGTGGAGGGCTTTTGGCTCCGTCATTCACTCACCCACCTGGTTTGCTGGGAGACCAAAGTGTACAGACAAGCGGTTCATGCATCCGGGTGGTGGGGGACTGAGGAGATTAAAGAGGCAAGGAAATTTGTTTAAATGTCTTTAAATCCCTACGAAATGGCTATCGATGGCATGCATGCTGATTCATGCAAGCACTCCCAGCACTGCTGATAGTTAAATGCGTCCAACCAGCTGCCTGGGCACAAAATAAATGGTGGAGGGGGATGGGGGGGACCAGGGGGGGTGTGGAACACCACACCTAAAAGCAGTAATGCTGGGGTTAGTCTGGGCCGTGAGCAATCGCTCCTGGGGGCCACGTACCACCGCATCGGGTGGAAAGCGGAGCGCGAGTGGAAACGTTGCTGACAGGTGCAGCTGATCTGAAACGAGCTGAAAGCATCGTGGTGGAGGGTCCCACCCACCTCTGGCTCGTGAACGTGGAGCATCGTGAAGTACATAACGAAACAACAGGAAAGCAAAAGAAACTTCATCTTTGCAACTGTATGCCCTACGAAGGAGGAAGAGGCAAGGAGGGAAAAAACCAAAGCACTGTGGGCAACGCAGATGGAGGAGGAACAGGAGGAAGGGGCGCTGGTCTGTAGAAAGGGGGCTTGAGGAGCGTTAGCTGGGCGACCGACGGCGGGCAATCGTGCCGAGGTCAGCAGGGCTCCTTCTGGGTTGAAGTCAGCTAGACCTAAGCACCAGACCCCCCTTTAATTTAAACGGGGGCAGGATGGAAGGAGAGCGGGGCGCTGCGTTCCCCCCCTCCGGCCGCGCACGTCCGCAGCTGGGGGGGAGGGAGTCCCAGAGCCCCGGGGCTGCGGCTGCCGGGCCCCCCGGCCCTCGGGCGCCCCCCGGGCGCCCCCCGGCCAGGTCTCGCCCCGCTGCCGATACCGAAAGCGAAACGGCCCGAGCGCCCGAGCGCGGCGCGGCCATGGCGGCGGCCGAGGAGCTCCGGGAGGAGGCGATTTGCGCCATAGGACACTGTTTTAGGGCAGATTACACAGGGGTA
>VZSC01008699.1:0-14494 GCA_013398225.1 Steatornis caripensis | reverse complement strand
AAAAAATAAACGCTTTGGTTTAATGCCCCACGAAATACGCTGCTTTTGCCTTTTAATCCTTCGCAAAAGCCCTTGTCCTCCCTTGTTAATATTTATCCTGGTTAAAAAAGGAAAATAAACCCGGAGCGGCGGTGTTGTGCGTTAGCCTAATCCCCCAGCCCTCTCCACCTTCCTGGCGTGCTCTGATGTCCCTGGCAGATGGCAACCGGCACCAAAGCCACGGGTTTTCCCCCCCAAACCATCAGCGCACGCCCCCCAGGGCCGCGCGGCACTGGTAACCCTGCCTCCTCCCTCGCCCAGTTCTTGCCATTAGGCGGAAAATAGCCGGCAGAAAGTCAGCGTGCTGCCTCTCGCGAGGAGCAGACCCATTGGNCGCACGCCCCCCAGGGCCGCGCGGCACTGGTAACCCTGCCTCCTCCCTCGCCCAGTTCTTGCCATTAGGCGGAAAATAGCCGGCAGAAAGTCAGCGTGCTGCCTCTCGCGAGGAGCAGACCCATTGGACGCGTAACGGTGAGACGAGGGCAAGCGAGACCCGGAGTACCGAGTGAATCGGCGCGGTTATCCCCGTGCTTGCGGAGATGGGCCCCATGGCCCCAAGAAGTCTGCTCGGAGCCCAGTCCCTTCCCGGGCAGCCGTGGGTTTTGCAAAGGTTAAGAGTCGCCGCGACTGGTGTCGTTCTTAAACGCGGCTTCTTGGTACTCACGTAACCGTAACAGAAAACGGGGTTTGGAACGTCGTGGCTGGCTATTTTGGCTTCGGCCGTACCCCTCCTCCCCCCCAGATACACAGAGCGTCTCGTGAGCGCTTACGGGAGCTCGCTCTTCTCGTGAGCGGGGATAGCATCGCCTCGCTCGTAGCTGGGCTTAGCCGGCATCTCCCGGCATCTACTCGTTTACTTTTGGAGATTCAGGGGGGTCGGTGGCTAACGCTGCCCCCCGCTGCGCCTCCATGGGGCGTCCCCATCCCCTCTCAGCACTTCTAGCGTAAGAAGAGGCACCCAAGTCTACGTCGCGGTAGTCCAAGAAAAGCACGATTTAAAGCCGTTAGCCTGAACCACGGATACAGGGACAGAAGACCGTCGGTCCTACCTTTGCTGTCTCGGCAGGCTGCTCCGGTGTGACCCCGGGGGCCCCGATCCGCGGGTGCCGGCAGCGGGTCCCCACCCCTCTCGGCGCGCAGAGCAAAAGCGCAACCGCCGCGAGCGGCAGCGTGTGCCCACGCGGGAGGGGAGCGGGGCCCTCCCCGGCCGGCGGCGCCTCTGCGCTGCTCCTCCTGCCCGCCGGCCCGAGCTCGACCCGGCCCTTTTTCTTTCTTTCCTTTTTTTTTGTGGTTGTATGTATACGTGCGTGTATATATACAGGCGCTGTTGGCTTGGGGGCTGTTGTGGAAACCGCCGCCACGGCAGTCGCCGTTCGTTGCGAGGCTGCTCGCAGCCCGGCAGCCTCCCCCGCTGCCGGTGGTGGGGGGCCCGCGTCCCCTCCCGCTGAGGACCCAGAGCGAACGAGGCTGACGAAGCAGGATGCTTCGTCGATGGTTTTCTTCTCCCTTCCCCACCTTTCTGCGAAGGGGTTCCTTTGCTCTCAGCTGGATGTTTTTACCCCTGCGCCGCGGGTCCCAGCGCATCGTGGCGGCTTCAGGTTGTCCCGCTGAAGCCGATCGCGGGCCGCTCTGGGCTTCCCCAAAAGCAGGATGTTCTCCACCATCGTTATTTTTCCTCTTCAGTGGATTTCTGTGGCTCGTGAGGAGCAAACCAGAGCCGAGGACTCTTCTTTTACAAACCAACGCTTGTGTCCCGAAGTGGCGTCACCCGTCACCGCGTTCCTGAGCCACCGCGGCCCCCGGCTCTGCACCCGCTGGCATCGGCGGAGGGGGGCGCTGGCCGTCGCGCGGGCTGCTTGCTGCCCTTGGTGGCTTAATGGTTTTGTAAAGCAGCACGTCTGTCGTCGTCCATGAGGGGACTCTAGCTCAATAAGTATTAAAAAAACCTTTAAGATCAAGAGGGATCGAGGATTCTTGATTCAATTCGTTATTTTGAAAAAGTGACATTTGTTAACACTTCCTGTAGCAATTCAACGTGAATTTCTTTGCGTTGATTACGTTTTCTTGCACGCCTGCTCGGGACAACGGGGCTTATTTTGCAGCGTGACTCACGCGGAGGCGTGCGGCTCCGCAGAAGGGGGCGTGTGGGTGCCTGGGGGCCAGGCAGCGTGGTCCCCTGCGGCATCCCCAGCACGGCATCGCGTGCTCGCGGCGGGTACCGGGGTCTCAGTCACGCCTACTCCTTTAAAGCATGATTGATCTACTTCGGTAACAATTCCAGCTTATACAGAGCCACAAAACCCTGCTATAATTCTTTTTGTTGTGGTTTGTAGGAAATTAATCTCTTGGGCGCGCCGTGGGCTTTTGCAGCCTCACGGTGTGCCGCCTTGGTCATTCCTTGCTGTGGATTTGCAGCTTGTGCCTCCCGACACACACGGGCGCTTGCGTAATAATCCCGCTGCTTGGTTTCCAGCCGTTTTTTTTTGAAGCCTGCTTATTACTTAATATGCCTTAATTAATCTTGGGGGGGAGCTAGAGCTTTCAGCGCTGTGGGGTCTTCGCCGCGGAGCGGTCCCCTTGGGTGCGGGGGTGGGTTAATCTGCTGATGCTGTTGGACTAGAAGCAGCGGGGGTTTGGGGTTTACTGCGGAAACGGGGGTTGTCACCGCCGCAGCCTCCTGGGAGGCGTGCGGAGCCCTCGGTGGAGGATGCTGGCTCGGTTCGCGTTAGTCCTGGGGCGCTTTGGTAATTGCAGCGGGATCTGGGATGCAAAGCTTCCCCCGTGCTTCCCAGCTGCCTCCGCCGTGCGCTCTCACGCCTTGCGGAGTGTTTTCACTGCAGTGATTCAAAGAAAACCCTTTTATTTCCTCCCCCCCACCCCAAAATCTTGCGCTGTGAAACCTGGCAGGCCCCAGGCTCCACTCCAGCCTTTCCCTGCGGGACCCCGGGGCCGTAGGGCACGGCTTGGACACGGCTTTAACGGGCAGCAGAGCCGAGGCCAGCACCACCCTGCCCCTGGGCTACGAAGGCGATGTCTTGTTCTTTTCCTAATCAAACGTGTGATGGACGCTGAATTTTGCGCTTTCATTTCCGCAGAAGCAGCCTGTTTATCAGAAAGCGTAGCCTGCGCTTGGGGCAGCCGCTGCATTTCCTGTACGGATAGGCTTTTTGTTTCAAAAACACTTCTCGAAGCACAACCATATCCTGTTTTGCTGGTGCCGCCGGCATCCATCCCGTTTCCCGTCACTCCAGGAGCAGTCGCGTGCGGCGGCGCCGGCTCAGCCCCTTCTCGGGGTGCGTGGGGGGAACCCAAGGGCGCCTTCGCCTCTCGTCTTTACCGGCAGCCGGAGGTGAGTCTCCGAGTGGTGCTGTCCCCCGGCACAGGGTGCGCAGCGGCGGCACTGGCCGCACCGTCCCCAAACCTGCCGTAGCTGAGGCCGCCAAAAAATCAGGAGAACTTGGAGCCGGGCACCAAATCGCAAAGCAGTTATTTTACAGTATAAGCTAAAACTTTATCTTATATTTTTATATAGTACTAATAGATTTTTCTTACAATTTTATCTTACAAAAATTGGGACTTTCCAGTTCCTCTAAGCTCGTGCTTCGTGACCTCGTAGGAGATCCTCAGACAAGCAGCGAAGGTCTTCCAGGTCTGTGCTGGCAGTCCTTAGCGGAAATAATCCCTGAGAACAGGTTGCGTGTCTGCCTCCTCTCCACGTGGCCGATGGTGTTTCGGTCGGTGATGACCCAGGAAGGGCACGCACCGGGCAGGAACACGTTTGCGAAGGGGAGCGGGCGCAGGACCCCGGCCCCGCTGCCTGCGAGCACGCCGGGCTCTGGCCCGCATCTCCCGGCATCGGGGGGGCTCGCATGGCGCCGGGGATGCGGCCGTGCCGCTTTTACCGAGCCAGCGGTTAAAACGTTCTGGATTTTCCTCCCCAGCCTCGGTGCCTGCCGTGTCTGCTTACAGTAGGGAAATTTTCTTTAAAATTAAAAAAAAATTAAGAGAAGCAGGACGGCGCGATCGGCGTGGCAATTCCTACTGGAAAGGACTTGCTGACGGCCCAAGGTTGAGGCTTTGGCCGTTTCTCGGGGGAGAGCTTACCCTTACAGTGCTGAACGCNCGAGCCAGCGGTTAAAACGTTCTGGATTTTCCTCCCCAGCCTCGGTGCCTGCCGTGTCTGCTTACAGTAGGGAAATTTTCTTTAAAATTAAAAAAAAATTAAGAGAAGCAGGACGGCGCGATCGGCGTGGCAATTCCTACTGGAAAGGACTTGCTGACTGCCCAAGGTTGAGGCTTTGGCCGTTTCTCGAGGGAGAGCTTACCCTTACGGTGCTGAACGTGGCCGCGGCATCGACGCGGAACTCCCAAACCCCTTTCGCTTGTGCGGTGAGCAGGACCCCGCAGCGCGGGAGGGACCGGCGGACAGCCCTGGCGCTCTAAAATGGTGCGGGGCCGTTGAACACCGGTGACCTGGGCTTTGCAGGGTGTTGCTGGCTGAGCCCGTGGATCAAAAAATCGGACTCGAGTCTAAAACCACGACTGCCTGGAAAACCGCTCCCTGGCTCAGCTTGGCTTAAAGCAGCGCAATTTGCTTTCTNTTGCCGCTGGCTCCGCTCGTGAGAGCGTGGCCGGGGTCTGTAATACATTACCTGGAAATTAGTGAGGCTGAAGCACAGCACTGGGGCTGTCACTGGCTGATTTTGGCCGTGTGAATAAAGGGTTTAATGCCCACAGGTAACGGCTTTGAGAAAGAAATCCCGGAAAGCTCTTGATTCACCCTGCCCCCTCTTCGCCCATGTGTCGGCTCCCAGGCCCTTGCTCTCCCTTCTCTGCCACCTTGAGCTCTTCCCTGGTAAGAAGTTGGCTCCCCCCTTGGCCAAGCAAATCCTGAACACAGCAGCTTTTTATCTAAACCCTCTTGGGATGCTGTAGTGCCAGACATCCCCCCACCCAGCCCGCACTGACCTGCTGCCCCCCACGGCTGCCCAGCCCTTGCACCTCTGCACCACGGCCCAGCAGCATCCCTGTCCGTGTGTGCCCCCCGTGATGCAACGTCCAGGTAGCGGAGCTCCCGCTGACCCCAAATCCCCGTGGTTTGGGTCCTGGTGCCCAGCGAGGGTGTTTGTGGGAGCGCAACGCAGTGGATGGTGATAAAGTGGGAGGGCTGGCAGGTGTCTNCGAGGTGGGTGGACGGAGCAGCAGCTCGTTGCCGGCGGTGGTGGCTGCTAGCGTCGTGCCAAAAATCGTCAGAGCCTGAGTCTCGCTGCCGGGTAGATGGTGCGAGCCCTGCCCAGAGCTGAGGCTGAGCGGTTTTCCAGAGCCAAAGTCACTTTGCTGGGGCTGGACTGGAAGCCTGCAGTCACGGAGGGACGGAAAGGGTGGTTTTGGTGAAGAGAAAAGCAGTCTTCCCTCTTGGCTTTTGGCGCCCTAGACAGCGTGCGCAGCACACAGCTTCTGGGGTGCTCCTAGGAACTGTGTGATTTTAGGTGTGTAAGTGGAGCGTGCGTGCAGGGGTGTATGTGGCGGTGGATGGAGACACATATAAAAGCAACTAAGCAGTTCCAGTCGTAAAGGATGAAGCCATACGGAGTAATTAACCGCATGTGGAAAGCTCAGGGGAGGCGGATGTCGCCGGTGCTGGCCAAGGTCCAGCTGAGCTGCCCGCTTCGCTGCTCTCCCGGCCGCCGCAGCCTCTCGCCCTTCCCGTGAGGGCGTTTCTGGAGCCCGCCCGCGCGCTTGCTGGGGAGGAAATCACCGCAGCCAGGCACGCCACCGGCGGCTTGTCCGCCCTGCGCTCGGGCTGGCTGAGGCCCCGATCCCGGAGCATGGTGCTGTGGATCTGTCTGCACGAAGGGCTGAGGGCGGTGCGTGGGGCCGAGGGTGCCCTGGGTGCTGTTGCCGCTGGCTCCGCTCGTGAGAGCGTGGCCGGGGTCTGTAATACATTACCTGGAAATTAGTGAGGCTGAAGCACAGCACTGGGGCTGTCACTGGCTGATTTTGGCCGTGTGAATAAAGGGTTTAATGCCCACAGGTAACGGCTTTGAGAAAGAAATCCCGGAAAGCTCTTGATTCACCCTGCCCCCTCTTCGCCCATGTGTCGGCTCCCAGGCCCTTGCTCTCCCTTCTCTGCCACCTTGAGCTCTTCCCTGGTAAGAAGTTGGCTCCCCCCTTGGCCAAGCAAATCCTGAACACAGCAGCTTTTTATCTAAACCCTCTTGGGATGCTGTAGTGCCAGACATCCCCCCACCCAGCCCGCACTGACCTGCTGCCCCCCACGGCTGCCCAGCCCTTGCACCTCTGCACCACGGCCCAGCAGCATCCCTGTCCGTGTGTGCCCCCCGTGATGCAACGTCCAGGTAGCGGAGCTCCCGCTGACCCCAAATCCCCGTGGTTTGGGTCCTGGTGCCCAGCGAGGGTGTTTGTGGGAGCGCAACGCAGTGGATGGTGATAAAGTGGGAGGGCTGGCAGGTGTCTTGTGGCTTCTGAAGGGCAGAAAGCACCGGTTTGTACTGGAAAAGGGCATTTCCTCAGCCTTTGGCTCGCATAAAGCCCAGCGAGGTCCTCGTTATTGAAGCAGCTAAGCCAGGAAGGGCTTTTTCTGCTGCATTTCCAATGCAACCTGTGGTGCAGGCAAGCCCGAGGGGTGGCGGAGGCAGCCCGAGCTCTTGTGTTTCGCCGTGACAGATTAGTGAGGATTCTTGGTTTGCTTGCTTTTCCCCTGCTTCCTGTTTGGAAGGGGGAAACCGCCTTGCAGAAATTTCCGGAAAAAGCTGTGCGATCTGGAAACAAGCTGGCAGAGTCCCAGCGGTAACTGGAGCTACTGGGAAACCTGAACTACGGGCTTTGCGGTTGGCCAGCAGGGCTTATAAATATCTAACCGTGGTTACTGAGGGCTGCCCGGATGTCCACCCCAGCTGCTCAGGGTTGTACCGTTCCCGGAAGATGCTCCAGCCAAAACCACGCTCCCGGTTAAGGTGCTGGTGGTGTGACTTGTCCGGCCCGTGGCGGCCGCCCGGGGCCCCGTCTTGCCATCCACGGCATCGGCAAGGCTTTGCTTCGGTTTCCTGTTTTGCCTGTGCTCGCTGCTGGGTTTGTGCTGTCTGAAGCAGCTCTTTTCAGCCCTGAAAACTTTGTGTTTTTATTTTTCTCCCCCTGAGCAAGTGAGGAAAACATTTCCTTTTGTTATTTTTCCTTTGTGGGAGGAGGAAGAGGAGACTCGGGACAGAGCTGCAGGGCAGTGTGTTTTCTGCTCGTCTCTGTTTTCTGCCGGTCTCTGGCACACCGTAAATACCGAAGCAAATCCCTCCGGGTTGTCTGGATCTCCCCTCGACTTTCTAAGACCGCCCTTGGCAACGCGAGGGTAAACCACCGCCTGCCCCGCGCTTCCCAGAGACGCCACGCGGGTGGGAGATGTGCATCCAGTCATCGGCAAAGCTGTTTTCTATCAACCCCCCTCTGCCTACGTTTTACTCGCGTAATTCCCTGAGGGCTTTTTGGCGTTGCGGTTGTTCACGTCTTGGCGCACGAGGAGGAAACGTCGCAGCCCCTGCGCTGGCTGCTGCGCGAGGGGCCGTGGTGGCAGCGGGGCCCTCTCTGAGCCCCGCACTGGGGCTGCCCGCCTCTGCGGGTCGTACCGTTGCTCTGAGAGCGCGCGTGGTGTGTAACGAGCCTCTTTACAAGCACTTAAAATAATACCCACGACGCTAAAATACGTGTTGAGAGAGATAACTTTATTTCCTCCTGAGCCTGAAGCTTTAAGGATGCGCTTGGGCAGTTTTGTAAACTTTTCTCAGTACCCAGCGAGGGCTGGGACCTCTTCTGGTTTTTAAAGCAAAACTGAGAGGCTTGGGTAACATCTTAATCTACGACCACAGGCTTTAGCGAAATGCCAAATAACACAAGGCTCCTAATAATGACACAAGAGACGGCAATGCCAGCTACTTGTCCTCTCTTGGGCAGCTCGCCCTGGGTCTCCGCGAGCAGGCGCGCCCTGGCAGGCGTTGTCCGTCCTTCCTCCTCTCTGCTCGAGGCATACCCAGTTGCAGCCTGGCTTCCAAGTACTCATCCCCCCATAATCAGCTGAGCATCCCGTAGCTCCCAGGAGCCGGGAAGACTCCCTTGCTCGGCTCTGGGTGCCTTTTCAATAGCGTGAGCTGCCCCTGATTTGTTTGAAAGCTCCCTTTAACGCTGATGAGGGGGTAGGTTAATACTCTGAGTGATACATGTTGGTAAAGTTGTAGTCTTGCAGTCCAGATTAGGCTAGATTAGATCCAGATGAGGGTTTTTTTGCCATGGGAAGTGGCTTGGTTTACATGGAGATAATTAACTGGCCTGGCCTAGAGCCCCGTGCGAGCGCAGCGGATGCTATAAGTCATCACGGGCCACAGGTAGCGCGGTCGGGGCTGAAACTCTCCCAGCACCACCTCCCTGAGCTGTGCTGAAGCTGAGGATTCCGAAGGATTTTCAAAAATGCCAAATGGGTAGTAGCACTGAAACAACAGAAACAAGAGGAACCCAAACCTGGCTGCAGTTCAGCACGGGAGAAGTACCAGCATCAGCGACAGCTGTTTTGGGTATTTTAACAACATCGCAATGGAGAACGCTAAGGCAACCAGTCCCCAGCAGCAGCAACGCAACCAGCAAGCCTTCTTGCATCAAAGTGTCCTTCTAGGTCAGCTCCTGTTGCACACAAGGGTAGTTCAAGACATGTTTGGAGACCTAACGCAGTCTTCACTCAAGCTATGAGAAGCACCTACGCGGACAGAAATGGCTTANCAAGCCTTCTTGCATCAAAGTGTCCTTCTAGGTCAGCTCCTGTTGCACACAAGGGTAGTTCAAGACATGTTTGGAGACCTAACGCAGTCTTCACTCAAGCTATGAGAAGCACCTACGTGGACAGAAATGGCTTACGGTTCAAGAGATGGACTCCAGCAGAAGCTCGTCGGGTGGCATGGGGGGGATTTCCATGCTGTTTATTCGGCCAAAGAACTTGGGAAGAGACCAAAATTTCAAGCGTGGAAGATTTCTCCTCTTCATACGAATGTCGTGGCCTGTTTCGGTGGTGGAGAGGCTGCTCCTGCGGCGCAGGAACCGAGCCCGCAGGGCAGCGCAGCTGTGGTGCAGCAGCTGGTCCTGGAACTCGGAGGTCATGAAGTAGTAGAGGACCGGATCCAGGCAGCAGTTGAGGCTCGCCAGGCAGAGGGAGATGGGGTGGAAGCGGAGCGTGCTCCTGTGAACGGCACAGTCCTGGATGATGTTCTCTATCACCAGCATGAAGAAAGGGAAGTTGATGTGGTAGGGGGTGAAGCAGATGAAGAAGACGGCCGCGCACATCAAGACCATGCGCAAAGCCTTCCGCTTCTCGCTGGTGTTCTGCAGCGGCGTCGGACACTCCCGCAGGGACTGCCACATCTTCCAAGTGCAGCAGGCAATGATGCCAAAGGGGATGACAAACCCGAAGAGCTCCGCCACTGTCACCAGCGCGATGGAGGCTCCTGGGCTCAGCTGCTTCACCCCCAGGTCTGAGAAGCACGTGTTTGTGCTGTTGGACAAGGCCGGGCTCCTCACAACGAGCAGGGGCAGGCACGCCGCCCCGACGAAGAGCCAGACAGCGGCGCTGATGGCTGCGTCGTACCGCCGCTTCCAGTCCTTGGCTTTGAAGGGATGGAGGAGGAAGAGGTACCGCTGGATGCTGATGCAGGTGAGGAAGCAGATGCTGGCGTACATGTTGAGATACTTCAGGTAGAAGCACACCTGGCAAAGGAAACTTCCGAACGGCCAGGTGTGGTTTATGTAGTAATACATCCGTAAGGGCAGCGAGAGGACGTGAGCCAGGTCGGCCACGGCCAGGTTGATCATGAAGATGACGGCTTTGCTCTTCTTGCTGATGAAGCGGCACAAGACCCAGAGGGCAGCGCTGTTTGCCAGGAGGCCGGGGATGAATATGATGGTGTACGTGGCTGCGTACAGCGTGGACTGGAAGGACATCTGGGGATCGTCGGTACAGTTCCCGGAGGACGCGTTGCTCTCCATCTCGGCTGACTGTCTTTGCTCATGGGGCGATTAAGGCGGGTGGAGGTTTTCTGTAGGGAGTAAAAACATACTGTAAAGCCAGAAACTTCCCAGTATCTCCCCACATGGAGTGAACGCGCTTTGCCGCAGAAGAGTAAGTTGTGTGTAGGTGTGTGTGCGCAGGCGTATACGTGAGACGGCGTGCATGTGTTGGGAAGGGTGCAGAACCAGCCCTCGCTTACGGGCAGCGATTCTGGGCACCTTCCACGCAGCTCAGCAGGATTTCGTACCCTGCCACCCCCAAAGGCGATGCCACGATTACAGTGACATTGCAACCGAGCTCTGTAGCATTAGTCGCTTAAGTGCTAGTGCCAGAGAGTTTTTGCAGCTGCCTGGGCATCTTCAGGACCACTTTTATTGCTTATAGTTTTCTCTCAAACTCCCATCAGATGGGTGCCCTCTGATATGTCTACAAGCGATCTGGGTGGGGCTGTAAACAAACAGGGACTTTAAATGGATCCAGACGTTGTCTTTTCGGATCCATGCAGCGGTCCGAATTGAATCGGCGGCGGGGGCAATAATTAGCGTCAGCAAACGGTGGTGCTGGCGGGCAGCCGACCGGAGCAGAGGCCGGCGGGAGAGGTGCAGACAGATCTGTCAGAGCTCTGGCTCCAGGTTTAAGGCTGGATTTATAAGCTAATAGCTGGCCGAACACACGCAAGTTGCTCTGCTGGTCCTGCTAACTCAATTCCAGCACTCACGGCACATTGTGCAGGCATCGTGTTGTAGCAACAGAAATTATCCTCCAGCAACAGTTCAGGACATGAAGGAAGATAAATAGATCTGCCTTTTAGTTAGAGCAGAAATGCTTTTCATCCATTTAGCCGTTTCACCTCATCCAGGCAGCGCTGAGGGTATTAGAGGGTCACCGGGAGTTCACAGGTACTCGCGCAGCTCTCCGGAGAGGTGATGGATTTTGCCATCCGTGAGCAGAACCCGCAGGGAAACGGTCTGCTCTTTCGGAAAGAGGCAAATTGGCAGCAGCAGGTTACAAACCGAGGGCCTGTAGCATCATCTGCAACAACCCAGTGCAGTTTTCCCCTGGGAAACGGAGCCTGGAGCTGCCTGCAAGGTGTCAGGCAGCCTGCCCGTCCCTTCCGGGAGACCAGAGCCTCATCTGGCACGGCCCCAAGCACCTCTCGCCGTTGCCACCGAGCCCCTCAACACTGGGATTTAATTAAGAAGCCGCCAGCGGTGCTGTTTCCCACAGCCCTGAGCCTGGCGTTCGTCACAGGGACAGATTTCCGAAAGCCGATTGCCCGCGGCGGGGACCGGGCTTCTGCGCAGAGCCCGGCGTTGCTTCGAGGCGCAGGGTGAAGGCTCCTCTACCCTGCTCCTCCTCGCCCAGGCAGCTCTTCAGAGGGATTGCCCCGTTTTCAGTTTCAGGAGGAGGGTTATATATTTATATGCACGTATGTATACAGAAATATCTACGTAAAATACAGCCACAGCCTCTCGGCCGGCTGCCCACCGCGCACGCCTCTGCTGCGAGAAGGGTGGGTGCGTTTGCCCCTGTTTCTGTGCGCGCGCGGTGCTTACGCCCCGGTTTCTGAACTGAGCCCTTGCCTTCTCCCGTTTGCTGATTTCTCCGGGGTTTGGCCGCAAAAAAGCAAGGCTGAAGTGAAACCCTGGCCGTGGGGCTAACGCGCTTTTTGGCTGCTGAGTGTGCTTGAGCCGGCAGCTCCGGGGTGGAGGTTTGACTTCTGTGCTGAGCTGGGCCAGGGCAGGGCGGCGGGGACAGCCGGCCCAGGGAGAAGAAAACCCTTTGGTCGCTGCAGCATCCCCGTGTGCTCCTCACCTGCTTGAAAACCCGTGTGCTTGATGCTGGCCCCGCTCTCAGCCGCTGCCCTGAGGCTGTTAACCCTGGGGAAGTGCTGGCAGGACACCTTGTCTTTGCATCCCCGTAGAAAATAGGGAGGGAAAACCGCCGGGGAGCGTGGCTCCCCGCTCTTCCCAGCTCTTGTCATGGCCTTCCACCGACAGAGCGGCACTTGCAGGTTTGGGCTTGCGAAAAGGAGTCTAGAGCGTCCGGCGTCCCTGCCACGCGTCTCAGCCCGAATCCTAAATCTTGTCCTGCAGGCGCAGCCGTGGGGGCCTCCTTGCTGCTTTGCTCCGGTTTTTTTGGCTTTCCCTGGGAGCGCAGGAGTGCCTGTTTCCCGGCGGGAAGGCCGGGTGTCACTCCTGGTACCCAGCGCTCGTTGGTTTTTAGGCGACTGCTCGTCTGGGCACCTGGCAGGAAAGCGGCACGGAGCTCCGCGCTGAGCCGCTGCTCGTCCGGGTTCGTGCCGGAGCTCACTCGCTACAACGCTTCCAAAAAGCGTAGATTTTTAGATTTTTTTTCTTTCAGTTTTCCCCTTCCCTCCCACCTGCGCCTTGCCCCAAGCCCCTCCGGCTCCCGCCGTGGCTTGCTGTCAGTGATGCCGCTGTCGGGGCAGAGATGCTCCCGTGGGCTTTGGCAGGGCTTTTGTGCCGTGGCTTTATACGAAATACTCCCTGCCATGCCTTGATTGTCTTCCTATTTCATCCCCGCACGGGCAGGAGTAGGGGGAGCTGGTTTTTTAAGCGGCAAAGCTGAGTTTTATCCAGCTGCGTGCTGAAATCACAGAGGGGAGACCAGCAGCGCTGCCGGAGGAGCGAGACCGCTGGGCGCCGACATAGCACCGCAGCTCATTAAACAACGAGTAACTCCGCAATTAATTAGGAGGTTAAGGCAGCTATTAAAACACCCGCGTTTCTTTTTCTGAGTTTGTTAGCAGTATCTGCTCCTGGAGGCGTATGCGGCTGTCGCTACTGGGAATCGCCCGGCTACGCTGAATCACTGTGCGCCCCACCCAGCCCTACATTGCTGCGGTGCTGCGTTTACTACTCCCAGACTCCCTGGCAAACTCGCCCTCATCTTTTCCATGGGTTGGTTGGACAACCCGGGCTAAAGCCGCGCTCCAGGCGTGGCTGCGGGGAGCCCCGGAGCTGGGGGACGGGGGCAGAGCTGCCTCCTCGCTTCAGCCCTGCTCGAGCCTGGGATGCTGGAGGGGAAAAGCAGTCTAGGGAAGGGGGGGGTGGGGTGGAAAAAATCCACTTTTGGCTTGAAATAAGCTTCTGCTTTTGAAGTAGTGGAGGATTTCTGGCACTTGTGTTTTAAGCAATAATTTTGTTTAATTTAGGCGCCGATAGGAGATGCGTAAACAGAGCTGGTCGGTTACGGCAGCTCCTGTCAGCGATGACAAAATTGAAGCGCTTTGGGTAAAACAGGCTTTCCCCGCGTACCGCCGCGCACAGCAGCCTGCTCGGCTGCACCGACCTCCGCTCACCCACCCCTCGGAGCCGAGCGACACGGAAATGCGCGGGCACAGGCAGAAGCTGCTGAGGATGTTGCACCAGCTTCTGCCCGATAAGATCTCTTGAAAAAGGAAAAAAAAAAAAAAATTGATACCGTCGCTCCAAACTGCAATCGCTTCAATCTACTGAAGAAAACACGCAGCAGAAATCGCGCTTACCTTCCCGTGACTGCCATCCTTTGCGGGGGGGACATCCATGCTAGAGAGCAGGAGGAGCGAGCTTTCTGCTTCTCTTCCCCACCGACTTTCGCAGGGATCCCAGCTCCAGCGACTCCTCGTTCAACTTCCACATGTTTTTGGAGCGCTGGAATCCTGTCGGCATCTGCAGCCCAGTACAGTGGCTGCAGAACAGGAAATCCTGTATTTTCTTTCTCTTCGCCACGCAAAATGTGAAGACCTAATCGTGTTAAAACTGCTGGGAAGGCGATGACGTTTGATCAACTGCTGCGCGATAGAGACCTCGGACGTGGATTGCTCTCCTTCTTTTTCCGCAGAAGTTGTGTTAGGCAGCAGCCACTTGCCAGTTGCTTGCTAAAAACTGTAAAATACAGAAGCAAAAAATCTTCCAGTAAGCGCTTGCTAAGGGAAAAGTGAAGGCTGTGCCAGGGTAAGTTACTGGAAGGTAGTAATTTTCCCTCATTTTCTTAGAAGTTTGGTTAGCCTCAGACTATCGAGGCTATAGGCTAAAGCCAAGGGTCTGGACTTTATTTCTGGAATAAAATGATGGTTCAAGGTGGAGATTTTCCCAAAATACTATTGTTTAAAACAAACCCATAACGTGCATCGTTCTCAAGTTCTTTTTTTTTTTCCTTTTGCCTCCTTTAATTCTTTTCACACACACACATATATATATATATATATATATAATTTTCAGTTCTTTTACTGCCTGCTAAGTACGACCTCCTCCTTTCCGAATTGCTGAAAACTGGCAGGCGTGTATTGCGTCACCGACGATGAGCCGCCCCGTTTCCAGGTGAGCGGTTTTAGTCGATATACAGCGTCACGTCTGGCGGCCCAGGGCCCGCGAAGATAACAGGGCTGTTGGC
>VZSC01008698.1:39013-124407 GCA_013398225.1 Steatornis caripensis | reverse complement strand
AGCCAGCTTTTCTTTATATAAGGTTATTGGGCACTCTTCAGTGCATTGAAGAAATTTATTAGTAACCTCAAGTTATTTGATAAAAATTGCTAATTCGGTTCATCCAAGCACATTCCACCACCAGCATAAGGCAGTTTCAGATGCAAACCCGAGAGCCTGAGAAGGCTTCCCCCTCCCCACCTTAAACAGAACCAACAGTTTTCCATCTAAGAGGAGGTATTTTAAAGTGGGACTCCTCGTTCATTTGATGGTATCAGCAGGTAGGAGTCGGTGAAGCACCGCTCCTTCTGCTGAAGACCAGTGCTGCTGTGAGCCTGCCACGTGCTGCCCTGCCAGGCGCCAAAAGAACAATAAGAGAAAGGGCAAATTTACCATGAAAGAATTCTGTGAAATTTGTCTGTGGTTGGTGTTTCCTGCTTCTAATTTGCAGTTCTGCATGTCCAGGAAGTTGGTGGGATAGAGCCTGTGTTCCAGCTGGCAGGGAAGATGACAGGACCACGCGTGGTAAAAGCTTTTCTTCTTGAAACGGATTTTTCTGCTAAGCACCACAGACTTTGCTGGACCAGACTCTCTCTACAGTGAGTTGTTTCCATACCATTTCATATAAAGTTTTTCACAGGTCTCAGTACGACCACCCAGATTTAATGGTTATGGTGAAGGACCCTATCAAAGCGGGTGGGAAACAAAGGTAGTCGCCTGTGTCAAAACCATACTGATGCCCTATATCTCTTCCAGGGTGCAGGGGCACGGGAGAGGAATAAATAAAGAGAGAGAATATGTCCTTGGAGATAAACTGGATTACTGTACTTCCAGAGATTGATGAGACTTGTAAAGAGAGAAAGCTCAGTGTATGAGGCAGGTGCCATAAATAAAAGGACAGATAAAAGTTTAACAGTACAGAAATGAATATAATTTTGTAGCTCCACAGTCCACGGCTCCTTGGGGAATCACTCATTGAAAGGGACCAAGAAAAGCAAGCCTGCTGTCAGAAGGTTAAGGTCAAAATAAGAGGTCTGTACCTCCAATAGAAAACACCTATGTGTCTGCAAATCAAAAAAAGTTGAAAGCGGCAACTGCAGATAGCCTACTTCCAGTCTGCTGTGCGAGGGCCTGTCAAAACCAGCAAGATTTCACGTCAAGAAACTCGTTTGCTGTTACTTTGCAAGGCATTCGTGCAAAGGCAGGGGCAGCCAGAGGCGGAAGGAGGGAGTCTGGAAAATCACAGCTCTGCCCGAGGGATGGACGTGGCGTTGGTCAAATTCAATAGCTTGAGCTCAACCTCAGCCCCAGTAACTTGCTCGATATTTGGACAAATTTCAGAAAATGAGATCGGTTATGAACCTAGCAGGAAGGAGCCCATGTAATACTACTTCTGATGAGATGTGCAAGGTCCTAGCAAGGCATTTTTAGAGCACTACAAAGGAGATGCACATGCTGAAACCAAGACCACGCACATGAAAGCACAGAATATAATGCTGACCGACAGACCCTAAAGAAGAGAGAGGAGGAGGAAAAAAAATGTGGGCACCTCTGCCTTCCCTGGCCTTGCTGTCAGAAAAAACAGTCACATAGGACAAGGACTTTTTAACAGAGTAAGGAAGAGCAGGTGATTGCAAACTGGAGGAGCCCAAAATAGGCAGGATTCATTTTTGGTCAGTGCCACTCTCCTCCCTCTAGACTAAACGAGGTAAAGAAGGGAGAGTCCAGTTTAAATTAAGAGGCAGAAGCTAACCCAGATGCTGAAAAGAGTCACAAAAGGATTTACTTCTAAGAATATCCTTTTAAATGTGTTTTTCAAGCTTATCTTTTTACACTGTGGTTGCATTGTTACAATTTTATTTTTTAAGCAGCCCTTTTCTTTTTGTATAAAAATGACCAATCAAGCCAACTTGGAGCAACCTGATATACGGCAAGGGCTTCGTACAGAGCAACCCTACCTCCTTTCCTTGTTCTTTGAAGAGAAGTGGAAAATAGAAATGCCAAACTTTCAAACGGATTTCAAACGATGGATATATGGCTGTGGTTTTTTGTAATAAAAGCTGCTTTAACTCAGAGTATCATTAGCAACTCCTTGATTTATTTTCTTCATCTTCAACAAACATTCTTACTGCTGGTGGCGGTGACGACTGGTATCTTTGCAAAACACTCAAACAGAAGACATAAGGAAGCAATTTTCAAAGTAAAACCAAAACAATCTAAACAGAAGAATACATGTATCTGATAATAACGCCCCCAAAAATAGACATCTGAAATGTGGTATGCAAGCTGCAGTGGCTCCCTGCTAGAGATGGCACGAGGTTCTCTGCACCGAGAAGTTACGGGCACCGCTTACACAGAAGCTCGTTGGGTTTTCGCAGACGAGTCGTCTCATCTCATACTGCCACGTCTTTCTTTATACGATCTTTCACTTGTGCATTTCTGCAGACCATCAAGGCTACAAAGACACTGCCACTGCAAGGCACTTCAAACAAGGCTAAGAGGGAATTCCGCCGTAACGAGCTCATACAACCGCTTTGTGCTTTATGATTCTGTAACATACTGTTCCAGTGACAAGATCATGCTTTGATGGGTCTTTAGATTTAGAATGTTTATCTTCAAAGACTTTTAAGTACCAACCTGCATGCACTGCCCATTGAGACACATGCGTTAGAAAGCAACAGATAGACACAATAAGCTAAAAGAAACTTTTTTTGTTTGGTACTGGTAAATTAGTCCACACTATGTTTTAGATGGGACAGCGGCAGCCTGACACTTCACATAAAAGTTGTGTCAGTGATGTCTAGCACTCTGAACAGGAATAGGCACTCCAACCTCAAAACACATATAAAGTACAGGGAAAAGAAAATTAAAGAAGTCTTAAAATTACTTATTCTGTCTCTGTCTGGAGTAATTCCTCACTGGCTTCTTTTATTTCTGTACAGCAAACACTGACTTTTTCAGATGTTCCCATTACACAGTAATACTTATCGGGTGATATGTCCTTATAACCACAAGTCTTCAACCAACAGATGCAGCCAAAGCTGAGAGGAGCAACATCTTTCAGGTTTTTTTTTTCCCCTGTACAACTAAGGCCGGTGATACATCAAACATTTTAACCTGACTACATCAAACAAAATGTTTTAAGTGATGTTCAGTATGTTTTAATGACCTTCTGATTTCAAGCAGGCCACACTGGAAAGACTAACCTTAATCAAAATACAGGTGGGCTTCACACAGAGAACAAGGTCATGGACTAAAGAGAGATGACAAATTCAGAAGAAAAAAATAAAACTATGTTTTCTGCACTAGAGCCTAGGGAAATGGAGTCAGAAGATAAAACTCTACACTTCAAAACTGAATTTTACTGTCACTGGTACAGTACAAACAGCTATTACACCACGTACCACTGCCACATGACTCTGCAAATAAAGACAACAAAATAACACGTCCTCTTTCCAGCAGCCACGCAAACCAGTTTACAAAAAGCTGATGCTAGCTCCCTTCCTGAAATATGTTCATTGGTTAAATGCTCTGAAAATGCAAAATGACATATAAAATTAGTCACTTATTTATGACTCAGGCTCCTGGTTAATGTTGCTGTCTGCTCAACTGAGAGTTTTACTTCTGTTCTGAAAGTCCTCTTCTAGTAAGCCATACCTCTACCAGTGGCTGTCAGCTTGTATTTAGGAACCGTTGTGTTTCTGCATATCATTCAAATATTGGTAATAAATAATCAAATCTTCTTTCAGTTATCCTGCTTGTTCACAAAGAATAAACCCCTGTTTCCAGGGACACAAGCAGAACAGCACGGGAGCGATGCCTGTTCCCTTATGTCATGGTTTGAGCCCAGCCAGCAACAAAGAACCACACGGCCGCTCGCTCACTCCTCCCCACCGGGATGAGGAGAAAATGCAAGGAAACCTGGTGGGTCGGGACACGGACAGGGGGGTTCAGTCATCAGTTATGGGCATGGGTCCCCCCACTGCAGACAGTCCCTCATGAACCACTCCAACAGGAGTCCTTCCCAGGTGGTGCAGCCCCTCAGGAATGCACCGACTCAGCACAGGCTGCCCACAGCATCACGGTCTGCTTTCGGAGCAGGCACCAACCCTGGCGTGGGGTCCTCCATGGGCTGCAGGTCCCTCTCTGCCATGCCTTCACGGGCTGCCCCACTGCGATCCTCCTGGGCTGCAGGGGCATCTCCCCTCAGGCCGCCTTCTCCCCATAGGTGTTTCTCCCGGCCTCAGCCCCAGGCTGGGCTGCCTTGGAGCTGGGGGAGCTTCGAGCAGCTTCTGGCAGGGGCCACTCAGCCGTGTACCCACTGCCCGTGCTGCCAAAGCCCCGCCACACAGACCCAACACACCTTGCACTATGAGGTTGTTTTGCTCATGGTTCTAAGAGCCATTTCCGCCATGACTAAGAGCTCTTGCTGTGTTTTCCTTGGGTAGGCTCAGTGCTTTTCCATTTTTATCTTCAGGTCATTCCGTTTCTTTGCTGCATTTCACAGTTCCCAGCTCTAATTAGTATCTCACTCCTTACGTTTTGATCAAGACCCCAGTGAAACCCCCTCAGCCATAACTCCCAACAAATCTGGTTTGGACACTATTGCTTCTCCAAGTGTCTCACTGCAGACAACACCCAGCTCATTCTAATACCATTTGGTGTTACCATCGCCAACTTCAGCAAAGTCTCATCCAAACTTAAGCCTAGCAGTAGATAGGCAGCTTCTCATGTGTTTTGGGCTTCATCAGTTCTTTAATCCAGTGCTAACCGCTTTTGAACCTCCAAGGTAGCTGGTGAAAACCCTTTCATTTCAGTGCGCTGCTCTTCCATTATTACTGTTATGACTTATTCATCATCAGTTTAATATCTCTTTGGGAAAATAACACACTTAGATCAACAAGATCTGAAGACTAAAACACCGTCCTGCAGGGACCCCTACTGAAAGCGAGCCCAGAGCACTCCAGCATGATGCATGTACTCTGCAGCTAGATCTAATGCCAGCTTTTGATGGACACAGAGTGTACTCTGACTTACACAGGGCCACAGGCCAGCACTGGCAGGCAGGTCACACCAGAGAAAAAGCAGCAAAAGCAATGGAGATGTAATTTATTGACCACCTTCTCTTCCATATCCCAAGCTTCACCCAAGACCATGTTCGAAAATTTCTTGCCATTTTGACAAGGGATCTCAAGTCACCACATCAATACGCTATTTGTATCTTTAATACCTATCTAAATGTCTATTTTGGGATTACAACACTTTCATTTAGTGTCATAAATACTACAGGTGTTGCACTCAATAGACTTGTAACTTAGGCAAAAATGGTTACCGATAAATAGGTGACATTCAGTTAGGACGTATAGAATAAGTTCTCAAAGCACTCCTCATTAGATGTATGCATCCTGTATTCACAGGATTTTATAGCATGCGCAACTCCTACTCATTGCTTTGAATTTAAATTACACTTGAACCAGAGTCTTGTCTAAAACCTTTGATTTTCGCAAGGCTCAGAATAACGACACTCAGACTCAAACCCAAATCCCTAAAGTTACGTTGCCACTCCAATTTTTGACTGGATGCAAGAGCAAGATTAGAGGTTTTTCAGTCCCACATCTGCCCACCTTGTCAGCTTCTTGGCTTAAAAACAACAAAACAAAATAACACAACACCCCACCACAATAAATAATCAAGGCAGCAGCAACTGAAGATGCTACAGGCATGTGGTGCGCACAAATTGCTCTCTGCTAATCCCATCCCTTTACAAGAATGCTACAAAGCAAAGAGAAAACTCAAAACTCGGAATGACTGGACAAAAATTAAGAGATCACATCTGGATGGTAGCACCCAACTCCTGTCCTGTGATCCCTGGTACAACAACAGAGCATGTTCCAGCAGATAAAAGCCATGCTTTTTCCTAGCAGTGTTTTACATGAATGACTCATCTCTACAAACGATAATGGAGCTAATTTCTCCAAAACTGTTCTGCAGCATGTAATAACAGTGGGTAAGTACGTGAAAAATTACCCACTGTTTCAAACCAACCATTTTGCACTTAAATTGGAAGAAATCCAAAATCCCCAGCGTTGCTTGCAGCAGGAAGGTCTCTTCAGTTGAGCCGTGACAGCTGGCACAATACATGCTTGATACGGTACAGGGTCCTCTTCTCCTGAACGTGCAGGGCTTAAAAGGAAGAGACACGTACCTCAAAGTCTTTTTAGGAGGTGGGGGTTGTCCAGCATCCTCTTTACCTGCTCCTGCATGAAAACAGCTGAGGAGCCATTGCAGAAGAAGGTAACAGGGAAGGCACAGACTTTGCTTTGAAAAGCAATTTAAAAATCTTTACAATTTTCAATTCACACTCACTGTGTCAGTTATCTCACATGTTCTATTGTAAGGTTAATTGCCTGCCAAATGGCCACTGTGAAGACTTAGGGAGCAAAAATAATTTACCTAGAAACTGATGTTCATGTTCTTCAGCTGGCACCAGGGTCCTTTGCATTTATAAAAAGCATTATTAAAACACAATAGCTACCCTTTAACTTCAAGAAAATAAACATGCCAATCCTTGTCGTTGAGCCAAACCTAGCTGTCAAGGATGTAAGCAAGCGAAGTCCTCATCCTCTGAGGTAGGCATGGGATCTGGCGGGACACTGACTTCAGCTTTTCAAAGGAAAGCCCGTCCCACTGCCTGCCAGATACTGCAGGGAAGGACAGCAAAGGCCAGCCAGAGATTTGTGCAACTGAATCCAAAGGCCAGCGAAGCTTGAGCAAAATGCCAACAAACCCTTAAAGTAAAATTAGAAATGAAAAAGTTACACTAAGCAAAAAATTTAAAAAAAGCTGGTGCCTGACTTCCCTTCCTTGCTCACTGGAAACCCACTTTAATTTTGGTTCTTGAGTTTCTCCAGCCATTTTCCTCCTGAATCTGTCCCCCAAACCACATACCTGCTACTTAAACTTGTCCTAAGGCTAGTTTACCACCAGGTGAGGCTGAAGGAAATGGCAAATCTCTATAGGAGAAAGTCCCTGCATGACTAATCCTCCCCCATGTCCCTGGCCTCAGGTTTGCCAGGGAGGGTGCAAACACAGCTCTCCCACTACCAAAAGGCTGCAGGGTCCTCCTGCATTTGGGGAAACCACAGGGATAGGCACACCTGAAGCACAAGGGACTCAACCCCAGAACATCATCACTCTGAGATGGCATCTTCCCTGCTGGGGACAAGAAACACAAGACTACAGATCTGACCTACTGCAGACATTCACACTTGGGGAGAATGACAGCCTTGGAAGTTTTATATGAATATCTACAGCAAATAGGTACACGTTACTCCATGTTATTATCTGGAAAGAGAAAAAAAGTCAAAATTGAGTCTTGCCCTCCAATCTGCACCCTTCTCTGACAATAAAACAAATTCTTCTGCTCTCAACAGGACATGGTCTGAAAGAAGCCAGCTCTGATGTCCACAGCCCTTCCACTGCATTTATCCTTACTCTCTTCACAGCTGGACAGTACCTCATAGGCAGGAATCTCCATCCTCCACCTTCCTACCTATGCTGACAAAGTCACGAGGATGCAACTATAGCCAAGACGCTCTTAAGTGGGCTAATAGGAAATTTGGGGAAAACTAATGGAAAGAGGATACACATTCATTAACATTTGAGAGCAGGCTAATAAATATCACAGATGCTAAAACATGTATTAGACTACCATCAACCACCAAACCATAGACAATATTATTGTTTGCTGCTTAACACAGAAAACGTACACTAAATTCTCAAAAAGAGGACATAGAAGTAAAGGTATTCCAAAATCACTCACTACTCTTCTTTTTAATAACAGAATATGATTTGACTGACAAAAAATAATGAAGGTACTGTCAAGGAGGCTACTTAGGTTGATTGATCATCTGTTTAAAGGCAATCCACCCCTGCTGCCAAGCAGGAAGCTCAGACATACAAAAAGTAGCAGTCACGAAGCCCAAAGTCTCACTGACTGCCTTCATTAATGCTTTGGGTAAGCATTATCCTCAGCACATTTTGTTGGATCTCTCAATGAGAAAATCCAGATAAGAATCTTTCTTGGTATAAGCCCTCACACACGATCCTCCTCCTCTGGGATCTCTTCTAGAGTATTTTTCCTCCCAGGTGGAGCTGAGAAAGCCTTTTCTCCACAGAAACAAACAAGTTGGCAATGAGAAAAGACAACGATCCTGAGAAGTTGGACTTTACCAGGTGCCATCACCCCAAACTCTTCTGCCGGCAGTTTCTTCTCCCAAGTCACAGCACGAGGAGAAACACTGTTTTTCATCTCTGTTGCACTCACAGGTCTGGCACATACAAATTCCCTGGGCTGTAATCAATCTGACCTGCAGTACATTTTCTCCTACCGCCACACCATCCTCCTCCTTTGTCACTTCATTAGCTGCATGGTGGCCTGCGAAAACCACGCAGGAGTTGGGGGCAGACAGGTTTCTGTCTGTCAGTGGCCATGGATAAATGACTGTCATATTCCCTACGGCAGAGGCAGAGGGTTTCAGCAAACATGCACTAACATCCCTTAGCATGCTGCTTGAACTGAAATGATTCATCAGCCATACTGGGCAGATCATCAAGACAGGACCTTGCCCTACGACAAAGATAAAGAGTCTGTGAGATGAGGATTAATTTGCTCATGGAAGAAATGTTACCTTCAAAACAAGGGAGTTATTTCCAACATCTACTGCTACTGCAGAAGTAAAATCCAAAAGCGAGCACGAAAACGAGAGTTGGCTCTTTCTTATCCATAAGGGTAAGATACTAAGACCCTGATGGACCAAAAGAGAGAAGCCACCGTTGGGTCCATATTTGACATCCTAAATTCACGTAGCTGGCTTGGTGATGAGTGCCAGAGACAGGAGACTAAGAAGAAATGTCCGCTTCCAAGTTGTGGGCATGGCAACAACACTCCTACATGAAAATGCCCTCAGCATAAGCTGCTGACAAGGGTTTGTATTAGCCATTTTGCAAGAGCCATGAAATAAGACCCGTAAAAGCAACTGCCATCTGTTGTACCTCCAACTTCCATAGTGTTTAAGACTATTTTTTATTTACCTTAAATACATATGCATATACACACACAAACATTACCTCTTTATCTAGTGAAAACAACTCGGCGACACACAAACATGCCCACACGACAGAGATTAGCGCACTCTCTCTCACTCGCACGGCTGACTTCCCGCCCCTGTACGAACGGCAAAGGGACATTGGCTGCACAAGCGTTGCAAGTCCTCCCCGCCGGATGAGTCACAGGAGCCCATCTGCTTAATAAGCTATTTATGCTATAGCATTTCTCACATATGTTCGTGTCTTCTTCTATAATATTTTTAACATTTCAAGGAGGGACAGGGTGCAGGTATTTTGCCATTTATTGCTGTAGCCATGTGCCGGTTGCCTGGGAAACAGCCGGAGGGGGGAATTATATCGGCTACATTGACCAGAGTTTGCAACAGAGAAAAAAAATCCTCTCCTCACTCTATTTAATATGCTAGAATATTTAAAGATTATTGTATGCACAAAGACGGTGTGAGATTATACATGCCACGTTGCCCATTGCTGTTGAGAGTTGGGTTGACTCCATACGTTGCCCCTGTTGGCACTACTCTCCCCCCACAGAGTAGGTCTGTTCCAACAGTAATAAAATCTGTAAAAAAAAAAAAAC
The DNA here is from genome assembly GCA_013398225.1 of Steatornis caripensis. Taxonomy (NCBI): domain Eukaryota; kingdom Metazoa; phylum Chordata; class Aves; order Caprimulgiformes; family Steatornithidae; genus Steatornis; species Steatornis caripensis. Next base: position 114,725 of record VZSC01008698.1, on the reverse strand, counting down.
TTACAGGGCAAACAAGTCCTGTACTCACTCTCTCACACAACTGCTGTCTTGCTGCAAGGCACTCGGTGTTGGGCTGCCTGCAGGTGAACACCAGGGCATCTTCTCTACCGTTTTTGACTTAATATATGTGATTAATAACAATAAAAGCTACTAATCTTTTTGATTATTGCCTTTTTCTTTTTTAAGAGAAATCAGAGCAAAACATAGTGACAGATGGCAGATATTAAAACCCAGAGGTAAAGAACACACTGCATCAGCAATGAAATTCATGAGACTCATTTGTTAGAGCCATTATACTCTGGAGGGTAGACAAATTTAAGATGTTTCATGAGGACAAAAAAATCCTGTTTTATACAAAAATCAAAACAGGTGAGGAAAAACTCCAAACAGGCTCTTTACCTAAGAACTGTGTGTTCCCTTGTGTCATTTTACTGCAAGATTTTCCACGCAATTTTACTCTGTTAAAGCAAACAAAAACATTATTCACTGGAGCTCAGCGATCTTTTTTCCCCAGATAATTATAAGCTTTACAGTGCAACCCCAAGTATACCTCTCGACATCTGGCTTACCTAGTTCCTTAAAAGGCTATGATTCCATAAAGCCCAAAATTGGATTATTTACCAAAGGATGGTGGAGAAAAGGGGAAAAACAAGGGAAGAAAAGTGTATCAGTCACCTCTGAACAGAAAATGGGAAAAAACACTAAAACTTGGCATGTTCTGCCTTATCTTATTTAACCCACGCTGTCAACAATGCTGTCTTTAAAAGGAAATGTAGTGGTTGAAATTTGAGAAAAAAGTAGTGTCCCAGCAGGTCATGGCAAAGACTGGACAACTGCTAAACTCAGAGCAATAAAAACACACACTGTATGTAACATTGTACATGCAAGAACAACAACAGGAAACACCAAAATTATAAGCATACATATTTTCAAATTTTAAAGCATACCAAAACCATATCTAGACTTCATGAAGTTGCCCATCTCTACCAACAAACCAGTAGTCTAACAGCAAGAATTTAAGGCAACTTTAATGCAAAAGAGATGTTTCTCTTTAGTGGATGTTAATAAGGGTTTAAAATGTAATTAACTTGGGGTCATGGGGTACTATTAATTTAAGCGTGGACCAAACAGTAAATCACAACAGGAACTGTCGTTCTGCTGTAGACAGCCTCCATGGAAAAGCTGTCAGAAGTTAAATGAAAGGCAAAACTGTCATCAAGCATGTTGAAAAAACAGCTCTTCGTGTGATTATTTTAATACTACATATCTACATTTTCAGTGGTCTAGATACTCACACAGAAGATCAGCATCACCCAAGTAACCTCTCTCCATTTCAGATCTCTTCTAGCATCTTCCCTTTAATTTACTCCACCAGATCATTAAACAGAGACCTTTACCTGTCGTTCTCATAGACCCATAGAGCCTTCACGAGTCTTGTGTAGATTATCTAGTACTCTGAACAAACACTTTTCTCCTTCCTTGAATTTTATGCAGTAACTTCTACAACACTCAATGAGTATTTTGCTCAGTGTTTTTCCAGGGGCTCACGAAGAAGCCTTCGACTACCCCTTCTTTTCAAGGTGGTGCCAGGCTGTTATGCTTATGTATTCGATACATTTTGAGGGTAAAACACGCCCATAAATTATCAGACATTACTCCTGGAGTGCAATCCTTAAAAGGAACCTTCAGTCTTCAGCTGACACCACAGGCAGCTCTCCCCTGCCTCCCTCCTTCCTCACTCACTTCGTGTAGGATCAGCCTTCCTGTTCCCCCTCCCCAAAATACGGCAGCCTAGACACAACCATTTACACCGCACAAATCCCCACTGCCTGTTCAGAAGGTGTCATGCTCAGGTGATCAAAATGATGTTCCCCTCACGCTTCCTGCTCCTTCACTTTTTGCAAGAACGTCTGTTTGTCGGTTTTGAGTCAATGAAGAAACAAACCAGAGAGTGGTTCGTGCAAACCATGGATAATCCTGGGCAGTCCACTATATCTAAAGGCTTGAGATTTCATCAAAATGAACCCTGTGAGAACAATACTGCAGTAAAACACCAATTTTCTTTAAAATACTTGTAATTTCCCAGGTTTCTTCCAAAATTTCTTATCACTGTTGGAAGTGATTGCAAACACAGAGGACTTTGACTTGCAAGACGTGTACACTAGCAAAGGTGAATCAAAGACTGTGTATCACATTTTTTTCTGTTGCATCTGGGAGTTTTTACCTGGTTTCAGCCACTATTTTGTTGCAATGCTTAAATCTTAGCCAGCCAGAGGAAGCAAACACTTCAAGCTTCATCAGGTGGCTTTGTTTTATTCTACTTTAATTGTGATCTAAAGTGAAATTAATTATGACTGAAGATATGAAAAAGGGGCGGGGGGGGGACGGGAATCACACTGAGTGGAAAAATCTGCCTAAAATACCATTGGTTCTGTTTATCAAGTGTCAGTCCCAGGCTTTGATGTGCCCTGCACTCTAGTGACAAGATATCTTAGCAAAGAAACAAAGAGATCAACCAACAGATATCACAGAAACAACAGAAAATTATCATCTTTTATATTCTCACTCTTTTAGAAGTTGTGCTATCAAACTGTAGATTCCCTCCACAATACTCTGATCTTGCAGCATGTGCCAAGCGCATCAAAGACTGCACTTGGTTTGTGACAAACTCTTCCTCGGCTGTACAGGTCGGCGGGAAAATANAATTATCATCTTTTATATTCTCACTCTTTTAGAAGTTGTGCTATCAAACTGTAGATTCCCTCCACAATACTCTGATCTTGCAGCATGTGCCAAGCGCATCAAAGACTGCACTTGGTTTGTGACAAACTCTTTCTCGGCTATACAGGTCGGCGGGAAAATATCTCATCTGTTCTGCCCCATCCACCAGCAAAGAAAATTATTACGAAGGCAGAGTGACAGAAAAGGAAAAAAGAACGTTGTCACCTGCAACGTATCTCCCAGAGCATAAGTACCATTAAAAATTCGTTTTTCCCTTCTATCTCTCCTGACATCCTACAGCAGTGCTGGAAAGGCATTAAATCAGCCACGCTGGAGACTGGGAACTGAAGATACCTGAACCCACTACTGTGCAGAAGAAATGGGCAGTCTCTCCCTTGTGCGTTTCTATCAGATTTTAGATAAACGGACAGTGGGAAGCCTGGACATTACCATAAAAACTTTTACCTAATGCTGATGCCTGCAAGAACAAGTAAGCCTGCCTAACTTTCACATCAAGCACCGCTTGAAAGAGCAAGAGGCGGAGAAGTGAATAGAAACTTGGTGTTGCTGCTAAGCTTAATGTAACTTAAAACCACATCTGAAACCCGTGAGTTTCAAGCAGCACAGCTTTTTATGCTGAAATCCGTTAGCTACAAAACGCTTTGGTAACACGACAAGTAACCCAGACAGCCCAAGATTACACTTTCTGCAGAGGGACTGTTGGTATTTCCTGCTGCCGATTTATCTTCTACATATACTAGCCACTGCAAACCAAAGATTCAACAAACGCAATTCATCACACGAGCTATGGAGATGGTGATTTCCAAACATCTCATGTTTTGCAGGGCAGGGTATTTGTAAATCAGCAAATTGGATTTGTCCCTTTGAATTTGTCCCAGCAGCAGCTGGGAACCAGCAGCACTGCTGGGAAGAGCTATTCGCAGGATGAGAGAAGGGTCTAATGCCCCATTAAATGTCTCTTGGTATTTTTTGAAATATAGATGGTGTTAACTCTCATTTCTTGGCCAATTCAGAACTGGTAATTGCTAAAGCTGTTCAGCATTCCCTACTCCATTTCTGCCAGCAGCTGTTAGGGACTAAATACTGTCCTCAGCGACACACACTGTCTGTGGAAATGTTCTCTGCCACAGGTGCCCGAGAAAATGGCAGAAAGTTTTGTATAGAAAATAAAACTTCCTCGATTTCCTTTAGAAGATCTATGTAGGGAAAAAAGCCCTCCTGGAGTAGCACTGCTAATTAAAGCCCGTGTAATTGAAGTTGCAGACTGCGGACAGCTATTCGCCTCGACTCCTAGACATCCATGCACAGGAATATTGCGCATCTCCATAGCCAGGAAGGCTGGAACAACTGAATTACCCCAAAACACAGGCTTGTAAAGAAGAGCTAAGCTTATTAGACCTAATTACTCAGACATTTTAATGATGGACCTGCCAGCGCGCACTGCGCCAAAAGCCTTTCAACACTGCTAAGAAGTTGAAACCACGAGGCAAATTGCATCTGCCGCCAGACAGTTTTGTTGCAAGCTTAACCAGAGATGTGCCACATATGTTCAAACCAGCAAAAGTGACGTGCATTTGGTTTTGTTAGGGTCCTAACAACCCGAAAGAGAAGGAGAATCAAATCTTTCAGAAAGGGAAGCTTCACTGTCTAATGGGGTTTAGGACAAAGAAAACAAAACACTTAAAAATGTCTGCCCTGTCTATCGTTTTTATGGAGTATTGTGCTTTGCTTCAAGGTGAAATTTTCTATCAAATGCTTTTCACGTGCTACAATTATCTCTCTTCTCATAGAAAAAAATATATTGGCATCTTTCTGATACTGAACATTTGAAAAACTGTCTCAAAATACTATTTTGCCCTGCCAGGATATCCTATTACAGACTGTTGAAGTGACTCAAAGACATTGCCTTGAGATGTCGTTACGTGTCCTCAGTTATTCTGCTCTATGCTTACTACAGCTTACATAAAAACCCACTCTTACAGTCTCACAGCTGTATAGCGTCCAGAGCACTACAGAGCCCAAACTGGGGTCAAAACCTGCAAGTTCTCGGGTTTCTATCTGAGCATCTCACGCACTTCACAGCCAGCCTTGTTCAACTCATGAGTCTCAAACTTGTTTACTGCACTACCAGAACCAAGAGCTTGGGAGCAGATTCCTAAATTTAATCTTTGGGGGATGGTCTTCTCTACGATATGGGAGGTCTACAAGAGGCAGAGAGCACCGTAAGCTTCAGATGAATTCACATGACAGCTGCGAAGCTCACGGTTTGGAAGTGCACCTATGAAAGAGAGGTAGAGCACAAGCTGCGGAGCTGGCATCACTCCGCAATGATTGCTTCCTGCCAGTTCGAACACGGAAAGGGAAAGGAAGATTAAAGCGAGACGCATTTCTTGCTATTCTAAGTGTTAGCGCCTTTTTATTTCTAAAACAGAAAAGAAAAAAGGTCTTGGTGCAGCTGACGACATGGAATCGTTTTTTTATTTTTCCTCCTTTCAAAGAGCTGCGTGTGATTTACCTCCATGGCTCTCCAGGAGCATCGATAGCACCCACACGGCTTTATCTCTGGAGGCGCCTGAGAAACACAGGGAGCACAGCAGGATACTGTGGGTAACCTCCCAGTGCCTTCAGAAGAGAAGGGAAGAGATATCCTGCTCGTAAAACCATTCACCCTATCATCCTGATTACTAAGTCTAACCTGCTTGTATTTTCATCAACTGGTCTGCAAACAATTCCCAGCAGAATTGTCAGCCACATGGAAATGGAGTCTTTAAGAGCATGCATAGATATAAAACATATACACATACAGAAGAGCAAAGGCATGTATTTCATAATACCTCTGAGAGGTTATACTGCATTACGTAGCGATCATTTCCGGTATCAACTATGACAGAAAGAACTCACAGGAGGGGGAAAGAGCGAGCACTTTAAGCAAATTAACTTCGCACTTTTGGGAAATGGATACCTAACACTCATTTTTACCAGCAGCGCGGCTCCCAAGCCTTTCTTGGTGAGACCCACACACGTTTAGAAACCATTTGTTTTCTTCACAGCAAACACAGTGTTTTCAAGCCTCATGCAGCCTCTCACAGAAGGGGAAATAAAAGAAGCATCTACAGAACATCCTCATTTTATACAAGACATTCATGCTAAAACAAACGCAGGAAAAACACTAAGATGCAGCAGCGGCTGTTACAAACCAACTCCACAACCCCACTGCTAACACTGAAATGTCTCTGTCTCAGCCCATGCCTGCTCTCTTTGAAAGAGCGGCTGGTGGAAAAATAAAAACAAAAAAAAAAACAAAAACAAGATTTCCAACAAAACTGATCACTGCATTTAGTCCAAAAGCAACTAAAAATAGCATTGTTATTTCCTGAAATAAAGATACCTTGAAATAACACGCCTGTCGTCTACCTCTTGCCAGAAATAATCATTTATTCTTCTTTAACCATTTACATAAAGTCCAGACTTTTTTCCACCTACACTGAGACAGTCATATAACTGTGACAGCTTTCCAAGATGTTTGTGTTGTGGTATTTTTTAGCAAAGGAATTACATACGCTCTGCTATGTACATACCTAAATGAAGCTTTTTAATAAAAACAAAAAGGACTAATGGGCATTTCTGAAAACTGCTTTGTTTATTTTATGGTAAATCAATAAGGTTTTTATTCAGGTTCTCCAGGAGGCTGCTGCAACCTTTCCTGAGCAAGGGTTGGGGCCAGCTGATTCAGCAGCCAGAAGCGTATTTTAATGCTGCAGCTGTTGTAGGACACTGTAACCAAAACTCCTTTCACGTCCCCAGATGTTGTAGCTATCACATACAGCAAAAATGAGCAGGACATCCTGCAGATGGACGTCCGTGTGGCATAAGCCCAAAAGACACCAGTTGTCTTCAGAGAAAAATAACTAGCCCCCCAATAAAGGAAACAAAAAGTTGCTCCAGCAATTCCTGTCCGCAGAAGGGATACACGGTTTGCACAGACAGTTGCCAAAGATGCAGGAAGAGAAAATTATCTGATTTCTTTTGCCCGGGTGTGTCAATAAAGAAATACGTTAGCAGGAACTGGTAGCAAAAGTCTTCAGTGCCCTTGTACAAACAAGGCAAAGCTGTGGTGAACCAGCAGGACTGTGCACACCAGTACTCCTTAAGAGGATTCAAGACGTGGATATTAATGAAATGGTCAACTTAGCGAGCTGAATTTACCTGGTTTTAAAAGCAGGAGTGTGTCTTCATCTACGCTTAATTTCTGCAAAGCAAACTGCAACAAAATTTCAAGCTCTGGATTGACATTTAGTTGTAGAGAGAGTAGCTCACACTGCAAAGCTCTGAGGTCTTACGTAAACCTTCACATCAGTTTTCTTTCGTGGGACCTCAGAGTATTTGATGTGCAAGTGACATTTTAAAGGTAAAAAGCAGATAAATTCTTACGTGCTCGGGTGCTCTTGTGAAGAGGTTGCCCAAACCCATGTGGGTATTTTAGCTCATTTTCAGGACTCAGTGGGATTAGAAACTTCTCTCTGCATTTGACCAACTGAAAAAAATGCCACAGTAGGAGCTGACATCTAATTATCAGTTGCACTCCCTGAACTTAAAACAATGTTTGATCCTGATTTCCATCACAGCAGTGTAAATCAGAATAATTCCATTATGTAAAACCAGCATGTGATTTTGCTCTGTAGCTTTCCCTTCGAGAAGTGATTTTAAATTCTTATTTTGCAACAAACTAATAACTTCTATGTTCCTTAGCCGAGGAAAGGTGGTGTTTAACAAGGAAGATACTTGAACTAAAATTAACAGCAGTGCTTTGGTGGTATCAAACAATCTGGAAACAGTTGCTATGTGTTACTACCTACAAAGCTGTAATCCTTTCTCTTATGTCAAGTGCTAGCATGACTTCCCAAAGAAAATCAGAAGGAATAGGGAGCAAAATAGAATATCTAAGCATAAGTGAAAGGTTAGACAAAATACTTCAAAATTATGTTTAAAAATGAGATTTTGGGTTGAGCATGCTACTGGTCTGGCCTTTGCCAGGGCAGGAAAGGCTGGATATCCATTTTCACTGGGTTCTGAAAATGAACTGCAGAAGCAGCAGAATATTTGAGCTATTTTCCCCCCAGTAATGTACCACCTCTGCTCACCTGTGACTCCTGGTTCGCTGTATTCGCCCAACTCCTGCTAATATGCTCAGTGCTAACAGAACAAATCCTAGTTGTCAGAGACTTTGCTTTTACAGGGCTACAATAAAAAAGCCGTGACGAAAGCTGAGACCATAGTTCCTACCTTGATGACACCAGCCGTCTAAAAGAACTCTTTCACGGGACATCAAACTTCCAAGGTAGATCTGCCTGCCCCCTGCGCTCCGTACAACCCTCAAATGATTTCAGAGAATGAATAAAGCATAATATTTGCATTTTATGTCTGTTTTCCATCACACAACAGTGACAGAATAGCCAGTGAGAGTGATGTTAGAAAAACACAGCGGTAACCCAATTCATGCCCACAAAATTATAGGCTGTTAAAAATAAATCACAGACACCTTATGAGTCAAGCAAAATGATCTGTCCCTGTAAATGACAGTGGAAAAGATGTCTTTCAAACCCACTTAACAGTAATGGGTAAAAGCAGTGAAGGCCATTAAATAGCAAAATTAAGGGGGGAAAAAAGCATAATTAGGAATCCAACCATGTTTTTAGCTCTCAGCAAAAATTTTGGCTTCCAATTAATTCTTAAATGTCCTCTTTGAGCACAGAAAAAATAAAAAAACAGCAAGTGAAACTCTGCAGAATCTGTTTCTTGCACAAGATTTCACTTCTCGTGCAGAGTGGCAAATTTGGGGTTTAGTTTTGTGTTTGTGCAGATGGCAAATGATACACTGGCAACAGGCAACTTTCCCGTAACGCTCCATCAAATACCATCTTCGAAGAACACTGAGATAAAGAACAGTTTTCTCTAAAAAGAAATATTATTCTTTGTGCTTCTTGCTCTCCTGCTATGTTTTGTTAAGAAATGATGTTGTTGTGATGCTAAGCGCAGCAGTGATTTCTCTCATCCACTGGCTATGGGTGAAACCCATCAGATACTGATAGGAGACGCTCTTGCTAGCGGGAGTAGTTTTGACTGATTTTTCAAAACACCGCATGAAATACTGCACCCTGTAAGACAGAGGAAAAGAAAAGCTGTCTGAGGACTGCCCAGCCAAAAATAAAGCTCCCTACCTCCTTGCTGAAGCAGGAAGGAAACTTTTAGGAAGTACATACTCAGTACCCTCTCACACAGAGTTTGGAAAATGAGATTTCATCAAAATTGATCCTTTCTGTTAGACACATATTGACCTTGTTGACACGTTCAGATTTTATTTCTTTTTTAACTCATAGAGCAGCATTGATTTAAGAAGAAATCACTGGAGAATTTTCCAAGGGCCACAGCAATCCGCTATAAAATTCTACTCCACTATAATCACAAGTGCCAATGTACCTTCTAGTGACGTTTTCATATTCTTCTGGGTGGAAATAGAGGGGAGATAAAGCAAATCACCACCAACAAAAAAAAAAAACCAAACACAAAACTTCACCAAAAACCATACAGAGGCTGCATTTTCTGATCACTTTAACTCCTTGCTGGATGCACCAAGCAGCCTCTTGCATCACAGGGCAGAAATGCTTCAACAGCAACTTTAAATGTTAGAGATGCTAAAAGTGACACACATATATGCATGTATTTATATCAAGGCATCACAAAAAAAGCAATAAAACACCATACAACTTATTAAAATTTTATTTACTGTGCTTTTAAAATGATTAAATGTCTTTTGGGGGCTTGACTCCTGATATGCGAACAATTTATGATGGAGACACCACAGCTGCAGGTGGGAAGAACAGGCCTGAAGGCACCTGCCACAGATCGTCCCTGTGCCTTGACTGGGAAATTGTTTGGTTTGTTTTATTAAGACCAAATTAACACAAACCTATTTAATTTTACATTTATATTAATTAAATTTACTATTAAATAGCATCAAGTTTAAGCCAGTGAATTAAGCTGACAGAAACAAAAATACTGAAAGCCGGTTCCTGGGGGCAGCAAATTCACTCCAGTGACTCTTTCTCTCCAACACCACCAAAAGGTACATGGGATCTACGTGATCGGGACACATCTGGCTTATGCATAACATTCAGCAGAAGCTATTTTTTACATTAATTGGACATTTTTCTAGTAGTCGCTTGGTACTAAAAAAATCCAAAACCCAAACAAACCTGTCAAAACCAATAAAGTGATACTGTAGGGCTGACAGCTTTTAAGGCAACCACGTAACTCTGCCATCACAGCAATCTCTGGGAGAGCCCATATACAGCAAAAGGTTTAAAATCCCGCGCTGATCTGCTTCAAGCACCCTCGGTACACGTCAACCCATCACGGCCATAAGGATTTGAAAGCTCTGGGAGAAAAACTGGATGGCCACCAGTTACTTGAACCCAAATGAGCCAGACGTAGTTTCGGGGTATGAGAAGCATTTACCTGTACACCTGCTCCTCCAAAGAAATAGAACATGGAGCCCTCTTGGAAAAAGGGTACATATTTTACTAGGACGAAAATATTACATGGTAAAGAAGTTCACTTGGAGAACCTTGTGGAAGTCTGACAAAATCAGCCACATGAATGGCTCCTCTAGCTATCGACAATCAACCCCAACCTTTCCAGGTATCTTCTTTCCTCTGGATACAAATTGAATCAGCTTCCTCCCCACAGTATCCAGATAGTATTGGTGGCCTTCTGATTGTTACTATTTCACCCAGCTCCTCCTCATGAAAAAAAGGAGACATGATTCACTCTTAACTTGACAGCCAACACTGAAAACACCTCGAATTTCTCAGCCTCGCCTAGGTATATTGTAATTATATAGTTAAAAGTGAGATGGATATTGGCATGGTTTTTGCAATATATTTATTAGAAAAGCTTTAACAGCCTTTGTTGTATAGTAATTGAATAAACAACATGAATTACCCTAGAAGTCCCTACTAGTAACACAGGTTCAATGGAATTCGTCACTTCACGTCATACGAATTAAGAACTTCAAACAAACTGAAAGCTGCAATCATGTTTCTCTTCACATTTTTGTACAGTTTTGTCGCTAAATGTGCTAATATGCGAGTAAAATGTATTTCTATATTTAGAACGAGAAAAAAAAGAAAATATGCATTATATTAGAAAACATGCCAGAAAACTTTCCTAGACATACTTAAAGATCCTGCTGAAAACATCTCTTTCTTTTCTGGTTGTTTATTATTTATAGATATGGGAAGGTTTTGATCTTGGAACAATTCATGTATTGTAGCTATTTTTCTGATTGAATTCTTGCAGAGATCTGGCCTTTTCTTGGAACTTTGTCTGCAAGTGCAGGGAAAGAAATTCAGACAGTTTCAAAAAAACAGTGTCGCTCTCATTTGCAGACAAACAGAAAAGATGACAAAGGTTTAGCTACCACAGATTTTCAAGAGAACAGATGAAAAGGAGAAAAAAAATCTGACTGACACTTCAAGAGATCAGCTCTGTAAAATGAAAGGATCTCAGCCGACTGCGTTTGTTTTTCCCCAGGCTACACAGCACCTATGACAAAAGCTCATGTAGAAATAAGGAGATGATCCATTTAGCTCAAATGAATAGACAATGCCACGTGTTTCCATCTCCAGATGATTTCACAAAGAATATTTTCCTTTGTCGAAAGGATCAAATAACTATACGGTTGCATTAGGCAGTTAATGTATAAATAACCACAATAACTTCACATTGCAGGTGCTCTTCCTGGGTATATTATAGAAGTATATATGGTTTTACACAAATCTATAGTCAAAATGCTACTTAAGAGTATATTGCAAACAGACGCTGCTGATTCAGCTCATTAATAAATTCTACGCTCCTGATTAATTAATCCAGCTTGTCATTTTGTAATGCTTTTTTTATTTATATGCTTTTTATTTATTTTTTATTCATACCTGAATTCATCCATAGCCTACTTCTTTTAACACACGCTGGCATGTATATTTGAACTTTAAAATGGGATTATATTTTATACAAAGAAATCTGAACACCAAGTACAGAAATAGTCCATCAAATTAAACGTGAATAGAGGTAGTAAGGAAAACAGCGCATGAATCTTAACTTCAAGACTACTTTATTCGAGTGCTCAGCTCTCCTACTTTTTCACTTGATTTTGTTTGCTTTGAAAAACATCAATCTTGGGCAGTGAAAAAGCAACACTGGAAAAGCAGGCAGCCTTTCTGCTAGCTCGCAGCGATGTCGGCATGGTCTGCGCCTGATATAAATGGGGACAATTCCTTAGATTTCAGGGGATCTGTGGCAAATGACTGCTCTCAGCAACTGGCCCACGATCTTGCACACCTTCAGCAGATACTTGGCTCCTGTATCCCTTGGACAAAAGTGACGATTTCTCCTACTTCGGCTGCAGGCTTTGCTGAACTGCCGCTATCAGCCCCAGACATGTCATCTGTTCAGTTTTCAAAAAGAGAACGACAGAGCTACAAAAATATTTTACAGCACCAAGTGTATTCTCCTCATGCTTCTCTTCAGGTTTCTTCTTCTTAGCTTCAGACAGAAGCTAAGGATGTAATATTCCTGTCTAAAATACTTAGAAACAAAAGCAAAATAAAGCAGCAATGGAAAAATATTTTCTCTACTGGACCTAGGTGACCAGCAAGAGCTATGTAACAAGAGATTCCTGCCACTCTTGCTACTCACGTGCTCAGGACTGCTTGATAAAGGAGGGCAGTTAGAGTAAAAGCTGTAATTTTTGTGACAGAAACTGAGCTTTATACAACTACACAACAGAATTTTGTCCTTTTTAGAGCTTGTTTTATGCTGAATTCATTCACCTGAAAGCAGGCACCCTCTCGGTATGTCCCTGTAACCACGAGGGAGGGAGAGAGTCGAGAGCGAAGAGCACCGGATGTTTTCAACGCCCTCTTTCGATGACACTCAAACACTTTAGGGAAGGAGGAGATGTCATGAGAGGTAGATACATACAGAGAAGTTTACAGCCAGGAGGGCATCTCTAGTCCTGAGTAAGGTATTGTGAGATCCTACCAAGTAAAGATAATGTCCAAATCATCTGGAGGACTCTTACACATCCTATGCAAACTCTGCCTCAGGTTGCCGGTACATCTTCTCAGGGGGTTCGCAGTGGCCAAAAATGAGCCGCATTCTGCTTTAAAGGTGATTTCCCCAAACCTCCACACTTGCCCAACTAATCAAAGGGAACAGAGACAAACCAGTGGGAACTAGCAAAGTAAAATATTTTCCTCCTTGTGCTTTTTTGCTGACAAAAACAGAGCAGTGAAAAAACTCTTTGGAGAATGGCTTAAGAGGAATCAACAAATACCAGTTGCTAACGAAGTGTGTCACTTTAGCTATCTCATTGCCTTATGTTCAAGGACCAGGATGACTGCAAACATCTCCTGCATGCAGATTGAGAGGATCATTATTGACAGTGGTAGGACAGACACGCTGAGATGACAGCAGCTTCCTCAAGCATAGGCACAACAGCATAAACATATTACTAAAAACAAAACAGAGATGAACTAAACGTAAGTACATTTATGCAGATTAAGCATCACGAGCAAATGTCTGCAATAGCCTCTNGGCTTAAGAGGAATCAACAAATACCAGTTGCTAACGAAGTGTGTCACTTTAGCTATCTCATTGCCTTATGTTCAAGGACCAGGATGACTGCAAACATCTCCTGCATGCAGATTGAGAGGATCATTATTGACAGTGGTAGGACAGACACGCTGAGATGACAGCAGCTTCCTCAAGCATAGGCACAACAGCATAAACATATTACTAAAAACAAAACAGAGATGAACAAAACGTAAGTACATTTATGCAGATTAAGCATCAAGAGCAAATGTCTGCAATAGCCTCACTTTTTGACAGTGAGGACAGAGCAAAGCCTGCTGCCTTTGATTCCCTTGAATTTAAAGGATCAATTTGTCAGGTCTGAAAGGGGACAGCAAGACCAGGGGGGAAATCAGAGGGCAGTCAGTAAATACTAAAAAAAAAAAAAAAAAAAAAAAAAGATGGTGTCTTAACAGCTGGAGCAAGAGGCATCTAAATTACACCCAGAGTGGAACCAAAACCAGATCACATTACAAAAAGTAGTAGCACCGAGGAAAAATATTTCTGTTACAATTTCCAATGAAAGAAGCATACTTCCATCTGCAAGTGCCACCCAAAAATAATGGCACATCTTTGAGCAGTGCCATGAGCCCCTCCACCAAATGCAGTAGCCAAAACACACCCCCTGAGCAGGGAGCTGAAGACAGAGCAAACCCATTTCTGCTCACATAAGAGCACCGAAGAATTTCTTTGGGGGTGTGTATGTATTTGTGTGCGTGCGCACATACACATATGCTAAGCATTCGGAAGATTTGAGGTCAACATGACATAAAACTTTTTCTTCACTTGTTCATCTCTATATACCATACAGAAGTTTTCAGCACAGTTCCAGATTAAATACAACATCACTAAAATTCATGTAATATCTGTGCCAGAAGGCTGCTATGGAGGACTTGCAGGAAACAGCATGGCCAAGAAGCAAAAAACATCCGCCCACTTTTGAAGGACCGTGGTCAACACACACACCCCTCACATCCAGCTTTGATGCACAAAGAGTCATTCCAAAAATATAACCCGTAGCATAGTATAAAGCCTGCTGATACCAGTCTACAGCTGCAGTCAGATGAGCTTGGGAACCACAGCCTCCCTAGGAATATAAAAGCTCCTCCACTCATCTCAACCGCCCCGACTCCAGAAAAAAATCTCTCCAGCCTCTGATCCTTACACAGCAATTACAGTTGGAAATACTTTGCTTGATAAATTAAAGCAAGTTCTGCCTGAATGAGACAGACAAGTTAAAGGGCAAAAAAAAGCATATCAGCAACGCAGCTGAGATTTTTTTTTCTAGTATACTCTTATCTCACGTATCACACTGCAGAAGTACACAGACTTCAGGGATTTAAACCCTTCGCCTAAAACCCCAGCTAAGGCTTTCTACAGGGGAACACTCGGAAAAATTAATCCAGATTAATATTGAATAGTTATTTATCCTCAAGCGTCTGCACAGGCTCTCCTTCAGAACAGCGCAGCTTTCACGGGGTTTGCTTCATTGGCACTGCAGGTGAGTCACGCTAAACGGAGCCAGGGAGACTTTAAATCCAGACTAGACTACCCCTGCAGCGGTGCAACTCATCGTTCATCCCCTTTCTGCAGGGATTAGTGGCTCAGGACTCTGTGCCCGGTGTTGCAAAACACTTAGCGTGTCATTTGATCACATCATCTGAAACAACGCTGCTGTAATTTAATGTTACATCAGCCTCTGTATTTTGCCCTCAGCAAGTGCTGTGTCTTAGCTCAGCTAAAAGTTTTGCACTCTGGACTTAAAATCATCCCGTCGGCTCTGTCTCAGCAAAGGGGTAAGGGCAGAAACGTTGCTATAGATGGAAGTCAAGGAAAAAGGAGGGGTTTGCCCCAACCACTATGGTTTTAGTAGGGTCAAGTCAGCACTGTCCTCTCCTTGCTCTTGGGAAAAGAGAGAGCCAAAGGCAGTGCTAGACACCTCCTCCTTCACTGCAGGGAGGGCAGAAGAGAACCAAGGCTAGAGGAAGGATGTCGTCATCTTTAGACAATACAAATTAAACAAATACAAAGAAAGGGATAAACATAACAGCATGGGTAGATCTTACTCAAACTCATGTGTTTAGTATTTAATTAAGCAAACTTGAAGTAAGCGTTCCAAGTCAGAGGCAGCCCTACCTATAAAATCTTGTCCGAATATGTTGTTCTTGCTGGCCAACAGGGAAACCTCGATATTGCCACTGTGAAAAGGAATAAGTTCTCCATATCTCTGTGGTTTTTCCTTGCAGGTTTGCCCTTCCTTGCACAATTTCCTTTCAGAATTATTGCTATTATTATTATTATTATTTTCCTTAGCATTATGAAAATGGTTAGGTCCTTCTGTAAAACAAAATAGCAGGGAAGGAGCCCTTTAATGGTTATTTCCAAAGTAAGGTCTCTAGTTACATCAAAATCGAGGCTAAAGTCATGTAACACCCCTACAAAAAACATTCGGAATATGTTAAGCGCAGTGAGAAGAATTCTCAACACATGCAACCTTCACTGCCGAAAGCCAGTGGGCAATTTTCCATGCTGCTGTTTTTCTTCTTCCCTAAAGCAAATCACTGTTACTAGGCAGTAACATTACATTTTAGCATCTTGCCATTTACTGTTTCCTTATTAGCATTCAAGTCTATACGAGCAAAATGAAATTTTTAACAGTTCTTTGGTCAAGCTTCTGCATAGTCAAGACCAAAATACCAGCAGACTGAAATTTCTCCCCCCGTGCTCTAGTCCTAGACTAGCAGAAGTGCTCCATTATTTTCATTACAAAAAAACCTAAAATAGTGTACAGAGATACTGCTCACTAAGTGCTTTAGCTGCACTGCAGAACCAATATACCGATATAACACACTCAGATGTGAAAGTATCCTCATAACGCATTCAAATATAAAAACGCAGGCCATCACAGCCTGGTGACTTTCAACCAAGCAAGCTGGCGCCTAACGGCAAAGCATTCGACATTAAAAATAAAACAGAGTAAAGGACACTGAGGCTTTCTGTAAAGACATTTGGAAGCTAAATTATATAGTAGATCCCTATGCAACAGCAGAGAAATTATAAATGTTGCTTCAATAAGGTAAATGTTGCAATTCGCACACAGGTCAAATTAAGTACGGCAAGTGAACAAAAGGTGATGCAACTCTGGATCGGAGTGCAAGATGCACTGACACACATTTTCCTTGAAATAGCAATGCATTAACTGGGATCACGTGCACTAAGTAAAACAGGCAGCATATTGCACAACACCTTTATGATGCGTCCAGAGACAATAGGGTTGAAAACAAACAGATCATGTTTGTGACAGTCTTATGACACAGTGGAGATGCATAACTTCTGTCGCCACAGTGTAAAAATCTGCTTACTATCCTGAAATATTCCAGCACTGGTCCAACAGTTGCTGACCACCAACAAGCACAAACAGGAGAAGTACTAAAAGGAAAGAAAATCAAATGTGAAGGACAAACAGAAAAGAACCAAGGGAAGGGGGAGTTTAGCTGAGAAGAAAGGAGAAAGGGGAAAAATAGTAAAAAACCAAGCTGAAAGAGGAGAATATGATGTTGCTTGAAAGCAAAGACAGTGATTAAGTAAAGGACAGAGGTGAATGTTCCGCAGGATATCAGAAAAGGGAGAAAGAGCTTGCACGGTGGAAGCAGAATTGAAAGAAAGAGAGAAATATTCATCGAGTGAAAATACCAGGTCCTTGAAAGATGCTAACACTAACAGGGAGTAAATGTTACTGGGAATATAAAATATTTTCTTCTTCATTTCACATGGACAAGGAGAGAAACAGATCAGGAAGTGAATGATGCTTCTATTACTCTAACATATTCAAGAGCACATAAAATGCAAACATACCAAGCCTATTTGAGAGGGGAAAAGCGTAAGCACAAGAGGGCAAGAATTTCAAGTGTAGGTACTATGGGATCTCTTCACAACAAAGCGGAGTTTCTTCATGGTGGTATGAAACAGAGCTGACTCTCTTCACTGCTGTTTAGTTTTGCTGTGATCTGAAGAAGTTTACTGGTAGCATAAATCTTGTCCTGGCACAAACAGAAGGCAAAGCCACGAAGGCTTCATTTGGGCTGATGATACCATGCTAACGAAAGGGAAGATGAACTTCATAGCTGAACTGAACCCACCTCCGTAGCTGGAAGAGGGAGATCCCACTCCCCATCTCTTCTGCCAGACTGTCTCCAAAATAAAAAAGCTCTATAGCCCTCCAAGTCCACAACAGCAAACTGACAGTCTCTGAAGCCTGGCTGTCAAGTGTTATCAGCAAGAAGGCAGAGGGGCTCCTGTCACAAGCCATGCAACCCAGAAGCAGTGGCAAGGCTAAAAGTCACAGCAAGAAGAGAAGGGGCAGCCTCTGCGTTTCCTAGACTCAAGAGTACCCAAATTTAAGGTGGGCAAAATAAAGGATTTTCAAAACAAATCAGACTTTATTGTGAGCCACTTGGCTCTCAGAGAGCTCTCCCATGGCCTTAGGTACGTTGATTGCGCATCTGTGAAGGATACAGGATGTCAAGTGGAAGGACTTCATCACCACCTGAGATTTTCAAGAATTTGGTCATCGTTGGTACCTGCAGGAAGCATGGGACACAGTCGGAGCACGGATGCTCCACGTCAACACACATACCACCCTGTCAGGCAACCAGGAACAGAGGATACCCAAGAGAAACCTTTAGAAAGACCTTACAGGGTAAAGGGCCATCCCTCTCCACACTGCAGGGCATGCGGAAATGGCAGTGCGTGACAGAAGGAACAGCACGGCCTTCTGTGATCGGCATTGACAGCACAGGGTGGACATTAAGCAACGCGATTAAGAGCATTTTGGAAAGCTCTCTGCAAAATACTTCAAGGGAGCGAAGGAAGTGACAACTATCCTCTGAAGCCCGTAATCCTGGAAAACCGTCCAACTATTTGACATTCTCAGAGGATACAATGGTTCTGATAACACCATGAAAGGGACTGTCCTATGCTTTCCTTTTTTATTCTGGTTACTGGTAATTCCTGAGCTCTTCTACATGACAATTAGCTTTGCTGTTTAACAGCTGCTCCTCACGTGGGCCAGCAGCACCTGCAAAACCTTGCAAAAGCCAGAGCTCAGGAAAGACAGCAAGAATGCTCATGATCCACAGCAGCTCCTGCCACTGGCAGGAACCAACACAGCTGGACCAGCCCATGAGCCCCGCACAGCACTCCTTTCCCACTCCCATTTTTTCTTTTTACATGACATAATCCTAATGATGAAAAAAAAAAAATCAAAAAACCCCACGATATTGAAAGATGTCATAACACATCACAGTTCTTGGTACAATAATCCAATAATCAAAACACCTATGCATGTGAAAATTATGAGAAGTAGCTACAACTTTTCTTGACCTGAAACATCTCTCTGTCCCCAGCCTGGAGTAATTTCTGGTTTTGTTAAGACATGCCCTGATTTGGTTGTTTGAGGGTTTTTTTCTGGTTGCATCTCAGTCTTCCTGAGATTCTAAAAAGGATCTCAGGAGAGATGACATAAGGCGGAGAGCAGGACTGCACGTGGGCAACTGTCCTGGTTCGAGGGTGGTGGTGAAGCAGCCAGCAGATCAGCTTCGGCAGCTGGGGAACTGCAGCCTGAGACCGCAGGTGGGAAAGCTATGCAGCACGCACCCTTTTTGCTCATTACCATCACTGTATTTAAGCAACATAGATCATTAGTGAAACNTGAAGCAGCCAGCAGATCAGCTTCGGCAGCTGGGGAACTGCAGCCTGAGACCGCAGGTGGGAAAGCTATGCAGCACGCACCCTTTTTGCTCATTACCATCACTGTATTTAAGCAGCATAGATCATTAGTGAAACAAATAGATAGTGTTGGCTTCCTTAAAAAAAAAAAATTGCTATTATTAGCTGTACCAGCTGGATCGTATCTACTTTTACAGCAACTAAAAAGCTGTCGAGCTGCTCTCCTTGAACAGCACACAAATCACCATCTCCATTGTTTAAGCCGGAAATATCTGTCTTTCTTACATTCCCCACCAAAGAAAGTTTTCTGAATATGAGGGTTCTTACAAGCCGCATAAAATTTTACACTATATTAAATTAATTCAACAAATCACAGAAGTCGGACCTTCCTCCAGCTAAATGGTTAGCTTCAATTCATGGGCTTGTTACAATTCTTTTCTCTACTATAATACAATTACTTACGGCAATTAACCTGACATTTTCTTTGCAGTATCCTTTCTTCTAAACTACCTGCATGAAAAAAGGCTTATATGTGTCTCTTCATGATTGTTCCACCTTGCATCTTATTTAAGACATAACACGATGCTTTGAAATCATATGTAAAAAAACTAAGCGTTCTACAGGCTGTGGCAGCCTTTTCTACTGTGACCCTTTTAATATTATAAGCATATTAAATAGTAGCAAGTACTTTTTATTGCTTTATTATTTGTGCATCAGTGCTCATACCATGCAAGCAAAGCAGAATCACTGTTACATCGCAGCCACAATAGCAGCTTTTCAGAATGAAGGAAGTTTTCCATGCAGCATTTGAAAGACAAGAGGTCGCAGCCTTCTGTCAGAGTATTTGACCATGAACGCCCATGAAAATTAGTAAACAAGATCAGCATGTCTCATCCAACTTGTAAAGTTTTGTGAATTTGGAAGATTTAAAATTTTGTTCTCTGATTGCTGGGTGCTGTTATTCTTTTAATACAATTTTGCTCTTACTGAACATAGTCTCACAAAACATTTGCCAAGTCGACACACCTGCTTCGCAGTTTAGCAGCACCTAAAGTTGTGCTTTAAGATCTCTTTCATGAGCTCTCCAGAGGTTACTCACAGAAGCATTTCAAACATGCTTGTACACCTAATATACAGATGAGCGTCTCATGCTGTTAGTGACAAGAAAGGTCTGGCAACAGATGTCCACAGATCCCAATTACTCCTTCCTGAAAAAGAAATCCACATCTGGGGATCTTTGCTCCTCAACTCTGCTGTGCTGGAAATTCAAAGTCGGGATGCTGTAGCACTGAGCCTACCCCTAATAATCCAAGTCAAACACATCTTGACTCTGTGAACACTGAGTCATGGGAATAAAGTAAAAACAAAGCCGTTAGCCTTTGTGGGCAAAAACTCTACAGCACAAAAATCTTGCGCTAGGGGTTTTTTTGGGTGCTTGTTTTTTTGAAGTGAGCCTTCATGGGAAAGCGCAGAAGAACGGAGAGGTTAGGGCTGCCGCTGGTGACCGAGAAGGGGAAATGGAGCCTGCAGACAGACAGGCAAAGCAAGGGTATGTGAAACAGCTAAACTGTCCTTCATTTTAATGAGCTGTTAACATGGAAGCCTGTTGCACTTCTGCTTGCTGCCTTTTAAGTAGCCACATGCAGCGTTGTCTGCAGGGTACAGCAGAGACAGCAAGTTGCAAACGGCCAAGCCAAAAGTTTTTTAGAGTATCCATCTAATTACCGTGCTTTCCACTGTCCCCTGTAACTGTTGTTTGCAGAGCTGGATTTCTGCAGTGCAGGTCTGTGGAAGTACAGGACCTGAGCCAGCAGCAAAATGAATTTAATTTAATAAACTAAAAGACTGCTGCAACTGCCTTGATTGGTGAACTTGGGAAGCAAGCTCAGGCACCTTCAGAGGGAGAAAGACACACTCTCAGAAATCACGAACTATTTCCATGTAGGCAGAAACCGGCACACACAGCCTGTGTTGTGAAGCCCAGTCCCTCAAAACCGCAACCAAAACTCCAATGCTTTTCAAGTCCAAAAAGCCCAAACTACTCTCCCATGCATCCTACGTGCATTTTAGAGCTTGGCCACAAAACACAAACAGCCTAAAGAACTACAGCAGGGTAGATAAAGGGACAAAGTGAAGCGTTAGGTCCCACAAAGTGTCTGTTTTTAAAAAAGTAAATTCCAAAGCAGTTGGTAGTTTGGGTGACAGGGTACAGATTTTCAGGCTGTAAAAGGCTATTTCACTTTCATACCACAAAAAACTCATGTAATGGACTCCTTTTAAGAAAAAACAACTAGTTTTGCATTAGTCCTCAGCAGATATTTAACAAAATGGTCTTACAGGTGCTGTTATAAAATAGTAGGTTTCAGCAAAATAGAAAACAACAAGGAAATCCATCAGAGAAGCTTCAGTACGCACGTATAAAATTTGCCGCTTGTTAGCAAATACAAAACGTCAAAGTCAGCACAGTGCCTGAGAAAAGCCATCCCTTTGAATGCTTAGTGCCCGCAGGGACCTGCGATCACAATTACTAGGCTGTTGCAAATGTTCTTGCAGTTTCAGGTTTGGTATTCAAAGCCTCAGGTGCTTTGGCAACGCTGTCATAAATCACATTTACGTGGCTTCGGCTGCGCCGCTGAGCTCTCGGCACGCCCCGACCCAATGCTTTCCAGCGTGCGATGTGCCATCTCCTCCCCTTCGGCATCTCGGCCTTTTGGGGTCCAGGTGAAGCCCAAATGCTTCAGCAGTGGCACATCACACGCACAGGCACGGTAGGCATCCTGCAGCATCCTCTCCTCTACCACAAAATGTGTCCAGCTTTGCTACAGATGGAAGAGGATACTAAATTGATGATTTTCTGCAAAATTATCCACACTGATGCCAAAAACCCTCTTTGTGGCAAAGCTAATTTAGAGCCTACTGTTGTACTTCTACAGTAAGGTTTGTTCACTCCATGTATACTGTTTTGTGCTGACTGACGTCAAATTTCAGTTACCAAGTTGCTAAGTATCCTACCATGACTCTTGCAGACTTTCATTTTTACTACACCATCTGACCAAACTTTGCCTCCTGCCCACTCCTTTTTGCATTTATGAACGCACTGAAGAGCACAAGGTTGATCAAAGATCTCATGAGGGGCATCAATGATCACATGGAGAGAGCAGGGGAGGTCCACCCTTCAGGGAACCTGCTGTCAATCTCTTTCCTTGGAGACAGTCAAAATTCAACAGAGCTGGGAGTAACGACCTCACGTGGATGTCATCCCCGCTTTGAGCAGCAGTCTCCAGCCTAGAGAGCTCCAGAGGTCCCTTTCCAACCCACATTATTCTATTATACTATTAGTCCCTAACGCAACATTTACCCAGAGCATACAGAGGGTAATTAAAACCTCCCACTATTATTTTGTTTTCTGCCCTTATGACCACTCCTATATCACTTAGCATATCACAGCCACTGTAACGTGCAACGTTTGAGTGGCTCACCAGAGAATCCTGATTTTTTTTGTTTGTTTTTTAATCTAGGAGTCAGTGAGACCTGCTGCTACAGATAATTCATGTACTTCTTTATCATGCCACTCTGCCCCCAGCACAATCAGCTCCGCCACTTCTGTGTAACTCCAGCTCTCCTATTAGCCCACAACCCGGCACGGAGCTTGGAGAGGCCTTTTCTACATCAAGGTCCTCAGTGAAAACCAGGCATGCCTGTTCAACTGCCCTATTCTTTGGGTTTCTGGCACATCTGCAGGGACGTGCATAGCTTTGATTCTCCCTTGGCTGCCCTGTTTAAATGAGATCCCACTTGTTGAAATTGCTCTCTGCATTTTCTTATTTGAAATTTATTAGCTTCTGCCCTATCCCCTCCGTTTTTTTTTTCAGAATAAAGAGTTCTTAGTGACTTCATTTCTAAAGAATATGTACTAACAGTTCATCTGCCCCTTTTGTGTTTTGAAACTCCTTTATAAATTCAAACTGCTGCGAGCACTTTGTGAGCGAAGGAGAGACGAAAAAAATGATCTCTTGGCTTGTTACGTCTAATTTTAATCAACTGAGCATCCTCCTTCCACAGCCTAACCAAAACTCTGCCTAAAACCCCCATTCTCCTCTTGCTGGTAGTCTTCCTGCACAAACATGCACTCCCTTATCCACAGCTTTAATTTACATTTCATAAACCTTGACTGTACTGCTGCTTCGCTAGCAGAGAGCCCTGGTCTTCCCAGGCAGCTGCTCCATCCTCATCACCATTTCGGCAGCCCCATGTGATTTGTCTTCCCGGTTTCGTGGGCGGCTTATCTCCCCTGGCTTTTCCACAGAAACAGCTGCATACTCCCTGTCCTCCTGACCCAAAGCTCCCACTGTGGCTCAACCCACTCCTCAGCCAGGCATTGGCTACTTTCAACCTGCAGATTTATATCCAAACATTACTAAAATCTACTCAATTAGGCCCAAAATGAAGGTCTAAATATTTCTTTTTACAATTCTTAACGATTCTAGGTTCACATGAACTTTGCGTGTATCTCCTCTCTTAAATTTCCTTGGGACTGGAAGCTTAACTCTTAAACCGTCTTTAAAAATCTGCTTTAGTCCAAAAACACAGAGCGAACCATCCCAAGTAAAATTTTAAAATTTATCATTACCAAGAAAACTCTCTGAATTCATAGCTGTACTGAAAAGCCCAGGGAAATATCCCAACTAAAAGAGAAGAAAAACAGAAGAGGACAACATATCCCTGGAAATGCATCTTGTGGTCATTCTTAAATGCCGTTGTGCTGCAATATTTTATCAGACTCAAATTCTTCACTCCCATGTAGTGAAAATCCACCGTAATGCAAGCAGAACAGCAAATCAACACATAATGCAAGAAGCACAGCACCCAAGCATGTACATCTGCCCTTTGTGACACAAAGACGTTTTCATACAAATTTCTACGTGCCAACACTTTAAAGAAAGGAATTCAGGTGTTTCAGGGAAGGGTGTTTTCACTCCCAGCGCTCAGTTCAACAGTCCCGCATCGTGTTTGTGAGGTGCCTTGCTGCTACAGTGAGTCATACATGGTCCTGCCAGTGGCCAAAAAATATTGGTGAGTCTTGTTCAGACGGATGAGCTTTGGCAGGTCTGACACTGGGAACATGCCTGGGAGCTCACTTAGTTAAATACTAGCTCTGTTTCAGCAATTACATCCAATACTGCTTACAATTGACAGGCTCTTTCTATACAGTGCCTCAATATTGAGGCATCCTCACCAAATCTGTCAGGAAGGCAAACACACGCTAAGGAAAGGTTCCATAATATCTTGAATTACCCTAGTTTTAGCAGCCTGCAGAGAGAGAGATGCCTTGTTCCATGCAGCAAAGCAGTCTTAGCTTTTCTTATTCTTGCCTTCACCAGCAGAAAAAAAAATAAGGATGGGTTTTGGTACATCCTACACTTCTAATGGAAATGAACCCTCTTCATAGGTTATCTGTGTTGGAAATAAAAGGTAAAACACAAAATTCCTAGGATTCAGGCAGGCTATATGGTGTTTTTTTGGGGGGTGGGTCCCTAAATAAACCCTGTTCCTGGAACTCCAGACACAAACGCCTCACTCCAAAAAAAAATATTCGTTGTTTTAATTGCTAGAAAATATTTTGGGTTTTTTTTTTTCCCCAAATGAATACTTTAATACATCTTTAAGATGGATTACATGCTAATTATAACGATGTCATATATTGTAAATCTTGAATCCTCAGTAATACAGGTCCTCATACCAAAAGAGATGCTACTACATTGTCTGACACATGATAAAGGGCTTACTAATTAGCTTTTCTTAACAATTAAAACACGTTAATTGGAAACTGATTTAATTACAATCCGATCTAGTGGAAATCACAAATTCACATGAACAGCTCCTTAATGAAAGGCATTAGGACTCATGCTTTTAACGAATGGTAAGTAAACGGGTGTGTATCTTGGTAATGGAGGTCTGTTCTCAATTTTGCTAGGTTTTTCTCAAGTTCTTAATCTTTGATACCGGATGTGTATTAGAGACTGTTAGAATAACAAAATTCCATCCAGAAGTTGATTGGGCTGAGAATCAAATGAAAGGCAATTTGCATTGCAATAAACTATTTCCTGCAGAGAAAGACAACAGCTCTGAGAAACACGAAACACAGTTCCCTGCTATCACTATTATAGAGCCTATGTGTGCGTATACATGCATTTCCACATAGATGCTAGTGGAGGCACGATTAAATATTCATGTTGTCATCTCCTACGCAGAGCACAGGTTGTATTGCAGGAGTATTTTGCTCTAATCAACAGCAACACAAGTCAGTTGATATCATGCTCCAATCTGATGCTTAGAGAGCATTGCTGGTGACCCGGCTTCTTCAGAGATGCATAACAGCTACAGATATAATTATTATTCTACTTTGCTGAACTGAGAAATAACACACCTACATGCAAAGATGTGGAAACTATACCCACACAGATTGTTCTCTTTTACATGCAATTAGCTGGCAGTCTCAGCAGCCACTGAATTTCTGCACGGTCATACATCAGAGAAAGAAAACTGCTCTGCTTTGCTGCAGTTCTTCCAAGTATCTATGTGTCAAGAGACATTTGGCTCTACCTTTTATAATTTAAAAAAAAAAGCACATAAATCAAAAAAGTCAGTACACTTTTCCAGGAAACCTGTAACCCGACAATGATGAGGCTCTGTCCAGTGCTGAGCTGGATTACCTCTGGAGGTGCCATCACCAGCCAGCTGCACCTGTA
The DNA here is from genome assembly GCA_013398225.1 of Steatornis caripensis. Lineage (NCBI taxonomy): Eukaryota > Metazoa > Chordata > Aves > Caprimulgiformes > Steatornithidae > Steatornis > Steatornis caripensis. Next base: position 88,818 of record VZSC01008698.1, on the reverse strand, counting down.
CAGGTTGTTATTGTAGTTAACCAGTTGCTAGCAACACTTCCAAGCTCCTCTGACACTCGTTTCTCCTACACTGCTGGTAAAGTTTCCAAGTGTAGAAACAAAGCCTTCTGGCAAGATATATCTGAGTAGATTTCAAGCTAAGAGAATTGCTTTAATGAGCTTGGGAACTGAAGACATGTGGCAAATTGGGAAGCTGTTATGCAATTTGTGGTGCACATCTTCACATAGATATTGGACAACAGAACTGAATCTACGCAGTAACAGCAGTGCAAAACTTGGCTTGAACTAGCCACGTAGCTCCTGATGTGCAAAGGAATACCGTGTCTAGGTTTCACTCCTCCAGACTAGCACAGCAGCAACACCACAGAAAAGTCATGGTAAAAATGGACAACAAAAGCACAACAGCACAGCAAAGCTCTTTATCCTTTCAGCAGCTAGCTGCTCCGTTTTCTTTCCCATGACAAGATCAGGGCAAGGGAGTACTCCCATACTCGGCAGCTCCACGGAGCACAGACAGAAAGGCACAATTCAAACAGACCATGATCTCTGGGGAGCTGCCTAGAGGTAGACCTCAGTACAGAGCTGACTTCATGACAATACACATTCATGGTAACAGAAAGCTGAATCCGCATAAACAGGCTCCTCCTGGGACACTCTTACCTAGTGTGTATTAATAAGCCTTCAAAAGTTTACCACCAAGAAAGCCAGATCTGTTCCAAGAGACACTCCCCATGTAGTTGTCAAATATTTATTCAATTATACATGCTTATATTTGATCTATTTACCATTAGTTTTGCGTTAAGATTATTCAAAAGAAAGGTTGCGTCAACACTGCTCACTTCATGCCCTACCATTCCTGCAGTATTTCCAGGTATTTCTTATATATGCTTATTTAAGAACCTCTCTGATTTTCCTCTACGAACTAGTAAGGGATGGATCTGCCTAGATCAACCTAAAGTATCCTTCTTTAATAAACACCATGCATATTCATTCAACTAAACTTGATAGAAATCCTACTGCTCTACCAAGAACCCTACACTAGTTTGCAGTTTGCTGTTACCTCACACAGCTTTCAAAGACCAGAAAGACCAATAAGCATAGATCATTTTAAGCTTCACAGAGAAAATTTTGGATGGACCTCCTGCTCACATCAATAGTGAGACTCGTCCAACAAGTGGTTTGAGCCTGAACAAGTTTCACCAATGACTCATAGTATTTACTCTTGCTAGATGTATCTTGAAATGCAAACCCAACCTAGTCATACGCATTGGGGCAGGGTACTCAAAGCCCCCAAGACTTGAGTCCTCCCATGGTTGTAATCTAAGATCTCGCAAGGTCACAAGGCAGCCAACTGCAAACTTTTCGAAACAAATCAGCTTGCATTTTGCTGACCATTGAGAAGTCTTCATCACCTAAAAACAGCCCAGTGAGCCAGCACTAATAGCAAAAGCAAACCACTGTCCTCTAGCAAGAAAGGATTCAAATGTTTTCTGGGCATTAGCATCCAAGACAAACCTCGTGAGGGGTAGCCGCTTACCAACTTAAACACCCTTGAAGATGATTGGCACTCATAATCACTTTGTGAAAAGGTCCCCGCGCTCCCAAACCATTTGTACATTTTTAAAACATTGACCTCAAGTCTTCATCTCCAATATACATAAATACAGACGTGTTTCTAGGGACTAATTTTAAACATGAAGCAGAGCTCGCCAAACAGAGAAGGAGCTGAGCTACAGCATTTAATACTCCTGTTTCACTTCCCACCAGCTTCCAGCAAACTGCTTGCGTGAAATTCATATCCTGTCTAATATCTTCAAATCCCAAAGTCCGAAGCCTGGCCTTTGCTTCTGGTTCTTGGGTTTTTGGGAGTAGAAGGGAAATTAAGAATTTCATGTGTGCAGTTCCTGCCGGCAGCTTGGATCAAAGGCGATAGCTGGGGAGGAAACGCTCTGCTCTGAGGACGTGCATGCCAAGGGAGCTGCATCTCTTGAAGGATGCCACATAAAGGCTGCCAGGTTTGCCACAGGGCAGAGAATACACAAGGGGAAACCTAAATCAGATCTAAACACCTTTAAGTCTCCTGTCTCCACAAGTTTATGACTTTATCAGTGTTTCAGACCACGGCTGAGTAGAGAGATCGTATTGCATCTCCTTGAGCAACGTTGCAAAGTCCGCAAGAATTTGCACTGTTGTCCTGGGACTACAGAGCAAAGGACATCCGTATATGCTGAAAGCTGTATTGCATCTACTCTGCTATGCCAGTTCATATCTAGAATACATGATGCTTCCAAGTACAAACTACAGCACAGAAAAATGCTGTGCCCCCAACCCTAAAATTAGCCAAGGCACAGTGAGATCTGTGACCATCACGTACTTACGGGGAATACAGCACGACGAGAGTCGACTTGTTATTTGCTGCTCTCGGTGCATTTTCAAAGACATCAAGCAAAAGTGGGCACATTTTCACAATCAGTAGTCAACTCCAGTGTGCGATTGTCTGACTCAGCTCCACATTATTCTGGGTTTTAACAAAGTTTTTAAAGCAAGGGAAAATATGTATGTAATTGCCTTCCAAGGTCTCTGTGGGGTTAAAGAGAAGATGGAAACAACAAGGAAGTCACATGTTAGCGTGGAAGTCATTTTTGTGCCCCGCTTTTTTAGCTGTGGAACATTTATCTTGGAAAACAGTCACTCACAAGTAAACTCTGGGGGATTATTTTTTTCCCCTCTTACAACAATAAATATATCCTGTGAACTAGTGTTTTGAAAATCTCAACAGGTTTAGAGGTTCCGTTTTGCACAGATAAGCATCCAAGAGTTCAAGAGTGTTATCAAGGCTCCTTTGATGTACATACCAGACTGGAAATCCTATGAGAAAAAGCTCTCTTGCAAGATTTCCTGTATTCCTAAATTTTTGCCAAGGTGGAAATAGCTTATTCCTTTTTCACAGTAGTTCAGTGTTTTTACTTCCAGCTTAGCTGCAAACAAGAGACACGAACAATTTAAAGGAAGCGATCCGACACAGAGATCAGCTCACACATACACGAGTACACAGCAAAACCTCTTGGGAGGACTGAGGCTTACAAGAATTTCTCAGAGGTAGAAACAGCTGTTGGATCATTAAAAATTTGAGGTGGTGGGCACTGAACAGCATGGCTATTGTTTGCATTGGATTGCTCTAGCTTACAGAAAAAGCTAGCAATAAATAGGATTTAGCCTCCCAATTTAAAGGATCCAACATCACAGAGGTCTTCTCAGCCCAAACAGAGGACCATGCAGAAGCCCACGTCTGCAGATCAAACAGGAGCAATAGCTAAATATTTGGTATTAAGCCCAAAGCACCTTCAGGTCCTTCAGCCCTGGGTGCTAACCTAGAGCCTGCTGCTGCATTTCACTGCCACAATAGGTTAAGCCAAGATTTTGTGTGTCAGTGTCTTCTCCTATACCTGGCAGAAAAGGAGAGGAAATCAGAGAAATCTTCTCTGATGCTCACTTTGAAGCACAAGTTCTGCTGCCAGGCTTCTATCACTCCATCCCAGTGTGCACTACCTTAACAAAAAGCTCCCAATAATGAGGAACAGTGCAAAAGGACCCACCGATTCCCCAGTGTGACACTGCAGCAACTCTCTGAAACTAAAGAAAGGGGAAAGTGGGGACCCAAATGCCAAGCCATGTTCTGTTAATATCACCCATGGTCTCGGAAGGCCGGAAACATGCTTTGAGTTGCAGGACTGTCTGCAATGTTGCACTGATACTTCTGCAGTTTTTTTCAAACAATGGAAAGCTCCATGCAGTTTCAAAGCACAGAGGAAATTTGTATCGCAACTTCTGTTGTCTGGGAAGGGGGAGGGAAGGCAATCCAATTATCTTCCCAGACAGGAGGATGAGCTTTGTATGAGCAATCAGCACACCCGGACGGCTGAGGATACCAAACACCAGCCAAACTTGGGCCCTGCTTCATTTACATGCTCGGGCACTCCCCACTCAGCTCCAACAGCGTATTTCACTGCAGTTATTAGCAACGGAAAGGAGGGTGTGGGACTCAGACCCTGCTTTTGACTTTCATTTGCACACAGAAGACTCAGTAATCATCAGGTGTACCTTAAATGAGAAAAGCCAAACCTGACTGCCAGAAAACAACCCTTTCAGGCTAAGTGCTGTCTTGGAGGAAGAAGAAATCACAACACAGAGGAAAGGCCTAGTTTCAGGTATATATAAAACACACCTTTTTTTCACTTTCTACCTTTCTATCATTATACTTATATACTCACTGTGCATTGGTTCACGGGAAATTGGAGAAGTCTCAGCTGGTGGGTGTTACTGGGTGCCCTCCAGCAAAGGGCACAGCCTGGGGAAACCCCCTCCTCACAGAGACAGCCATCAGGTACCCAAACCTCTTATGTTTAACAATAAAGTATTTATCCCTGCTGCTTTTCTACAGCGAAAGAGTACTGCCCTTCTTTTAGGTTTTCCACAACTATGGTTTAATCAGGAAAGTGTTTATACCAAGGATGCTTAGATGCATCTCAAATAAATGACTTCTTAACCTTGCAACGTGGTGTCATCCAGAAAAGTTCACTCTTGGTTTAAAACAACAGGAGAAAGGCACAGTTCAAGGAAACACTGAATCAATGTATGGTTGCAAGAAAAAAAACTGCGTTCTTAGGAGTGACCTCCTACAGTCCAAAAAGCTCATTGTGGTGTCTCTCATTAAGCAGCCCTTTCATTTTAACACTATAATTGTAGCTCGAGCTCAGCATGCGCACGCAAAACTCACTCAGTCCTCGGAGCAGCAGGTGCTGGAGGCATCCTTCACCCCGTGAGCCACAACAACTCCAAGTGCCAGGTGGGGACTCGCAGATGCCGGCTTTTATAGGCAGTGGCCACATGCTCCTACACATCCCTGTTCTGCGTAGTGGGGATGTTGTGACTGGCCCAGGCACCCAAGAGCCCTTTTAATGGAGAAGGTGGCACATGACCAGCTTAGCAGCAGCTAACGGCTGCCTGCCCTACAAACGGCATCCGGGGGCTTGGGAGCAGGGGATCCCCTATAGGCTGCCATCTTATGGGGTAGGGCACTGAGCTCCAAAATGAGCATTTTAGAGACCTCCTGGAGAAGTCCAAAGGCTCTTCTTTTTTTATTTAGACAAAGACATTTCATAGAAGCTGTATGAACACTGTTCTTTCAGAAGGTCAGTGATTTAATAAACCCCTCATTGCTTTGAAACGTCCTTTTCAGTCCATTGAGAAGGCTTGATTTTACCTCATCTTTGGCGAACTCTGACTGAACTGCATCCCAGGTTCAGGTCACAGAAGAAAAAAAACCACCTAATTCACCTTATTTTCTCTCTGTATCGGTGTGTCTGAGGCTGCTTACTGGCATTGGTACTTATAACACAGAGCAGAGGGAGAGCACCATTTCCCTCCTTAAATTTCAAGCTCTTATTTCAAATCTTCTTATTCACAAATGAAAGCTCCTGTTGTCCCAAGCTCCTTTAGGCTTAAAGGACCTCAGCAAGCCAAGAAATATTTTTGGCCAGCCAGAGTGTTAAACGTTTGTTAATGTAAATGTTAAACGTTTAGGAGCCCTCAAAACCATGACANCTCTTATTTCAAATCTTCTTATTCACAAATGAAAGCTCCTGTTGTCCCAAGCTCCTTTAGGCTTAAAGGACCTCAGCAAGCCAAGAAATATTTTTGGCCAGCCAGAGTGTTAAACGTTTGTTAATGTAAATGTTAAACGTTTAGGAGCCCTCAAAACCGTGACACTGACCAGTATGGACCTTCTCCCACCTGAGGGTTTGTGTCTTCTATTACAATCAATGAGACACATCAGCAAAACAAACAGTTCTGCAACTGTATTTAATGTCTTGAGATTTAATGCCCATGTCCAGTCATTAAATAATGCAGTTTGGGGTTGAGATCTTGAGGCAAAGAGAGACAGCGCAAAATCCAGTCATTGGAGGAACATCCAACCCCTTGAGTTACAACGCAGAAACTCATGGAGAAGAGGTAGACGGCTGCTCTGCCTCCAGCAAGGCTCAATGCCTCTGTATTAAATATGGGCCCTGTGCTCACAAAACGCACTTGTGGGAATAATTTTGTAAGCTTTAAACTTGACAAAGTAAATGTTTTTTGCAAGTCTGTTGATTTCTGAATTCCTGGTTATTTTTGTAAGTTTGCACAAAAAATGTGGAATCACTCTAGGTTTACAGGTGAAAATACCGAAAACAACTGCAAAGAAGCTACTAGGGGACTAAACAAGCCCACTTGGTTCATTTCTTTAAATATTGTTTATATAACTGAAATATATTAGGAAATTTTGACTGAGTGTAGAAAGTTGAGAAGGTTTAGTGCTTGTGCTTTCTTTGGTGGCATTTGTTCCACATCCGTTTATCAAAACTTGCAAGTTTACAGCAGTTAAGAGGTGCAGATGCCTTTTGTTTCATTAGCTTGAAAATGGATATTTGACATACCAGTATAATATTTCAGTTATGAAGGCTATTGGCTTATTAGCATAAGAAGAAAAATCCAGAAACGATGTCAGATTCTTGTCTCTTTATGGCCCTTACGCCCAATGCTCACAGGATTTTCTAATCTTCTTGGAGCAATTTAAAACATGTAATCTGAATCTGAATGTACTTTTACCTGGCGTTTCTTTATGGGTGTTTTAGATTTGGTATTTATTTCATTCTGAGTCATGACTAATTACTAAGATGTTACGTCAGCACATCCAACCTGTGCGTACAGCGAGGAGGAAAACTCACATACCTGGTCACTCAGTGGCACCATGTTGCAGGAGCTGAGTGCAGTTTATTCGAGTTGATAAATAACAAAAATTAAACAAATGTCTGTGGACACAACAACTATTAGCAGAGAAAAGCCTGTTGCAAAGAGCAGAAATGGAAACTCCATGTGCAAAAGTAATACATTTACCCACAGCTGTCTGACATCACTCTCTAGGACTATCTGTAGAGACGTGTCCCAGGAACAGCATCTGTCCTGCACTGACACACACCTCCCAAAAATGGGGAGGAAAAAACATGGAAAGCCTAAAGCTTTCCAGCAGTAGACAAGCATGGTATGCTTTGTCCCTCAATAAGAGAAATGTATTTTTAAGCCCTCTTGCAACTGTAGCTCTTCTTGCATAGACTGCAATTTGCAGCTCAGGAATGCAAGCAAAATGCTTAAAGCAAAACAAAGAAGTGTCACCTTCCCAGCAAATCACCTGAAGCAATCCCAGCAACATGTAAACTGGAGAACCTGTTCTATTATTTTTTTGCTTCTAAGCCTCACTGGCATTCAGGAAGTTGAAAATTCAAGGGGAAGTTGAATTGGATTTTTATTAAGAGTTATCAGCACCCTCCAGAGTTTTTTCTGACTTCTAATTATGGTTTATATCAGAAGTGAAGTCCCTAGTAACGTAAGGGCCCCTTAATACTGCCAGCAGAATGGGAATTTCTGATCTGACCCTTTAACCAACATTCACATTTCTCTGTGTACAAGGGGAAAAAAAAAACATTGGTTTGCAATTTTGTTCTCTGGGATAGCAAATACTGCTGTAAGACTTTCTATTGTGGTTAGAGCACCCTACTGTTTTTAAATTTAATTCAATACAGCTACCACAGCTCTAGACCACACCCCAAAACTCATATAATCTACACTTTTAGACTTATTAACCTATTAAATTGCTTATTCTTCTATTTTAAGTAGGACTTTTACTGGTATTAAATGCCATGTTTTGAACAGAAAAGTTCTGTGCTTGACAAAAATTCACTTCTCCATTACAGATCAGATTAACTTTTCCTGTCTCAGCAAGCACGTGTGAGGGCAGAAGACAGCAGCAGCAGCACTTGCTTATCCGGCTTGGAGCACAGATGCCCAAATGTCAGTTTTCTCCACCTGTTTCATTAATCAAACGGTAGATCAGCACCAAGTATAAGGTCTAAAGCAAAAAGAGCCCTTTTGTCCTAAATCTAACAAGCTTCACATATCTCCTCCAAACAACATCAGCAAATCCATCCGTCTGCCCCTGAAACCTCCATCCAAAAGCAGCAATGGAAATGTTTCAGGTCTTGAGGAGCAAAATGGGCAGCACAGGGAGCAGCCTCCTTCGAAGCCCCTAGTCCTCACCCTGCCCCAGGCTTTCATGAGTGGAACCGCACTGGGGAGGCACTGCTGCAGGAGGAGGTGGCAGAGCTGTGCAAAAATCCTTTGAAGTCTCTTGGATTAAGAGCCTGTCAGACAGAAGTGCTGCTGGAAAAAAACAGAAGTCTAATAAACCATTTGAAAAGTTGGCTTTAATAGGTTAAACAGATGCCAGACTTGCCTAAAAATGCAAATGAAACACGTCTCCAGATTTCAGAAAGCTGCTTCAGCTCTATTGAAAGAGTTAGATGTCAAGTCAACTTTCTTTATTAGCTACCGCTACGCGTCTGCTTCCCAAACGTGGCTGGAGCACGGCTGATACTGCAGGAACAATGGGAGAACAAAACACCAGTATTTATAAATTGAAAAATGTGCTTGGCCTGCAATGAAGGCATCGCTGTGTTAAATATTGCACCCTAGCTGGATTTTACAATCCAGTGGGGTCACACTGTCTGGAATACTACAAAAACATATTTGATCTTCTGGGAGCTGATGAACATGGAATATAAAGTGCCTCTGCAGATTTTCAATTCAAAACCAACCAGAGTTGGAACCTTTTAAATCGCTCTGGCCACAGCATCCACTGCTTAAATCTTTCTAAGCTAGAAGCTGATCTGTAGTTCTCACAAAACAGAAAGGATTTTGTCTTGCATAAAACCATCTTGGACCAAATTCCATTTTCGTTGTGGTGATGCAGTCTCACTGACACATCAGGTTAACCAGTGTTGCAGTGTGGCAAGAGCGCACAAGTATGTCCCCAGATCTCCAATTTTAAAAGATCCTCAACAGATCCCAGGCGTGTTATTAGGAAGCTCTAAAGGCTCAGAGAAAAGTTTGTGAACACTTCTGAAAGGATTCTCTTGGAGAAGAAAATGCAATGCAAAAGCGTTTCCCATCGTGCGCGTTGTACCACAGCAAGCAGGCAAATGGAAAAGGGAATCTCCACTCCTAAAAGCTCCAATTCAGAGCAAAGCAAACAGCTGACATTGGCTAAGTTTCTAACAAGAGGCTACAATTCAATGCAAAACTAACTTGGTGTAAGCAGTCCTTGCTGTGAGAGCTATGCAGATGATGACATTGCAAACTTGAGACCTCCCACAACCTATAGTACGGATCAGTCCTGCCTCAACAAGCCTTACCAGAAGGACAGACCCCAAGCATAAGCAATAGGGTCCCTTCATGCCTCCAGTTCTCAGATCCATTCATCAGTCCAGATAACAAACCAGCCCAACCATTTTCTACAATCTGCCTGGCTGAATTTCATCTCATGAAATCTCATTAGTGACCCTCAAATGCTTTGTTGTAAGAGCAGATAAGAAAAAAAAGCAATATATACACCAAGGCCTGTAGGTCAACTTCCTGATAAATATAACCATATGGTAAATGCAACCGTAATGAGCATCACAACAAATAAATGATGTACTAATTAAAGCTAGTCTTACAGAAACACTGAGTAATCGCAAGCAGTCCTCCCACCTCCAAAAGAAACAGTAGGAAACGAGCAGGAGAATCTCATCCAGAGAAATGAAGGACTTGGACAGAAAACTCAACTATGATTGTGGTCAACAAGAGAACCGGCGTCTCAAGAAGTCCTCACTAGTTAGGAGAAAGCTTCAGGTGATGAAACAACCAAAACTATAGCCAAAAAGAGGTGGGAAAGACGAGACAGAGCTTCCTGTTGCCAGAGCTGCCAAAGCAAAAACTCTTTTCAGACTGACAGGTAAGGCATCAGGAAGGAACTGGTCCCAGACCATCTGCGTCAGACACTGAAGGCATCATGCACATTCACACCCCAGACAGCTCAAAGCAAATGGCTGCAGTCAGCTAGGAACATTAGAGACTACAAATCCCATATGGAAATTCAATTGCTGTTGTAAGAAAAGGATTTTTTTTATTTTAAAAAGTGTCTTTTCTTCATTCAGAACACAGACAGTTATCTGGACAAAACCACAAAAATACCAGACAGTCTTCTTACCTACCCCAAACTCTACCAAAAAGGTATACCTTGCATTTAATCAAACATAGTATTTTAAATATAAATTTTGTTCAGCTTGTTTAAAGACAAAATTTGAAGTTAATCCCTATGGGCAACTAACCTCTGCCATCTAAAAAAATAAGAAATTGACCTATTATACCTCCGAAAAAGCAGTTAATTGCTTAAAATACATAGACTGTTGTGCAGGAACAGCCTGAATTTTTTCCATCTGCAGTGAAAACCATCTGTTCTGCATGGTAGATTTCATGACTTTTCAGGTCCATTTCTAAATTGAAATGGATGTTTTAATGATGAAAAATGGGGAGAAGCGATGAATACTTCATTAAAACACATTATTTCCCTGTCAAACTTCTATTCTCCTGACTGTAAGCAAAAATAATGTCTGAGCAGAGTTAATGTCTTGGGTTATCAGGACTGCAGATGCCTCTTGGTATTTGATTGAACAAATAAGCCATTTCATAACCTGCAAACAAAAATGATTCAATAAATTGGAATTTCTTTTCCTTCTAATGAAAAACAGAGTTTTCAAACTCTTTAAATTACCTACATGTAATGCAAATGACATAAAAGATGTGATATTTCTACCTATCTACTTTCGATGTACCATTCTTACGACTAGCAAGGCACATTAAAAACGTCAGTAGGTGCACAGTATAGATTCAATCAGCGGTTCCTTTCGTAAACTGTATTTAATTATTTTAATACGATGAAAGGATATAATTTCCTACCAACACAAGCAAATGATGAGGAACCAGCAAACTGTAGAAAACATTCATATCTATCACACAAATAAACACACACTGTTTTTCTATAACATTTCTCAGTATATTTGCCAATTATGACATATTTTTGGACTGAAGCAAGTGTTTGCTCAAGCATAGAGAAACGATAGCATAAATATCCAAACAGGGCTTTCTTTTGCGCTTAGGCAATTTATTAAACCAACAAGACATTTCAGTATGGCACTAGACTGAAAAAAAAAAAATAAGCTAGAAGACAGTGATTGTATTAGAATTCAGAATAAAATACCAAAAGCCTTCAAAACCGTCACGCATCAGAAGAAACACATGGAAGTCCCAAGGTACTCTGCTGTCCCACTGGACTGGGTTAACCATGCTCCGCTTCTGTCAGGACCTGGCCAAGACTTTCAAAATTAATATTTGACTTTCAGTGTCGCCTTCTGAAAATGCACAAGAGGAGACTTCTTGAAAACATCTAGTATTCAAAGGATCCCCATGGTGCCTTTGATAATCAATTCCCTTTTCAGGCATCTAAAAGATCAATAGACATTTATGAAAACCTGAGCCTGTGTTACATAGCTTGAAGTTTCTTGGTAAAATTGTTGTTTATTAGAGATTCCCAATGAAATAAAAGCCAATCCGACATGCGAGCAGGCCGTCTCAAAGCTAACCTCTGAACATAACATGCCAAAACACTTGTCCTTTACTTGAAGACTTCCAGGCAACAGGTGAAGTCTGTTCAGCCTCCTACCTGAATGGTACTGATTCCTCTATCCTCAGACAGGCTTCAATAGAAATGCAGTTATACTTGCTTAAATCTTCCTCTTGCTGTCAAAAACACAGTAGCGTCATGGACACATTCAGGAAAATTAAAGCAAATTAACATAAGACATCCAGACATGGGACAAAAATTATAACTCTTCTGTTGAGCCCTCCTTCCCCCAGGTTTATAGGAACAGCAATTTAAGCTCCTTTGTAGCTCAAGAGGCATCATAAATCTGGTCTTGGTCTTCTCCCTAAAATTTGGCCCACAAAGGCCACGGCCACACCACTGGTATAAACACATGGTTGCACTTTCTGCATGGTGGGTCATAAAGAGGAGCTGCTGGCTGTGTTGAGGGAGGATAACGTCACATACTGCCCAGCTCACCCACAGCCCAAAATTAGGTATCGTTTGCAAACGAGTTAATTGTGTAGATTACAACATAAGAAGAGCTACATAAAGGTCTAACAGTGCTCTGGTTGTTTAACCAAACAAGGGGAAATACTGCAATACATGACAATACTCAATTGAAAATCATAAACTTTAATTACATTGTAGTACTAAAGATGATACTTGTTTTATCTAGCAAATTTCAGCTTGTCAACAGGAAGAGAGTGATTAGGCAGAAGGAAATCTTCCTGGATTTCTCCATATTCATCTGAACAGTGTATCAGGAAGAAAATGACGGCTAAGTAGAGACTTTGTGCGATCAATGCATAATGAAATAGCTTTAAAAGGAATAATGTTTTGCTTGCTCAGTGCCTGTTTCTTTTCTTCATAATTGATTTTGCATTGAAGTTTTAAGATTGCATTAGCAGCCTCAAAATCATTGCTACGAAAACAGCTACTTTATACCTCTTGTATCTTCTCCCAGCAAGTTAATCCCAGGTGGAAGACTTTCCACTGATGGTGCTGCTTAGGTGCTGAATCAGGATCTTATTTCTCTGCTTGTTTTTGCAGCACAAGACACTACAAACAAGCAAGTTCTCTCTATTCATACCCTTAGCTCAAGTTGAGAAAGCCTGACAATGTCATCTGCACCTCTGGTGAACAAAAAAACCCACACAGCACATTTATTTTAAAAATACCATTTCATACACCCATAAAGGGGAGGTTATGAGTGGATTATACCAATAATATTGAAAATCCTTTCATCGCAATCAAAAATATTATGGCAAGTCTATAGGTCACTGCCAAAGGCAACGAGGAACATGCGATCTGATTTCTGCGAGTTGAGCTGACTGGCGCCTTTGAAACCAGTTTTGGCACCAACATAAAACACGTTTCTGTTGGTTCAAGGAACTAGAAGCAACAATGTAAATTTAACATTTGAAGCAGATATAAATGTACTTTGGGTAAAACATCTGTCTGTCATTAATTTTCCTCCACAGCAGTAAACCAAAGGATAGTCCTCCAGGTGACCCCAGGATGTGTACATTATTCACAGTATAGCAGTCATTTCATAGAGTAACTGCTGTGTTTAACTTGGATCCAGACCTTAAAATTTTCTAACACAGTTTAAAAATATGATTTGGAGCCAAATGGGATACAAGGATTTTCAGTTTGGGTTTATTTTCCTTTTGGTAAGTATATTCCATATATAGTCCTCCTCCTAAACTGAGAATTCTTGCATATGTAATATAAGAAGGCAGGCAAGACTTAGAAATACATGGCGTACCATCAGCTTTAAGAACTAAGAACAAAAGAATTCAACAAGATAAATGTGAAGGCACGATTACAATAAATTCTACCTTTTTTCCACAAAAATAAAAAATGAATAGTGAAATCAAGAATAAAATATTGTCTACAAAACAGTTCGCAAAAGCTATATTTTTAAACCCAGGAAATTTGCAAGTTTTTATTCAACCTATTTATCACTTTAAATAGCCAAATACTGAAAGACTTCCAGTGGATTAGATTTTTAAATGTCCTTTTCATAGAGACATCTCCCAAAATTTTTCTCTATTCACGCTGCAGACAAACTATTCTCCCCCTGGACAACCCAGAAAAAATTTCTATATAAAATCAGAGGAGGGGAGGATATCTGAGACACGCATCTTGAAATTCGGTTTAAATAACACTGTTATTAGACTTCAATCTAGAAACAAGAGGTATTTAAATTCTAGCGATCAGATCAGTCATGTTTCCTATGACACTGCAAGGTAAAAGGATGGTCTAAGGTAACCAAGCTCCATTCACAAGTTGCAAAATAAGCCCGACATCTTGAACGTAACACTTACGGGTGTTTCCAGAAATCTCTGTCTCAAAGTCATTTGCTCCCTTAACAGGAGATTCTCTTTAATTCACAATTACACTGAATTTGGGTGCAAGCTTTTCCTGTGGATCTTTTCCATTGCTGTCACTTCTGGACTATGCAGACATGCCTTTATTATCAGAGAAAAGGCTATGATGATTTTTCTCTCTACTAGGAATAACAAGTAATCAAATAATACAGCGGATGGGGAGAGGTGACAGGGGAGAAGCAATGCCCACTCTCAGTCCCCACTGGAGAAAAGTCATCTTCAATCATCAAAAAAAGAGAGAACGAGCCATTGCTTCCCAATTGCAGTGCCAAAGACACACTTTTCAGATACGCACAGAGAAAAGCAACACCTGAAGTACCTAAATACATTACAGTCCTTGGGGTTTGTAACCCAGCTCCACAGCCATTCCTTTATTGCATAAACAAGAAACTTGAGAAGTTCAGTGCCAATTCAGCACATATTTCTGATAATGATACCCCTCTGGAGAGGAGGGCGTTGATATTCTTTGTGTGATTTCTATTATTCTCTCTGTTTCTGTTGGCTGGCAGCAACACTAGGCAACTTTTTTCTCCTGCTTTTTTCTTTCTCTGAAATTGCATTTCTGTTATTTTCTAGACTGGAGTTCCTGGTGATAGATTTGTCTCAGGATGAGGCTTTTTGGCTATAAAACAAGGGGAAGAAAGGGGATCTTTTCTATTAGCAATTATGTTCTAACTGCATATCTCTGAGAAGTTTTTTCCTAAGATTTTTTTTTTAAATATTCCAGGCAGTGTTCAAGCAAAGCAATTTATTAAAGTAATTATTTTTAAATCCTGGTCTCTGAGGTCTGCGCAAAAGCACATTATTTTCCTGTGAAATTAATGCTTACAGGAAGATCAACAAGAAACATTCATAAATTCCTTTCTCCAAGACCGACACAAAATTAGCATCAAAATTCATAACTTTTAGGTAAATAGGGACGTGCTATACAGAAAATTCAGCTTGTTTCTCTAGGGGCACTGGATGTATCTGTTCAGGTTTCTGAGACCCTGAATCTCTGTAGACTTCCATAGTGAGACAATTTTAGTGCAAGACACAGCAGTCCGGGCATGCTTTGTAAAAACACCAAATTGAGATTACATAAAACAAGTGGAAAGACTGAAAAGGAAGAAAGGTTTTGATCAAACAATTTATGGCATTTCTGACTGTGAATGCAAATGAAATAATATCAGTGACCTTAAAAATGAACTGAAGCAAGGGGTCCTCGGAGGCATGGAGTCAGAATAGAAGGATTTATCTCCTGGGGGTGAGATAAGGCTTGGACTAGAGCTTTTTAATACATTGTGCTCAGTAAATTCAGTTCAGGGACAAAACTCCTGTAGAATATTTGATTTCTGGCATGAAAACTACTATGTTGAATTAGTAAATCAGTCTGCAGTAAGTTATGTTTTTGAGGCTTCAAAGTGCTTATTTTCTGGAGATTTGTACTCGCTTACTAATCATTTTCATAGAGTTAAGTAAAAAGTAAAGAAGGTTGTTCTGAAGGGTGCTTTATTTTTCTTTCTTATGTAACAGGCATGTTTTGTTTCAATTTTTTCCCATAGGAAACAGCTGATATTAGCAGTACTCAAACTTTGGAAGAAATGTCAACAGACGAGACATGGAAAAAACTTCCACCCTGCTAAATGTAATTTTTTCCCGTATCACATGGATACGTTCCCAAGAAACGTTGAAATACAATACATCCACATTTACTTGTCATACTGTTATCCAGTATCCACAGTGTTCTCCAACGTGGTACCTTACCAGTGATGGACAACAACCTTTACCCCAGTCCTCGTCTGGATCATTGTACCTGGCTTGCAAAGGAGACCTGATCTGCAATATTTTGGGCAGGATGCAGAAAATGCAGACTTCCTTCTGCTAGGCGTTTCCCAAGACAGCAGTTCACGTTTTTTGTCTACCCTGGAAAATCGTTCCCTCCTCCAAAACTCTCCTCCTTTTCACATTACATGATGCTTGACAGGGTCTTGCTCTTCTCAAGGATTAATATCTTCTACTCTTGGGAAGAGCTTTGCCAAGTATACTGCTGATTCTATAAAAATAGTGGGTTTGGAAGCCAGACATTTTCCTGCCTCCTCTCAGACCAAGATAGCCTGGACCTTGATTACAAACCACATCACTCTGCGCAGGAGGAACACCAACCATGTTTCGCATCTGAGCTGACATTCACAGAAAAATGGAGATGGTTGGTTGGTGGGGCTCCTGGGAAAAGCCTCTTCGAGTGTCTCCCAGGATGATTTAGTAAAAACAATTTCTCTGCAAGACCATTTCTACCTAAATAAGACAGCACTCTCATAGTCTCCTTCACTCTAAGAGGAAATATAAAATAAAACATAACAGTTTTTAAGAAGCTATAAACATGGGTTTCTAGACAGACCAGAGACACAAAAAAAACCATGAAGTCTCAATGGTGCATGTTTTAGTCACCCCCTCCACAGGGCATGGATACCAGATGTGCTATAGAAATGACCACCTTCAGAGACTCATCAGCATGTTGGTGGACCTCAGCTGGTCCCTGGTCCAACTTCTCTTTGGTTGGCTTTGAGCAGCCATGTACTGGAAAACTCCTAGGATGGAGAGTCCAGAGTGTCTCTCCAATCATCAGTGCTGGAGCAAAAGCACAGGGAGCAGGGGTTGGAAGTGAATTGTAGCAGCTTGCTTCACTTCTACTTGGCTAATCCTCATCTTGCTTTCAGCTAATTGATGCATTCATGGTGACCAAGTAAGTGCTAGAAATGGAGAAATAAAGGAGAAGACTTTTTTCCTGCCGTGTCCAGAATGGGTAGATGTCAGCCTTTTCTCAGGCTATGCCAGTAGTTCTGCACAACAGATACCACATAGCTAGTTTAGCGGGTGGGGTCCATTATCATTTATTGTCTATCTGAAGGTTAATTTGGTCTAAACTCACCAGTTGCCCTGAATCCCTCTGTTCTGTCAAGTGACATATAAAAAAAGAAAAATCAGAACAGGAAATACATATGCAGAATCTAAAATTAAACAAAAAGAAAACCTCTACATTACTGTGGACTTTCCTCTGTGAGCTGAGCTCAGCAGGCACTTTATTACCCCAAACCACTGTTCATTTCCTCTCCTATATCCTGCAGCATTCACACCCAAGACAAGGACAGCTCAAAGATTTCCCTGGATTGTCTCTATCCTTTCTCCAGCACTAGTAAACATCATTATGAAAGACCAAACCATGTGTCACATTCAGCACATCCAACACACCTCCTGCATTCATCCTATAGTATTCAGACAGTTAAATTAGACATGCGGTATACAGCTGTCTCATACGCATTTCTTTTTCTCTCTTAAAACAGGAGACTTCTCACAACAGTTGCTCTGCTATGCTATCCACAAATATGCAACTGTAATGACTTCTGGAAGTGTGAATTGGGTTTTGCTCATAAAACAGTTTAAAGACTCATCCAAAATGGATTTTTTTTATCATGTAAACCCTGTTGTTTTTACCTTCTGAAGACTGTTCGCTGGACAAAGCTTTCCTTTCACGGGTCTGGGTGCTACGTACACACTTCTCCTTGGAAATCATTCCTGTGCTTTTGAGGCTTCAGTTGCTGCCCTATTTCTGTATCAATCCAGATGCCAAGTAACCAGTATTCAATCAAAATTACTAGTCAGGGTTTGGCAGCTGGCACAGCAGTTCAGAAAAGCACGTAGGAGTATAGCTAGATGACAGCTACATAGTTGCTTTCCAGCACAGAAGCAGCAAAAATAATATGCGTGCAGCGGGTAACAGAGTCCGGCAGGCTTTCAATGCCAGCTACAAACCTCTGCCAGTTAAGGCACACAATCTTTTAATTTTCCTGCAGAGAGGTAGATGATTGACTTTTCATTCAAAGCAGCCCCAAGAAGGTCAGCAGAAAAAAAAAAGAAATATGGAAAAATAATGTAAATACCCAAGCTGAGATGGGCTTCAACGTGCTGGGAGGCCTGTATTCACAAGCACAAGCAGGGCCTAAGCAGATTAACATCACAAAAATCTAAATGAAGTGCCCTTCTCCAGGCACCGCAGAGGAGCTTCATGGAAAGGATAATAAACTCTATGATGAATGCCTGGATGCAAACGATGCCCGACCTGTGTAACTGCCCAAGAAGTCATTTTTCAAAATTAACAGTTTATTCCTCCACTTACATTTTAAAACTGAATTCCTTAGGTAAAAGGACTCTGTGACCCCACTGCTAAGCACACTGGAAGATGAAGCTCCAACATCTTCCCCTCAAACACCTCCCCAGTTTCTAATGACAAGGGATTTAGGTCAAATTTTGCTGAAATTATGGTCATATAAAATTTACACACAAGCTCAGGCAACACCAATTACCAGAATGACCTGGAGGCTCAGAGAGGAATCAAGACTAGAGGAAGGCTTGTTTTTCACAATGATTTTGTAGCAGATGGTGACTGTTGTTTAGACCTTCTGAAGAGAAGTAGCCTTGAAACAGGCACTTCACCGGTTTAATTAACATGCTATTGAGAGGAATATTAAATGTCTAAAGCAAGGACAATTCTCAGAGCCTCACACAATCTTTTGACAAATCAAAACTTCAGTGCTGAAATTTGTTTGGGGCCTTTCTTGGGATGTGAATTTCAAACTTCTGATTGATGCTTCATCTTCTGTCCTTTCCAATTTTATTATGCAGTGAAACTAGACCAGCTCAGCTTTGCGATTAAGGTCTTTGCCTGTTAAATGATGAATGTTTTACAGCTCTCAGCAGAGG
The DNA here is from genome assembly GCA_013398225.1 of Steatornis caripensis. Lineage (NCBI taxonomy): Eukaryota > Metazoa > Chordata > Aves > Caprimulgiformes > Steatornithidae > Steatornis > Steatornis caripensis. The sequence continues at coordinate 70,128 of VZSC01008698.1, read as the reverse complement.
CTGAGACCACTCAACATTTCACCTGCATATCCAGAAGCTCTTCCCTTCATAAAGTGAGCATCTTCACAAACAAGCTAGAACAGCCTCATTTAACACGTTGGCATACTCCGAGCTTGCAACTAGGCTGAAGTGGCCCAGCGATTGCAGAAGTTTAAAATAGGAGTAAAGAAAGAAGTAAAAAGGGCTAAGATTTAAGAAGCTAGAAAAGAAGCAATTGAATACTAAGCGCTCAGCGATGGGTCAGAAGTCAATAGCATCACATTCATAAGGATACGCAGATCAATTCCTGGCTGACTAGTCAAGACCTGCCTACAAGCCAGAGAAAATACTGTCATATGTTTTGGACTCCTCTAGGTTGAAAACACCGCTCTCCTTGAATAATTTTGACTACTGGAAGTTTACAACAGCCTCGCCTTGCTTAAAGAAAGCACGTACATCGTCTGTTCTTCTGCATAAGGACGAGAATAATGTGTTTACAGTAGGGTGACATTTCACAAACTGTGTCTCCGTCACCCTCCCACTTCCTGCTTGACAAAGACAGCATCAAGTCTGGCTTCATGCATGCTAACAAGAATAAAAATGCTCTATTTCAGCTAGTAAATGGAGATGGATCAAGAGAAATTCAATTACGGACAGAAAATAGACATTTCTAACCCATACATTCAAGGTAAATTTACATGACTCCTTTATATGGGCTGTGATACAGCTGAGATTTCTTCAAAGCTTTTTTATAACACCAAAAAAAAAGTACTTTTAGGGTTGAATTCCATCAGCACATATGGTATGCCAGAAAGTACCTGAAATAATCATATGAACAAACAACTACTGTTACATAAATGAAGGCGAAATCAATTCTCCCTCCACTTACTATTGAATGAAAACCATCCAGAAACATTACAGAAAAAATTGGCCCTAAAAATTGAAAAGCAAATGGAAGAATTTAATTTGCTTGTTGAACTCAAATTATGCATTTTTTTTACTCTAATGGTTTTGATTTCTATGTTATTCTCATTCTCTTCTCATATACTCTTTTACACGAACATACCAATGTCATATTTGCTTCAAAGACTTTCAGACTCAGGGCAATGTATCTTCTGGAAGACTTAGCACAACACCACCACTGTTAAATTGTTCAGTGTGGCGTTTATTTAAAACTGAATGTTTTAAAAGGGCACCTAGAGCTGCATTATGTACCTGAGCAAACGCTGCTGCAACGTCACCGGGCTGTTCCTATTCACAGTGCTCTCACCAATTCTGTAGGTCCACCACTTTTTAAATATATTACCTTGGTTTTATTTATTCTGCAGTGCTATAACTAAAAATGTTTAAGTTAAAACTCCCCAATCATAAATTCAAAGAGGAAATCTACAATTGAAGGAATTAGTTACTCTAAGTGTTTTCAGCTACCAAAATGCATGTATAAAAAATCTCTGTGAAACTTAAACTGTATCAGATCTACAACAAAAATACTGATTCCTGTCAAAAGCTGCCAACTCTAATTAATGATCTCCTGATGAATGAAACTCTTTTCACTGCCATAAACATATATTTGCTCTGAAACGGTAGAAATGTTTCAGGTTAATCTTTTTGACAAAGTAGTCAATTCCGTGAAATAATTTCCTCATATATAGCCTGGATCCTCAACTAGTATAAATTCAAGAGGCTCGGCTAGAGCCAATGAAGTTATGCTGATTTATATCAGCTGTGGCCCCAGCCAAAAATTTCTCTCTGTTTCAGTGAAAAGGCATTAGTCTAAATCCTCAGGGAACCTTGGCACATATTTTCACATGTTAAGCCGATGATGTGCTTGGAGAGGCTTCCAAATTTATTTTAGAAGACAAGCTGAAAAACGCATGGTCATGTTATCCTTTAAAATGGTGCTGTGAGGGCCTAACTGACCTTTGCTTAAGTGTATTTTAAGAACAAGAGTCACCTGGGAATACTTAATGTCTTGGAATAAACATATTTAGCTGGAAATGAGACCTAAACAAGAACAACATATAAAAATCCTGGCTGTGTGTTTTAGCATACTGTACTTACAGTATCTTTTCTTTAGAAAAGAGGACATCAGGCATAAAAAAAAAAAGAGAATTTTGTTCTTGAAGTTTTGTTTGACCCTCTGATAATTGAGCATGTGAAGTACAGCATCACAGCACCAAAGCTCATCATCTTTAATCAGCGCTGTCGTCTGACCTGATAGGAAACCCTACTCCTTGTTTCAACGGGTTCCAAAAGTCATCACTAACATCACTGAGTGCTAAAGCTGTTAACTGCACAAAGAAAAACATACATGCACTGATCTTGAGTTAAGCTTTTTCCACAGTTTTTTAAATATTTCATTATAATGATTAAGGTTTGGGATTTTTTTTCTTCATCAGCAGTTTGGCACTGAAAGCACAACGTTTAGCAACACACAATGAAGAAAAGTTTCTTTGCAATCCTTTAATCAAGCCCGGGACAACCCAAAGCAGCAGCAGCATTGCAAATATACCACTCGTATGATGACTGCAAAGCTGCAGGTTCATATGCGTTTCCTACTGGAGGGCCAGAGCAGAGGCCGTATATTTCATCAGTTTTCAGATTTAAAGGTAATCCTTTGCTGTTAAAAAACCTGATCATCTAATTTTCAGAACTGTAATTTGCAGAATTCTTCCTGAAAGGAATGACTCGAAAAAGAAAATTCATATTACAGACTTATTTTCAATGCAAGTAGAAAGCAAAGTATCAGGAAAGTCATACATCAGTGACGCCGACTGTGCAGGGCAGGACTGGGCCACAGTGTGCTGCTGGCTGAAGGTCACTCTGCACAGGGTGAGCTTTCAAATATCAGAAAAAACAACAGGGATCAACAGCAATGGTAATGAGTCAAAGGTGACACGTATTAGTGAGACAGAGGATTTTAGCGGGTGGGAGGGAAGGTCTGTCTCCCTCCTCCGCGGAGGTAAACAATATTTATACAAACTGGAACAGATTTAGGATGGGCTGAGCCAGACCATCCAAACAGGAGGCGAAGACAGGCTTGCTCCTGAACGACCGACCCAAGTTTGATATTTAATGTATCCTCTGGGGATTCAGGCCTAGCTTAGACTAAGTCAGGTCACTGAAATTGAAGTCAAGCTCCCAAAGTCTAGTAATACCTCAGTGATTTAAACAATTAGAAAGACAAGTTTAATTGTGGGGCTAAAACTAGAAGTAGGGTGCCTGTGCTGAACCCAAACCAGAAAAACCCCAAACCAGACATTACCACTTCCACTTCAAATGAACTGAGAAGCAAAGCGGCTGTGCCGATTCATGCATGGGACATGACATGAATTGTTTATACCTAGAAAAGCCCAAACTTGCCATTGCTGATGCACAGGCACACGCCATACACTTTAAGTGAGGTACAACACTTAACCCTGAAGCCACCACTACGCACACTGCAACACCATTACAGGGCAAAAATCAAAACACTTGGAAGTCTCTCCTTTACAGAGAACTCAAACACTGCTGAACAAGCAAGTCTGTCCCGCCTTGTCTTGGAAGCAGTGAGAGATCTTGCAAATGGTCCCTCTGCCTCTTGCGTATCCCCAAGTCCCTCAAGATCCTCAGACCTCCAGACCGCTTGAAATCACCGATTTGGTGGTGGCTGCTATTTTGCAGACCTTGACATGACAAAACCTTGCTTTATGGATGGAGGAAGAGAGCAAGGAGGAGCAAAAACTACTAAGCATTTCTATTAAACATCTCCTATCCTGTCTCGAGTGTTTTGTGTAACCCCCTGAGCTCACCACAAACAGGCAGGTTCTCTGAGCCAAGCAGTAATCAAGGTTAAAATTTATTGTAACAGCAATACACACTTATTGAAGGAGCTAGCCGGGCTTGTCACTGCAAATCCCTCCATACAGGGCCCAGAGGGAGAGGAAGGGAACAAAAATACTCTGTCCTTTTAGCCTTTGCCTTCTTAACCTCCTTGCTCGCAGCTCAAGCATCTTTCGTCTAGAGGTGTCGCATGCATCCCCCACGGTTTGGGAAATGTATATTGTGGAGATATGGTGAAGTGGACTCTGTAACTGCAAAATGCGCTGCTGGGAAAGAGGTCCCATGGCTTAACTTGGAAAAGATTATCATCTCTCAAAACATCAGTGTTATTCTCACAGTGCAATTTAGAGCAAATGAAAATACTGTGATGGTTTCTTAATTTATGATATTAGCAGAAAACCCTCCATTTTTGTAATAAAAAACCCATTCTTTTTTTCAAAATCATTACAAACATAGACTCCTTAAGTGCCCTTTGTAATCACTCTTACGCTAACAGAGGCTGCAAATGCACGCAGCCACAAAAAGAAGCCACTGCCTCACAGGAAGATACAAGCATAAAGCCCAGGGCAAGATCCCTTTTCCCCCCAAAAGGAACATCTTAGCAGCCCTGTATTATCTTATAACTACAGATGAGTTTACTCCAGAAGGTGAGACACAGAAATATGCATTTCATGGATTTCCTAGTACACAGTGGGGACAGGGGGGATGAAAATTTTAGCGTTTATTCCAAGAAGTGCTGTACAAACCAAAAGTAAACAAGTCCTCCAACTACAAAGGCAATCTTTTATTCTGACAGCACAACATAATGCTCCTTTACGCAGAAGGAAGCGGCAGGGGGGAAAAAGGCACTGTACAACTCTAACATCCTCTCCTCTACAGCTGCCTTGCTCCCAGGACAGAAAGCACGCACAATTGCCAGGCCTCGCATTCAAAGCTTTGCCCACACACACAAAAAAAAATAACAGACCTCCAAGACAGAAAAAAACATGAAGGAAATTCCAAAGTAAAACACCACTTGCAAACCTCATAGCTCTTGCGCAATTTAATACTCAGAGGTAAGTAGAAATTAAATAAAATTAAAACCTCCATTTGGTGCAATCCGGCCACAATCATAACCTTAACCGCCACAATTATTTAGTGTATTCCAAATTCCTCTAACATTTCTTTAAGCAGTAAGTAGATCACACCCTGTGATTTTTTTTAATAGAAGAGCTGGCTTATTTTTCCCAGTATTATTTTACCTGTTAGCAATTTATTATTCAGATTAATAGGAGGGTAGTAAGAATCCATGCTGCAAAAATTAATCCAGGGCTGAGGAGTAGAGTTGCAACATGCAGGAGGAGCTCAGGAGCAGCTTGCTTCTCACCAGGTCCTCCTCCTCACTGTTTTTCCCGTATAACCTAATAGAGGGATTGCAAATCTGCAACCAGTGCAGATCCTTTCCTGCCTGAGCACTGCCAGATCAATCCCGTAATAAATACTTATTGCCTGTTCAAACAAGTTTCGAGGCACTGGGAAATATCTGTTTGGCAGGCACTTGGGCTGCTTAGTCCGGGAGGTCGCAGGAATTGCAGAACAGCCGTCCAAGTTAGGCACTGCCTGCCTGAAAGACATCTCCCCATCTGCCCTCTCGGTTGTGGGCAGTATTAATCTTTCCTGCACACCTTTTCCTCAAGTTTTCTTTGACCACTCCCAACACAATCCTGTCTGTTGCTTGTTATTCTGCAGTCCAATCTACAACCCTTTTTGAAGAAAGTGGCTCTATAAACACTGCTTTTTTGTTATCTTTTCCTTTTCATCACCTGCAATTTGAGACTTCCTAACCATGCAGGCTTCATTCAGACGTTGCCTTGGCCAAGACAGCACTCAAGCATTCCCAGGTTACTGCTGAATGAAGAACAGGCATGAAGACCAGCCCTGACCACTAATAAAACAACAACAAAAAAAACCCCACCAAAAATGGTCACAGAATCTGAAAAAATGCCATTTCAGCTGCTACGCTTGGTGTCATGGGGCTGATGACAACTTTAGAGTTTGATGTATGCTCTTCCATCTTAAGTGCCTTCTGTGGGACAGCTGATAAAAGGGGCTTTCCTAACGGCATCTATCGAGAGATGCCAAGGCAAGGAAAACATGAAGGCAGACAGACGATAAAAGTGGAGAGGAAAAAAAAATAGGAAACCAAAGGTTCATAGAAAACTGAAAGGCGGAAAGAAAATAATTACAAAAGTACTGCTGGCTACTAGTCTATAGGTGTATTTGCATAAACAGGTTCTTCTGCCCGCTAAGACAACCTGAAAATTGCAACCCAAGTGCTGTGTCATCTTTTTTCAGTGGTCAGTGTTTGCATCCTGAGAGTGATTGTGCTGGTGCATATAACCCCAAAGTTATACATCATAACCCATCTATCTATCTATCTATCTATCCCATATTACCCCAAAGTTTACTGGTATTTTCTTCCTCTTTACCCCAGTTTTGTTTCTGAAAAGGATGAGGTTGAAGTCACTTTTGACTCTCTCTTGCACTTTGGATCCCTCTCCAGATCGGGGTGCCAGGACTTTCCAGATGACACCACCACCAATGGAAGACTAATTATTCCTTATTTCTACATTACTTCTGCACTCAATGTAGTACTAGAATAAAGGCATCTGACTTGTAAATCTGAACTAGTTATTTTAATGAAGAAGCAGAACTGTACCATCAGTGGTTGGTAGACCTTCCACAAGGACATCAAAACCCATCAAAAACCAGGCACCTCCCTGCTACATCGGCACATCCAGCACATGCCAACAGAATTTTGAGGTCTCTGGCTGCGTATCACAGTAAATTATACTCACTCATGTGCAATTTATTTTGCTCAGCAGTTAAAAGGCATGGCATGAAGCATCCTGAGGAAGAGTGAATTGGTCCAGTCAGAATTTAGCACAAGAAAGAAGAGAAGTCACTGACGACCTCAGACATTAGCATGTATACCCCTGGGTGAGCAAGAGAAGAAAATTTTTCCTTTGGTGCTTGGAAACTAAGGACTTTCTGTGCTTAATATAAACAAGCAAATAAAATCAGAAAGCGCCACTGAGAAGGATACTGAAAAAAATTATTTCAGTAACACTTCTCTTGCCTGTTCTTCTGATGAATGAGAATTTGAGTTAATTTGCTGGAGTTAGTTATTGTTATGAAACATTACTGCTACTGGATGGCCACTGTTACTGTAATAATTGCCGGGGAACCTGCAACATCTTGCAGGGGCCTCTTCTGTTTTACTCAATTCAAAAAGAAAATAGAAGTATCTGACAATTCCCGAAAAAGTGCGTTGTCTTCATGTTATCACTGCAACCATACCCTATTCCCACTACTGGCTGCTCTTCTTTTTCCAATGAAAGGCATCAAGCGCAGACTGATTTCAAAGAGAGAGAATTAAGCAGCTCCTTTCATGAAGATTACCATGAAAATGAACTTGTACCCTGCACACACTAATAGATCAATCTAATATATGTGTAATTGTGTGCCTCAGTATCCCACCCCAAATCCAATAGAGCCATTGAGCTTATTGCTTCCATCTACCTCCGACAAAGCACTGAAAGCCTGTTCGCAGATCTGGGGTATGGGATGCTGGCGGCAATTTGCCAAAAGGCTCTTCTGAGCTGCAAAAGGAAAAGGGAGAGGAATGCAGCAAACACTGGAGGTCTGTGAACCGTTCTCCTCTGCACCCTGGCCAAACAAAAATATAAGCTGCAGGAGATCAGCATGTCTCTATTTTTTACCCTGCAAGAGGCCAAATTATTGCTCTTTCTGTTCCAGGAAAAAAAAAGAAATAAAAAGGAGGAATAAGTGAATTAGCAGAGTTTCTTTGCAAGGTCTCGTAACATTAATCCCAGTAAGAGAACTACCGTGCTTCAGCTTCTCTCAGGCTGGAGACACATGCAGCTGGCTTCATTTCAGTAAGAGCGGGAATCATTTAGCTGTTCTTAAAACAGACAGCAAGACAGCATCATGATGAGAAAGCAGGTTTTCACACACTCTTATTACTAACACAACACTCGCCCTGTTGCTTCTTCACCTCGGGCTCAAACTTGGAAGGACAGAAAGTAAAAAAACAAAGTTTGGGTTGAGATTTTTTTTTTTAATAAAATATCTTGTGTTGTTAAACTGAACACGTAAATCTGATTATCAGCTGCTTCAGCAGAAAAAGAGCAATTAGATTTGGAAAAGTGTAGCCAGCAGTAAATATGCATACAAAGTAACTCTGGAGTGTAAACAAAGCTGGTTTAAACCATTCCACTTTATCCTTTTTCATTAGTTTGCAGAGATTATATTCAACTATTTGCTTTTTAATCACATTTGAAAACATTAATTTCATATAAACAGTCCTGATTTCAAGTGCAAACACTGCTTAATTAGAGCTAGTAGGGAAATGATTTTAGGTCCTGTGGAAAACGAGCCTGCTTTCATTTCAGACAGAAAATTATTCGCAGTGCAAAGGGCATTCATTTTATTTCTGGGGAAAATAAAATCCCAAAGATGACAACCAAAAACGCAGCTACCGTTCGAGGCGGATCAAGGTTCTCTCAAATTCTCAAGGATAAGGTAAACTGAGAGATAAAAAGCAGTGAAACTGTTGCTTTTAAGTGACATGCTCCCCTGGAACAATAACCCCGTGCCTCTGGCCAGGCTGGGAAGCTGCCCCGCGAAAAGGGTCCTGGGGTGATTGATGCTGGTGCCTGGCAGAAGACGAGCCAGCAGCATGTCCTATAGATAAATACAACATGAAGAGAATACGTTCCATGTGTATTTCATACAAGCTCACCTTTCAAAAAGTCCAGAACCTATAAAAAGCTAATCCTTTGGGGAAATAAACAGAATTTACTGATACAAAACCAATTTTAAAGAGAAAAGCAAATAACAACAACAAATAACAATGGGAAGCACCTAAGGATCTAAAAACTTTTAAAAATCCAAGTCAGGACACACAGTCTCTCTCTGTTCATTGCTTCTGGTCAACAGATCCGTCCTATGGAAATTAAATGAAGCAAAAGAAGAGAAAAGAGGCGGTATTATCTCCAGTGTCATTCTGTTGCTATTCAATATTCACAATCATGCTCCCCTCTTAAATTAGCAGAGGCTGCTGTGAATTACTAAGCATTGCCTCAGCAGAACAAAGGGGTGGGAGAAGACACAGCCTCTAAAACGCTTAACTTCAAAGAGTAAGACTACAACAGGTACATCGATAATCCCAGTTTCTGCAAAGAATGGACTTAGGTAGGAGGTTATTTAATCAACCACGTTTACTTAAGGAAGTCAAATGGCAAGTTATTTTGAATGAAGGAAAACAATACAAGAAGTAATGGGAGCATTTAGGGAGACATATCAATAAAGCTAACTCACCAAACAGCCACTCCGGTCATTTGAGACCACATTACCATTATTTAACCAGCCTGAATTACTGACTGCTGTGCAGAATTTTACTGATGCACTGAACTGGCTTTCCTGTAAATTCCCAGTGCCACGCAGCCGGCAGAGCCTGGGCACAAATGTAATACAGATGGAAGGTAACAGAGAGCCTCTTTTTTTCACCATGGCCCTTTTACCCTAGGTCCGGTAGTCATCTTTTCTCTGATTCAACAAGCACATATCCTATAGGTTACTAAAATAGCTACATTCTGGATTCAGCTACTGAATCTAAGGCCCACAGCAGTCTGTAGCACACGCTTGTACTCAACACTAACAAAAGTCTTCCCTTTCCTTTCTTCCTCCAAGTTTGACAGCATCATTATTGAATGAAAAAAAAAAAAAGTTTGTGTCATTCAAACCGTCTAAAACATCCTAGAGAAACAGAAGCTGTTTGACTCGGACCTTTATGCAACACAACACCCCAGGTTCAGCACAACAGACAGATATGCAGACGGAAGAGTGATCTTTGCCCCAAAATTCGTAATCTATCTTATGTACTCCCAGGTGTCCTCAGTATTGCCCATTACCTTCTGCCTTGTACAGTCATTTCTTGACTCTCGAGTTATATGAAGAGCACAAATAAAGGTGCACAAACACAGCTAACCGTTCTTCTGGAAGTTTTCTGAAATGCAGTATTAGTAAGGGTAAAAAACAGAGCCAGCAGATTTTTAATCTTTTATTCATTTGACTACCTCTAACTGCAAAAGAATTGTGAAATTTAAAATTAAAGTTTGGACAGACCCAGGAAAGCAATTCAAATGCAAACACCAGCAGCTTGGTGCAAAAACAACGAAATTCAACACATGGACACCAAATTACAACAAAATATTCATTAAAAGAGGTGTCAGAAGAGACAATTGAGCAACCTGGTTCAAAACATGATGTCAGAAATTTCAATAAATCTGCTTTACAAAATAGTCAGGAACTAAATACTTAATATAAAGCTTCACCAGACACCTGGTGTGAAGGTGAAATGTAAGACTAAGATATACCCCAGGAGAGAGAATACATGGCCTGAGTTAGAAAACTTTCTGTGCACCTACACAGAGAGTTTCTCTGCACCTCTACATGAACTCTCTCTCATTGCGAACACTTCAGACATTTAGCAAGGCAAGCTATCATTTTTCTCAAACAAAATAAGTCTGAATTGGTGAGATTTACATCAGCATAATGCCTCTGCATTGCAGGAGTTCTCCATCTGGTTGGTTTTCTGCTCTCCCCCGCTTCGGGGTTATCAGTACCATTGCCGAGTGTCCTTCGGGAGTGCAGATGCAATTTTGGACTAGCGGCTCTGTCTCTCTTCACAATGCCTTTTTCATCCTCCTGAAGCTTGATGAGGTCATTGTCTTGAGTGCTCCGAGAAGTGAAGAACATATCAATTTCCAGCCACGACTGCTGCACTTGCATGATAACATCAGCCAGTGGCTGGCTTGTTTAGGGGCTGCATTAGCTTGCATCCAAAAGAGCCGCCAAGGATGGGAGGAAGGAAGGGTAGATAGGTCCTCGTACACCTCATCCTCAAAGTTTGGAAACTAAGGTTTCACAAATATTGCGTGAAATATAACTTAACACAGGTGTAGCGTGAAGACAATCCAAAATCCACACTTGTCCTTTAGTTCATCAAAAACCACTTGGCACAAGCATTCCAGGACGATTTCAGGTGACAAAGTAATGCCTGGCTCCACCAAGACTTCTGGTAACTCAGAGCAGTAGGAGGGAGGTTAAAATAAAAGTTGGCATAATCAAAAAGTTAACAGAGCTCCTTACTTCACTCTTGTACAGAGACTTGAATTCTGTTCCTGGCAAAGCAAACATTTTTCAGCTGACCAAGACTGCTGATGAGCACAATATGTCCTCTCTGATGACTTCGGAATTCATTCCAAATTCCATGAATTCCCTACCAATCTAGGAAAAAGTTATACATCCCATCACAATATGCACATCCCGAAGCACAACCAGGAGAGAATGCAAGTTTTACAAGTCTGACACATTAACTGTGCTGACACATAAACCTTCCTTAGGGGTCAGAGATGCTCGGCGACACTGTTGAGCACACCAGTGCAGTAAGCCCCTCATAGAGGACGCACATCAAAGTGATGCGGGAAACTCAAGCTCCTTCCTTTTTGGGGGGTTCTGGGAAGCTCTGTTTGGCAGGCATGTTGACCTTGTTTCCTCACGTCATGTTCAGTAGCCAAGTATTTACCAAAAAGGATGTTTTGATAGCCATGACTATTTAAAGAGCAATACAGAAGAGAAGGCATAACTATTTCACTACACAAACATTATCTCAGCTTCCTGCGTCCCTCCTTAGGGACCTACAACTGAAAGCGACCTCCAAGATGACGTACAGCCTTTTGCCATCACTACCCTCCAGGCCTGCAGACAGCTCACCAGTCTCTCTCCTTGCAGGAAAAAACCAACATACTTCAGTTAATATGCAAGACAGAAGTCTGTGTTTTCTGAAAAACTGGAAATTAGCATCTTCCAGAAAAACAAAAACATAATAAACAGCCTAATAATGCCTGCATACTTTATCTCCATTGCACATAAGCAAAGCACAGATTTTCTGCTAGATCATACTCAATATACAAATCCACATGAACTCATAAACATACAGTTACAGCTTGCCACAAGTTTTGAGGGGTTGTTTTTGTTTGGTTGAGTTGTTTTTTTTTTAAGGGCACTAACTGAGCAATTCTGAACATCTTCTGAAAGGACGAAATTGCTGCCAACTCAAATCTGAACCAGCTATTAAACACCTCTACAAATTACCTTGATGTCTGAAGAAAACAAACAATCCCAAGGGCTAGCCAGAAATGTTAGAGAATATGGGATGAATCACAGCAGTGACGTTGCTGTTGTGGTTGAAAAGTCACAGTCATGATTAGATGACGTTATCAGGCCTCCCAGAACAATAACACACCAATAAATATTTTTTGGTAGCTGCTTTTGAGAGCTTTTCAGGTGTAAGGTTGGTGGGTAATGCGATTAATTTTTGGCTGAGAAAGTAACAGTCTCACCTCATCAGCTACTTTATCTAACCATTAAGCAGTAAACTCCTCTTAAATCCTGGTTTCTTTTTCTTTAATGCACCCTCCAAAAAGTAAACAAAGGTACTTACAAGGTCAGAGACAGGTTTTCTTTCTTACATAAGAAAGATGGAAGCATTTTTAAGCCTGCCAATATTTTCAAAGCCAGTCTCCTGTATCACCTTCAAACAGCTAAAAGAAAAGAAAAGGCCTTTCTGCACCTGGGTTTTCCTCCCTCTAAATGAAACGGTTGTTTCCTGACCCACTGAAAAACATGAAGCGGATAACGAATGACAGAAACAAAAGTGTTTTCAGACTAAAAAGAGACTTCCTGAGCAGAAGTAATTCATCTGATGTGAGGACGGAAGACTGGATCAGAAATAAATGAGGTGCTAAGTGATCTCATCAGTTCTTCAAAAAGCAATAATGATATAAATTAGTATATCCAAAAAATGAAGCAGATGTTGTCATCTGCTTGTTTGCTGTAGAAAACTGGGATCTGCATCTCCTCTGGAGCTACTCTCCCGTTGAGACACAGCAGGTGGAAATGCCAGGTCCACGAGAGAGGAGTGAAATGGGAAGGAAAGATGAAGGAGAAACGCATGAAACAAGGGAGATGCCTTTGTTTCCTTGCAAGCAAGCCCACAACACTGTCCTTTACAAGAAAGGAGAGGAGCATGCTGATCATGGCCACCTTTCCACCAAATTTCCAAGATACGGATGCACAGGAGGTGCCCTTGAGGTCCCATTAGCAGCGCTTACAACAGCACAAGGTGGCCCACCATGATCATGCTGCACAGCAGGCCTGGTGGGAGGGATGAGAGGGTCACCAAGGTGGGAGAAACTTCCCACACCTCAGGGTAAACTGAAGAAAAAAAGAAAAGAGATTTCATGCAAAGGGATGTCATGAGGATGGGAAAGAGATAGGCTTCACAGTCCCACGAAGTCTTGCCAGCCACATCATCCTTGGTCCAGTTCACCTGCAAAATGAGCACCAAGAGCCACTGCAGCCTTACAGCCACAGCAGATTAGGCTAAGCAATAAAAAGAGGTGAAGAGAGGTGAATGACAAGCCTGAGGCTTATTTCTGTATATTGCTTTTATGCGACTCCCACGGAGCGCAGGCGTGCTGATACAGACCTCACTGTTTCAGGGCAGCCATTCCCTGTGATGCCTGTTCTAGAGAAGAGCGAATTCACATTGTCAGATGGGTGTACCAGCACCCAAATGTACTATACAAGCCTTGGCATACGGTCTGTCATGCATAAAAGGAAGCTAAGATGATGGAGTCCAAGTCCACAGGAGAAAATGTGATTTCTTTCCAAGCAGAAGAAACTTGAAAGTACAACAAAATCTTTAGTCACTCAGTCCTTCTGTAGGGTTCAATCAATAATGCGTACCAAAACAAACTAGATTATTTTTACCTGGATTACTGATAAAGAGATTGTGAAATTGCCTAATATACATTCACTCAGGGTTATTCACAAAGGGTACCCTTGACTAATTCTTGGTCTGCAGATCACTCAGAACAGATGCTTTGAATACTCATAACCTGAGCATAGTAATTGAACTATCTGCATGAAACCTGTTTACTTCTAAAAATAAATGTCTTTTCCCAACTAAGACAATTGGGTTTTGTTCCTTTTAAGACTAAATATAAACCCCTCGGCTCTTCATGAAAGTGCTGTGCTTTCTGGGCACAACAGTCTGTGGGTGTTGGTGAGATCCTAGATTTACCGCATATAAACCCTCAGATGTGCGGCACCCTCATCATTCTGCTGAATCACGTTGGACTCGGACGTGGAGACTTCATTTCAACTTCCTTACCAAGGCAGTATTGGCTTGCTCATACCACTGAGTCCTACTCCTTCATCTGCTTACTCTTTACTCACTTGCATGGTTTTATGCTTAATTATTATTTGTTCAACTCAAGTCTGATGCTAACATTAGGCACTACAATGCCAGAGACTCCATACCCCAAGCTCCTCTTTCAAACTGTACCAGCCAATCTAACAAGGAATTTCTCCTCCTACAAGCCTTGCCTTCCTTTTAGACTAAAGCAGGTAAAATGACTTTATTACCGATACCATTTGCCATTCAATTACTGTATTCAGTAAGACTCTTTCAGTATTCAGCAAGACCCTTTCTGTCCATCTTTCCCATTTATCTGTTTACTGATCTTGGTTTTCCCCATTCACTCAGAAGATGTCCCACATGAGATTACACCATTCTCCAGGCTCCCACAGTGCCAGAACTGATACCTTTTGAAAGACAAACTTAAACTGCCTTTTTCTGAAGCCAGCATTACCTTCCCCTCCCCTCCCTGCAAGCCTTAGCTGTGTTGGCTGCAAAACAAAATCGTTTTCAAGGTTATTAACCTGCGCTGGATAGCTGATGGATGAATTTTGCATATCATGAAATGGATTCCTCTGGTTCACATAGTAGCCTAAATAGTTGTTCATTGTCATGATCAATACCCTGAATGTAACGGCGATTGTTTCAGCACTGTTCCCACTTTATGTTATGGAATTGCTTTTGCTGAGTTTGTTCTTTAAATTAAGACAGTTTCAGATTGCCTTGACGTGCAAATTCTTAGGGCAGCTTAGCAACAACAGCTAAGGGGGGGACCATCACAATTACACAAGGAAGAAAACAGGAAGGATTTTTAAAAAATCTCCTAAAAAATCTTTGTTAAAACTTGTCAATAACATTACCTGGCTGCTCTCCTGCTGTAAGAATTAGGCTTTACTTTGGTAAATACCAGTGGGCAAGGGCAGGAAAACTGGGTAGGACTTGGAAATGCAAGATGCTGTTTTATCATGGTGTCACGGGTCCTGAAGTCCCTTCCTCTCTCTCCAGCTGGCTTCAAAGTAGTAGTAGTTTAGGACACATTGTATTTTTGAGGCTCTGGGTACAGAGGAAGATGTGTATTGCCAAGATTACAAGAAGGGGTAATGCAGAGAGTCCTTGCCATAAGACGGGTAGCAGGGTTAGCAGTGGGGAACACGGCTAGAAAGATGCATCGGGAACTCTACAACGTTTATGCAGATATTCAAGCACCTCAATTCAGTCATTCACGTTTGAGAACCGCAACCCAAAGTTTACTACAAAGCAAACTAAAAAAATCATTATTCATACAAAATGCCTACCTTTTCTGGGGCGAGAGAAACCTTATGTCTGCATCAGTAGTACAAATCCCACTCGCAGAAAGCAGAATTAAATGCAGCAGGTCCAATTTATAGGTACGGTAACCTGCCTAAAAACTGGGTTCATTTTTACAGGAAAAGCATGAGCAGAGCAGGGCTACAGAGCAGAATTTTTAGCCCGCCACAAAGGCAACTACCCGAGTTAGTGTTGCAGACTGCTCCCCTCAAGATACCTGCTGAGTTTAACACCTGCAGCATAGGCACTGAGGTTAAGAGTCCAGAGGGTCTGGCCCTCACGTGTTGTTAATGAGCTCTTTAATACGAAGGACACTAATATAGTACCAAGTTGGACATCAAGTTGAACACTGATATTGCTTGGTATATAAACCAGTGTCTTTCATGAAAGTACGAATCTTATCAGCTAAAAAAAAGACATTTCTAGATTCAATACTTTGGCTACCACATGAGAAATGTCCTTTACAAGATCCTGCTGGAAGTCTCCATCACACCAGGAAATGTGGAATATAACATGAAATCAAGAAAAATCACACAGTAAGGACTGTGTCCCAAATGTACAGATAACTATGATCAGGAGGTCATTTAGGAAGGCCGTAGGGGAAAAAAATATGGATATCCTCAAAGACAGAGATCAATTAGCCAAACAGTAAAAACTGTTACTACTGTCCTAGTTCAGCCATATGTTTGGTATGTCAAAACGGTCTGGAGAGCGAGGGGGTTTTGTTTGTTTCTGTTTTTTTAAGATCAAAAATTGATGAATTGCAATGAAGCTCTAAACTTCTCTGTTCTGACCATACAAAAGGGTAGCAAAGTGTCACTGTCCAAACCACAATGCCTTTCTACCCAGAAGGGAGTGAATTGCTTTGGACAGCAGGCTGGCACATTCCATAGGTCCTGTGCAAGTCAAATAAAAATCCACGTTTACATAGCATGTGGCCTTGAAAATGACTCTATTACCAAGGTTTTTGATTTGCAGTCCCTCCAGCTGAACTTACCACAAATAACTCCTGCTTCCAAGGAATGATGTAGAAGACAAGATGGAAGCACTTCTTCAGTAAATGACCTTTAAATTCAGAAAGAACAAAGTTTTAATCCCAAGTCCTGACTCATGCACTCATGGATGAAATTTCTGAAAAGAGAATGCCATGAATCATTTCTGTCTGATGCTGTCTTAGAAGTGAACTGCCTACATTTTGATATACCAGGAAGATCCCTTGTTTCCCAGTTCTTTCCTTTTCTTTTTTTACTATGTCATTACTCATCCACAGAGGTGTGCGGCCTGAGGGGTGAAAATGTTCCTGATACAGAGCAAAAACTCAGTCAGCAGGAGCAGGTCTCCAGACTCCGTATTATATGGATTTCTAGCCTTCCCCAATATGTAGTGGAGGAAAAAGCACTCAGCTTCTCTGTTCAGATGACTTAAGGCTTTCACAGATGCGCCACCTGTATGGCCTTTCCCACAGCAGAAAAAGCAACAAGAAAGCTGAGGCATGTTGCTTAAAACATCATGCTCTTCCTTTAAAAACCCAGCAGCAAAAGTTTAAGTTCTTCATCGGATGGTAAATCTAGGACTTGTTTTCTCCCTACCAGCCAAGAATAGTTTTCACAATATTTTTGTGATGGAAAGCCTTGAAGACAAACTCAGTTGTCCGTTCCTCCAGGCAGCACCAAGATATGCTAGGTAAAGTCAGCACCCCAGCAAAACTTTATGTAAAACCCACCATCTGTAGCAGGAAAGGCACAAGTCACAGAGCTGACACGTTTTAACCTCTCAAAGAATTTAATTTAGGTTGACCTGTAAAGCAGATAAGTCACGATCTTCTGGCAAGCAACACTCCCTTCACCAGGGTGAGACAACTACCAATTAAACTACTGAAGATGTGACACATGGTAGCAATAAGCAATTTTAGAAAAATCAGCTCAGTTCTCTCTTCTTCATTCTGGTCTGTTTGGCTTTCATGATGTGGAGAACTTCAGCATCACTAGAAAAACTGGGGCATTTTCATAGCTTTCAGTCCTGACTCTATGACAGAATGATGTCAGACTTCAAAGCAGTCTGGAGAGATTAGCGGTAATATTTTAGCACATTAGCAGTCATCTGCCATCAGGAAAGCTAATTTTTTTCTCATTATAGCCTGATCCGAACCTATAATGTTGAACAGTTAAGTTCGCCCCTGCTCCCAACCTGTTCTGGTCAAGTTTACGCGGTTATCATTAGGCTTAACAAGAGGAAGAAAAACATAGGGGGAAAGTGTTTGGTAAAACACTTATTTCAAAAGAAACATAGTAGCTATTAATCCACAGCAAGAGCAGATCAAATGTATTGCCTTCCTGGTTCTTAAAGCGTTGACTTTTTCAGAAGCCTACACTTGAAAATTTTCAAGGAACCAGGGAGGGCATCCATTGATGAGCAATGACACAGTCTGAGAAGCCATCAGTGACATATCCTAAATATCCTGAACATAGCAAAGACAGTAAAACAAATGCCATCGAAGGAAATAACTAAGTCTAATTAATTAAATTCCAATTTTCCAGAATGCATATTCCCTTAAGGGTACATTTATACTTGAAATTTAAGTGTTTCTACACAGAATCCCAGCACGGCAGGGTTCAGAATGTCCCTCTGGAGATCCCCCAGCCCACCCCCTGCTAAAGCAGGAGCCCCCAGAGAAGGGTGCACAGGAACGCGTCCAGGCAGGTTTTGAAAATCCCCAGAGAAGCAGACTCCACAGCCTCTCTGAGCAGCCTGGGCCAGGGCTCTGGCACCCTCACAGTAAAGAAGATTTTCCTCATGTTCAGATGGAACTCCCCATGTTCCAGTTTGTGCCTGTTGCCCCTTTGTGTTTTTGCTGGGCACCACTGAAAAGCCTCTGGCCCCATTCTCTTGTCACCCACCCTTTAAGTACTTACAAAGTTGAAATTCAGTCCAATCAATAAGGTGATATGGGGAATCATATCCACCAGACCTATTAATGAAAGCAGTCGCAAGGAATTACACATGTGAAATTTGTGTAAAATTTTGACTGATGTTTTCTTAAACATAAAGCACACAACTGCTACAACTTCTCTAGCAAACTTAAATTTCTCTCATATTACTGTGTTTCAACAGCAGTTAGTGTAAACATTTCCATTGCATGCCTGCAGATGGTGGACGTGCATCCCCAGTTCCTATGTTAGATGTTTCATGACTGCACTGCCTTCTTTCAGCAGAGGCAGCATTTCAGACCGTGAGCCTGCTCCCAGGCAGATTTTGCTCTGCTATGAAACAAAGACAGTGGGTTGGAACAGAAGAGTCGAACCGCTGTGCTTAGATATACAGAATTCTCTTTTTAGCCCAGTTAGGTTTCTGGCCTTCTTATATCCTGTTAGCATGACTATCACCACTAAAAAATGCATTTTTGGTGCTGAAGCTTACTGCCTGTTCAGATCTGTTGACGCCTCCTGTTTCTCGGATGGTAGAAATTTCCTGCACGCCTGGCATTTTTTTATTTCATATTTACTTTCTCTACAATATTTTAAATCTTTATCACCTCCTTGCTCTTTCACTGCCTCTTTCACAGTTTTCTCACACCTAAACTAGTTTATATCTCCGAGCATCCCTTTCTCTACAATATTTTGAACTTGCACTGTGCCTTTCTGACAAGGGATCAGAGCTGCACAGAGCCCTTAACGTGGGGGCAAACCAAGATCATATGCCACGCTGTGCCGATGTTTTTTGGTTTACTTTCAGCTCCTTTCTCAGTAAAGCCAAATACACTATTTATTTGGGGCTTTTTTGCTCACCGCTGGACACAAGGAGGCACAGCCAGGGCACACAGCAATGACAACTCCAACCTTTCTCTTTGGATTGTAGCAGCTAATTTGAATCCAATCACCATACGTATCCACGAGAGATGCTTCTTTGCAGTTACTGACATCAAGCTTCACCTTTTCAACCATCCAATCACTTCCTATATATGTATTTTGTGTATGACATTCCTTGTACATATAAAAGTGTAATCTATATAAACAGGTGCTCAGGTAAATAAACAGCTAACTTTGCCTCAGGAACAGTTTAAAGCATTATACTGCAAAGCACAAGCATGTCCAGATTTCTTCTTGAGGACTCGTACACAGTAAATATGCTCAGTTTACACATCTCAGAACTATTTTCTTTAATGCCAAATAAAGTAAGACTTGATCTGGGATCTTAAAAAGAAAAAAGTCACTGGATTTTCCCCAGCTTTAAGATCATCACCAGTAACAGTCAGCTGTAAGTGGATGCCAGTTGATAGCTTTGCTGAGGCTGCAGTAGACAACGTTCTTCTCTGCTCACAAAACTTAGGTGAGCAACCAGTCACAGCCTATTGCTGTTGGTAAAGCAAGCAGATAACCTAAAAATCATGTGTAGTAAAACCTGCCATCTTATCCTGAAGCTCACAACTAGTAACCAGCTAGCACTCTTCCACCAACAGGGGATGTACAAAGCCAACGTATTCAGCATTCATGTGTATTCTTTATAAATTTTAGAAGTGACAAGTGAGTTACAGTTGTGCCTTTTTTAGCCCGCCCTGGTTTATGTAATGAAATTTTCTCTTCTGTGATCATTTTTAAGTCACTACCATAGCTTTGTATAGTTGTTTTCTCTCCTTTCTTGATTTTATTTGCAGAAACAAGGGTTTTCTGGTGAAAAATCATTCATATTAATCTACAAAGCTCTTAATTCATTGCGAGTAGAACTGAACAGACTCCATTTACCACTTTCTAACAGTAAAATTAGGACAATGACCCCACTTGACCCCACTACTCAAACCCAACTCCAAGTCCTCCCACGAACATATCTGAGAAGAAACTATGAACTAAAGGGCCAGCACCAGCAAACAGGCTTCGTTCTTCCTCTGCCATTCAGAGGAGACACCTCTCTACCCACCGACATTCACTGCTGTAGATGCTGCTGCTTCCAAGAGGGAAAGGAAGGTAATTTAGGAATAGTCATTTGCTAACCGAATAATAGTGTGGGTTTAATTCAATTCACTGCAGCGCACCTTGGAATAGTTCTGTTCTCAGACTGCCAGATTAAATTAATTTGCAAATTTTTCCTAGAGGTGACTTCATATGAAAAATGTAAATTCTACACACTTTCTTTTCTTATTTAGATAACCCTTTGTACTAAATGGGATTATTTTGATGGATTTACAATGGCACATTCACAATTTTTTGCTTTCTACATAACTGAATTTTTCAGTCTTTCTAAATAACTTCAGGAATTTATTCTCGGGAAAGATTTCCTGCCCATCCCTATGGGTACACATGGACATGCATTTTGAAAATCCCAATTATCCCACCACGAGCTATCCAGATGGGCCAGCGAGGCAGTCTCCTACCTAAGCATGGAAGCGGGACTTGGCTTTCTACGTACTTTAAAGGTGGATTTCTTCAGGTTTAGGAAACTATGCAAGGTTTACTGGAAAGGCTCAAGGCTAAATCACATTGTGCTTACCAAGGATCAGGTTTGCAAGGCTTCTTGCTGCTCAGCAGTAGGCTCCCCTCACACTAATAGCTCTGTAAAATGAGGTTATGGGGAATAAGGTCCTGAATAAACACAGGACAATCTAAGTAAGTCTCTGACAGGACTATAAGTAAACCTAACGCTGATGTTAATGACAACCACAGCACTGAAACGGAATTAAGTTGTTTATGATAAGCTTCTATAAATGATGATTCTTTCTACTCCTTATGGAGCTCTTAAAAATCACTAATTTGTAATATTAGAGTGAATACTGATTTCTATTCTCAGATCAGAGCAATTCTTAACTCAGATATCCCATAGTTTGACAGCTGATCTGCATAATATTGTGAATACAGCATATAACAAATCTCAAGACACTGAAATAAGCCATCAGTACATCTATTTTCTGTGCGCTGCAATACATTGCAAGATTTACAGAAAACGTCTACTGAGTGCCAATTCTAACTCGCAACTATTGGAAAATTAAAACTATATTTAAAAACATATCACTCTTCTCACTTACTTAGGGTTAAGAAAAGCTCAGCAAGAGTTTTTAACCCTTAACCTGTTTAGACATTAGTCACACTAAGGAATGTCGTTTATCTTGCTGCTTAACTCAATAAACCCTTTCTACTTCTAACTTGGCCTGAGTAGCATCGAAAAATCATCTGTGAAAATCCATATATAAATATACTACTCTACCGTACATTTACTCCCATTAATTTTCATTTACTGTGAGCATTTTTTGTTTTGCTTTGGCATAAGCTTTCATTCTCTTTTTAAGTTGCGTTATTTGAGGATGAAACATTAAGGAAAGGTTTAACTTACTGATCATCTTACTGTAGTAAATAACGTTAACAGAATGGGACAAGATTTCTAGAGCACAGAGTCAACAGCTCACGGACAGATGGGACCGTGCTGGATCATGTCACCTGAGTACCTGGTTGTGAATGCTAACACATGATAGTCACTCAACTACGCTACTGAGAAACAAGTCTAGCAAGCAGTGCTAAGCAGCTTCACGTTACTTTCAGAAAGATTAGTAAGACGGGGTTTTTAAGTTTTTCTTGCAGATGATCCAGTGACAGACTGTTAAGAATCAGACCCCAAAAAGATCAGTGACAAACTTTCAGGAAGATCTAGAGGAAAAAGAAAAAAAAAAAAAACACGCCAAACCAACCCCTACTGGTGACAACTATCACCATCTGCATGGGAAAGAAAGCCCTAAGGATAATCCCAGCAAACCCTTGCGCTACCATGGCAGAAGCCTTAGTTACCCTGCACCAAGCCAAGGGGCTCTGACCCATCATCTGTCCTTTCGATCCCACTGGTCTGGCACAAACAATTACAAACCAGAAAAGACAGACATTACAGTGCCCCCAATATCAGAAGTAGATGCTGCCAAGTATGTACTTTGAAGTCTCAAATTCTCTATATTTCTGACAGAAACTGAAGCAACTGAGGATACATACTTGCCTCTGATTCCCCAACCTCCTCCCCAGCACGTTTCCACCAAGAAAACACAGCTCTGCTTATTTTGACAGTTAAATAAGACACGTATTCTGCAAAAGTAAGATGGAAAACTGAGATTACCATTAAAATTTAAAGGCACAAAGCAAAGGAAGCTGCTGGGACATCTCAGCACTCCCCAGTGCTTTGGTCTTCCCAACCACCACCAAAAGCACCTAAGGAAACCCAATGCTTCAATTCCCTCCCAATCATGATCTGTTCAGCCAACAGAGCATAAGACTAGGAAATAAATTATCCTCTGAGCAGCAGTTACGAGCAAGGTTAGTTCTGCAGTGCTAAATATTTTCAACTGAGCGGGGTGTGTGAAAAAGACTTGTTTTTTCCACAACGGAAAACAATGTACTGGAGATAGCTCACAAATGATAACAAGCAGGAGTTGCTGATGAAAAGCAGAAAATAAACTTCCTTTCTTTTCATTCATCATGCACAAGATGCAGTTGTTCCCTCCAGACAAACACTACCAAGGACACCTCCTTCTCTTCTTGTCTTGTATCAACAGGGAACAAACACACTCCTTGGTTAAAAAATCTGCCATGAATTTGGTTCAGTCCACATTTCAACACAGGAAACCAGTGTTTAAAAGAGACCTCTGGAGATACTTGTCATGCTAGTGCATGTTGACCACTTGGCTCTAATAAAAGTCTATACTGGGACCTAACAGTTTCTCAGCCACTGTGGAGTGTCTAACCCCATGGATTACTACAAACCTGAAGGGATCATTGAAAAACTATGAGATTTAGGGGCAAAAAAAATAACCCCATGATCCTTACAAATATTTTCCCAGGGATGTCTGCACTAAAATTCACACGCTATTTACCATTTTGCACCAGTGAAGTTAGCAGGGCTTTGCCACAGACGCTCTTTATTTCCCACTGAAATTCTTTTATCAATATTATAACTTGACTTCACTTTTCCAATGGAAACAACTGCCACGATACAAAAGAACACAACATTTTGGGCTGAAAACCCTGAAAAAGCTCATTTAAGTAAGATTTCACCTCATTATGAATAAAGTCCGTTTACAAGCTCTTTGACATCTCCATCCTCCCCCAAGAGCAAGAACAAAGAGGTGGAAGCAGATGAAGAACAACAGGCAACACAAAACACGATTAACTTTAAAGGAACCTGTAAGTTATATGTCATTACCACAAAAAAAAAAAATCCCAGAATTCAGCCAGAAAATAGCTTCAAGTTTCCTCCTACTTCAAAATAAGAGCTTATATCGTTTCAGCAGTGATAAACAGTCCCTGTGGATGTCTACTGGAAGGATGCGACTGCATAACTACAACAGGATTACTGCTTTTCGAGTTCTGCATCATCTCATAGCTCAGCTGCTGCATTTATTTATAATATGAGAAAGCCTACCCAGTGTTATTTCATGTTCTAGTCATTTCACAAAATAGCTGTTTCCAGTCAGAACTGAGAGGTTATAAAAATATTTAGCACAAGGATGGCAAACATCTTATTTTTATTAGTTTTTCAATCTTAAATTCCTACGTGTTCAGATTGCATTTAATTATCATCTGTGCCTAGATGTGCTAGGAATAGCAGCTGCCAGGATACATTGTAATTTCCATTATTTGAGAAGAATAAAGTGCAAACATTGATCTCACATTTTGATATCTTAAAGATTTGTTTCCTAAGAGCAAAATTCTCATTTTTCCCCAAAACTCATGTGCCAGGGCTACACAAAAGTTTGAGATCAACATATTAAACTGAAAGAAAAGCAAGAAAACTTTGCTGAAGAATGCAATCAAAGAACCTCCCCACCTCCCTGGCTTTATTGCCTTTTTTTTTTTTTAAACTTATCCTCAAGATTTCTCCCTGTCAAACTTCTGGTCTGCAGAGAGCTTTGGCCATACAAATCCATGGGAGGTTTTCCCCACTGGTAAGAGGAGAGACATGAAATCTCACCTGAATATCCCCTGGGGCAAAGAGATGTTCAACCAAGTCGAAGTGTTTAAGGAACATGGATATATACAGAAATTTTGACCCTGTGATTTATCAAGAGGGACTGCTATTGGATTTTCCTGTTTCACCCACTGCTGCATGAAACTGCTATCACTAAGTCACCACTCAAATCAAACCCAGAACAACTGGCACCACTGGAGACCTAAAAGCGGCGGTGTTTGCAGTGTTTTACCCTTCCAAGATGCAGCCTCGAGAACTCAGAGATCATATTGTACGTGCTGAATATAAACCGGAGATAGGGTCTGAGAGGCTGAGTCAGCACCCCATCAAGCAGAGGGTCACCAAGATAGCTTAAAACAACTTCTTCATCTCCATTTCGACAGATTTGCATGGTGCACTTTCCAATTAGAGTACTGGAGACCTTGGATGCCTATGGACTAGAAGTCCCTTTCTTTCTCAATTTTCCTGTTTTCACCCTCCCATTTTCCACTACAGGTAAGAGAGAAAGAAAAAAAATAAATACAAGGTAGAAGTATTACAACGTAGAAGCGACCTGACTTTCCAGTTCAAACAAGAACCAGGAAGCCTTTCTCTCCTTTGCCTTCCTCAAACTGTTTATTTTAAGCTCTCTTTGTATAACCTAAAGCAGTAAGAAAGGGCATGGGCTTGCACGGTTTTATTATTTTTTTTTGTAGATCAGCTATCAAAGTAAACAAGCAATCTAAAGCGAATCAAGCCTAACAAAAGGGAACACTTTGCCTCTAACGTTCCTTTAATAATAGTTTGGATTGCTAACACTAGAGTCCTTCTATCTGCATACACAGACTAAATTATATAGCCATGTGTTTTAATGGGCAGAAACAAAGGTCAAAATCCAGGCACTTTCATGTATACTATTATGATGAAAAGTCCTTTTATTTTACATTTCAGTTGTGGGAGTTTCAATAAAAGGGAGTCATGGAACAGTGGGGGAGACAAGACAGACATTTGTGCCTCCCTTTTCAGCTGCTATTAATAAAATGAATGAGGCTTTATCTCACCCATTTATTTTGTAAATAAAACCCCCTCAAGAACAAAGCAGTCTTTGCAGAACTGCTGAGAAACCCAAAAATAAATTGCACATCAACTATGATCTTATGTGGGGGAAAAAAAAAAAAATACATTCATTATGTTTCCCATACAGTGGAAATCTTTTCAAAGAGGTTACACCTATGCATTTTCTTCCCTGAAGAGGGGAAGATTAATATTTGGTGGCCTGCAGATGAACAGGGTTGTATGAATGCATTTACAGAGCAATGTATCTATTTGACAAAGTCTGAATACTCCTCCCTAGCAATGAAGACTAGAGCTTTCGCTAAATCTGCTCCAACCTCGTTCAATACTACACTGCAAAGAGACCAGGAACTTTCCATTCAGAGAAGCTAAGATAATGGTGAACAAAATGGCAAGAGCAGTAACTCACTGTGAATATGAGCAGACCCCAAAGAAAGCTGGGCATTCATTTTGAAAATCAAAATATTTTGAGGTCATCTTAACACTAAACTTTTACAGCACTGCTTAAGAACCTGCCAGCAGTCCTCCCTCATCCAAGTCTACCGGGGAAACTTGTGCTGACAGCAGGACTCGAATGAGGACAGAGAATGAGGCTCAGCTAGACAGGAGCTTGGCAGCATTTGTGTAAGCATTATATACCATGCAGTCCCTCCTCTCCACTGATCAGTTTGGCAATACCTTGAGAAACTTGAAGTTGGTTGATGACAATGATTATTTAGATAGCTACAAGAAATTCTATTTGATAGGCCTGAAATCATTAGCTCTCAGCTTTGATTGCATTTTGTCCTCCTCCCCTACCAAATACTGGCTTAGTCTAACCAGAGATTAGGTTTTCATTACTGAAAAGGCACTATTTAATCAAATAATATCCTTAGAATATAGGTACATCCTCTTGCCATTCCTTAACATAAATTATCTAGGCTTTGTTTGCTCATTCTTTAAAATGAGCTTGGTACGTAAGATCGGCTCGGCTGGGCTACAGGTTATTTGCTCACCCCACACAGCATGTCAGCCAAGCAGAGGGCAGGTCACAAGACAGTGCTCACAGGCAGCATTGCATTACTCCTCTCTGAACACCGCTTGATTGGATTTCTGCTTCGCAAGCTCATATTCTAATACCTGTGAGATTTATACAGGCTTTCTTTCCTAAATCCCAGCTCAGGTGACAATGAATGTTCCCATTGCCTTTATAAAACACTATCATCTTTCCTTCTGTAAACTCTGTTTTGCTCCAATTCAGCAATCTTGCTAATAAAGTCAGTCAGGTTCATATGAGTTTTTACGAAAAACATATACCACCTTGCAGTTTGGTTGGAGTTACTTTTAGGAGAAAGGGGAGGTAAGAATATCTCCCACAACATGTTGCAGCAGTATTGTCGTACTACGTTTAAATACCTCCAGTGTTCTTACTGCATTTATAGTGCTAAGATTTAGTTCTGCAGCTTTAAAAAGAACAAATACCAAACTATATCTATCACGAACGCAACCACTGCCTGCAAAACACTGCCACTGTGATTACCATAATTCCATATGCTATGTCATCTCATGAACATTTTATGAAATAAGTACAAGAAATATCTACTTCTCCATAACTAGTATGAGTAAGTAACTATTCTTAAAAGAGTTGACTATTAAGACACTGTAAAATTAAAGTAACTAGACAGTAACAGCGGAAGATTTGTATTCTATTGTCCTGTATATGAAAACAACAGCGTGCAACTCAATTTCTCTAAGAGACAGGTCATACACAAGCCTCTAATGCTGACAAAGTTAATGAACAGAACACCCGAACCCTCAATTTATCATATCCTGGAAGACTGCTATAAACAGGTTTTAAGTTGATAAAAACCTGGGAAAAATATAGAAACAAACACTCGTAAAAGTGCTCACACAGGCTGGGCCTCAATATCACAAACCCAAGCGTTCCCAATACTGCAGCCACACAGAGCAGACCACAATTTACCTATTTGTGTAAAAATACTTAGCGTGAAATACTTGTGGATTTTTATAAACAATAAATAACTGAAGTTTTGAGTTCCAGAAGAAAAATAAGGGGGGGAGAAAAATCCAATTTTAGTATGAATTGTAGCAGCTCCAAAAGGAAGCAGTCAGAATAGCACCCAATTTCTTTAACAGACAGTCGAGAAATCACCAAAGATTAATAGGTTTCTGCTCCAGCTTTTCGGAGACAAACTTTGTAACTTTTACCATTCACAAAACCTAAGATGCATGAAGCCCTAGGTTAAACACTGAAGTAGATTTAGATGGAAACCCAGACTGCTGCAGCAAAAGTACAGTTGCTTCTTTGATCCAGTGTATAAGTTATGATGATTTTTCAAGTGAGCCAAGTTTTCACGCTGCATCGATAAAAAGTCTTTTTATCGTTCTTATGCTGCCAGTTCCTAGGTACACTCTCAGGGTATTAATACCACTTAAGAAACTACGGTGATGCACTGTGAGTATTTCCAAGTAGATCCAGACACAGTTGATATAAGCATATGTATTAAGTTGTCTTTTTTCATCACATGCCTACTTAGGGGCATGACTGGAATTACGGGCAAGCAATATAAAAGTACGATTACTAAACAATGTCAAAAATCATAAAATTGTTACCTTAAAGATAAGCAGGTCTGAAAGTAACATTACTAAGTTTCTTGCAGGTATTCAGGCTAGACACAAAACAGTCTCAAAGTGTAAACTAAGGGTTAGAAACAAACCTGGTATTCTCCAAAGGACGTGAGCTAAAAACCACAGAAATCCCTAAGAGAGTACACACACAAAAAGTGAGTGTGTAATGAAAGAGATGCAACCAGAAATGTTCCGAGACCTCAACCCGTCACTCCTCTGCCCTACAGACTCTTCCCTAGGACTTGTGAGATAGAGGGGAAGCAGTGACAGATGTAAAAACATAAATTACCAGCACTTTTTAAGGAACCTGCTTGATAACCTCCATTGCTCCTTTGGCCCATATGCACTTTTGTCACATAAGTTGCTCCAGGAATACTCTTGTAATATTGCTGCATTGCCCAAGGGACAGTTTTCAAGCCCTACAAAAACAGTGGCTCCAAGAGAGGCCAGTTTCCAACAGGCAACTACTAAAATGTCTTGCACACCTGGAATGACACCTGATATTTCTGCGCTTGCCTTCTCCAGCACATCCTCGTAATCTGCTCTGCAGTAGGGTCATCTTTGAAATGAAGACATCAATCATAGAGAATCTCTTAAGCTCAGAGAGCCTTAGAAAATGGTCTTGTCCTGATACGTAATGGTCTCAGCACTGGACATGGCAGATGTGGGGAGGGATTATTGATGAATGACTGAAAATTTCCCAGCGGAGCAACAACCACTAAACCACTTATCTCCATGGGAAAACAAAGACTCAAATGAGAAACTCAGAAAGGCAGCGGGATTCCAGCAAGGAGCAGTATCTCTGACCACAGGAAAAACTCTGATCTGACTCCTGCCCAACTCTACAAAAGCAGGACGAAGAAGGGAAAAAAAGAACAAACAAACAGCTGAAAACATTAAACAGAGGAGTGCGAAGAAGAAACTGCTGCCACAGCACATTTTTACAAAACTAACAAAGTCCTGTGAAAGGCAGGCTCTTCAGAGGCTAGTAAATTGTTGGCATGTTGTGCAGAAAATCCCACTTACACCTAAACGTCTAATTGATTCCTTCCTACAAAGTGCTCCTTATGGACACTGAGTAAATGCTCTCCAACCTCAAGAGCCATCTAACACCTGTGCAATGAGATGTTATTTTTTTACATTTGCTTAGGAAGGCGGACCCAAACCCCTTGAGAGGAGTTTTGGAGACTCAGGTAGGGCCCAAAACACTCGAACTGAAAAGCTGAATAAGTCTTAGAAGTAAAACTGCCTCAATTGTGTTAGAAAAGCCCTGATTGCAATGGATGCAGCTATTCTTACCTTCCCGAGTGTCCTTGGGAGATGCAGAAAGGTGGGAATACACGTCAGAGGACTTCGCTACATTATCAGAAATATATTTGGAAAGAGCACTCAAAACTGTCTGGTCTTACACCAAAAAGGCAGGAACTTTGTGGTGGTCTGAAAGGCCACCAATCTGGATAAAGCCTAGCAAGGATACTATTCGGGCATAGATGACAAAACGCAGTATGTAGCCAGGCAAATCCCTTCCTGCACGGACTCAACTCAGTCTCTGCAGGTATGATCCAGCATGAGACTGACCTGAAATGCCCTGGCAGATGCAGAGTTCAGCCAACATCTCTGGATTTAATTGATGAACCAGAAACTGCATATTCACTCTGAGTGCTAGAGACTAAACAAATTAAGAACAGACTAAAGAGTTTATAAAGTTTGTTCCAGCCAACACCCTTTCACCAAAGCTGGGGGGAAAAAAAAAAAAACCCTCAATCCTCAATACAGTTTGCTGATCACCATCAGTGCTGGTGAATACCAACAAGGAGAAGCTCATGCATTTGGACTTTGCAATGACAATAGTAGCAGGCCATAATAAAGTAACGGACCTCCTGCAAGTACAGTGTACAGCAATATAAAAATAAACAAACGTGGTGCAGGTCAAGAGACAAGATGCATTCTCTCCACCGAGGTGCCAGTACTACTGTCCCCATTCTGCCGTTCTGGACTTGCACTTGGGAACAAAGTCATTTAGCCTCCTTAAATCCAAAATGGTCTCTGATCTCCATTTCTCTTCCATTTAGAAGAATCAGCCCTACCAAATCCTTTCTCTGAGAAGGAACTGACTCAGAAGACTCCAGGGCTAGAAGAGCAATTACCTCCTACTGAATCACATCCTTATGAGAATAGCCCATAAAAAGAAACAAAAGAGGGGTCAGAGGAAGAGTGACACAAAGACAGATGGAATGCAGCATTTGAGGATGACTGCACACAGCATCCAAGAGTCTGCAGTGATCGTTGTCCAGTTAGGGGGAAAAAAACCACGTAACTGCACAGTTAGGGAAAAGTAAATGGGAGAGAAAAGGGTGATGCACTCCAGCACACCTTCAGAAGTGAGAACAAGTATAAGTGCATTTGCCAACAGATTGATGATAAAGTCTTACAGCACCACAAAACTTGGGCAAAGGCTGTGATAACCTGGAGGAGGCAGGGAAAGCGATGTTTTGAGGGACACAGACAGTATCTATATGCCTGCTTTGGTTTTGATTCAACAGCAAAAATCCCCAGAGACTCTGGAATTGCTTTAAGGATTTCACCCATCTGAGACTAGACAGCTCTGCCACCTCTGATGGGAGGTCTTATATGGCCTCTTGCATTTCTCTCTGTAGTTCAAATAGCTACAGAGACTTTGTTTGTCTTCCCTTACCAACACCAAGCTTGATGTCATGGCAAATCTTTCAATTTCTAGGAATATATTTCTTCCCAAGACATATCTTGACTCCCAAAAAGCCATCTTCCCATGGGCAGTCACAATTAAATGCTTCATTGCTTTGGAGAAACTACTAAAAATGAAGCAAGAAACAAAGTCTCCTTTAAAAATAAAAGGCAAATCTCCATGACTGAGGACGAAAATAAAGCATAATTTATGAAGCAAGGAAAACTACTAAAACAAGAGCTGGGGGAAGTACAGATTAACCATGAGCCAGCAACGTGCCCTTGGGGCCAGGAAGGCCAATGGCATCCTAGGGTGCATTAAGAAGAGTGTGGCCAGCAGGTCGAAGGAGGTGATCCTCCC